>JAJIZL010020752.1:41804-102261 GCA_023969395.1 Amblyomma maculatum | reverse complement strand
CCTGTACATTAGTCTCACGCCCTGAATGCATGCACGCGCCCCATTGAATGGGCAGTACCCGACGACAATGTTTTTTGTTAACTGTGAAGTGGCCCGGCGGCTGGAATGGAATGTGTTAAAGCCTTACTAACCCCATTATGTTCGTCTGTCGTCTTTGTGAACACCCGAAAAAGATGGCACATCGATGGCGCAAGTCCGTGCGAACTCTCGTCGCCTTGCAGCGAGAATACCCAATTAGGCCTATCGCCAGAAATATGTACACGCATTTCATTTGCACGGAAAGGTCAATGCATTTCAATTACATTTACGGATACTTTGCGCGACAAACTTTAACTCATTTCTTCATATTTGCGCCATATATAATAGAGTTATAAAAGGTGAGAAGGCTTGATTTTCGTCTCTACAGGCGCAACCCGGGACATCTGCCTGCAAAATAATAAGCGGCGCTCTTCGCGATCAGTGTGTCCTCATCTAATGATCGGGGCTGGCTTGCGTATGCGCTTGCGACACTCGAAGGAGGGCTTTCGTTGCGGTTGGCGTCTGAACGTCACCTGAGCCCCGCTCAACGCGAACGCGTGGGAGCCAGTGACTGTCCTTTCGCCATCAGCAAAGGCTCAGCGAACGCTTCTTCTTAAAAGCCCGCGCTGCTGAAAATGCGCCTGTCTTATCTGGCTCGACGTATTTCTCGTTTCATTTTGTCGCGTATCTCCTCGGACGAGGGAAAACTTTCATAACAGCTCCCTTACTCGCGAAAGTAAACACGTCAGAATCTTATTGTTAACCCGCTTCGCTTTCGAATGTCCTTCGCTTAGAGAAACACCCAGGGCGATGCTAAAGATCTGAGTAAAAACAGATTTTATATATCTCTGGCTGTGCTGTTATCTGTTAGACTGCAAAATAGTTTTATTTTTTGTCATAAATAACAGATTCGATCATTTATTTATTTTTCGCCATGCAATACATATAATTCCGACATCAAAACCGAAAGGGACCGCGGTTACCAGCATGAAGCGCGTCGCGCTGTAACCAATAGGCCAAACATTTTCATGAAGTCATCGCAGTTTGCTTGCCAGAACGACCTGATGGTGGCAACAGCGATATGTCTATTCTTTTTGCCTTTCCTAGCGCACAAATTCAGCGTCTTTGTGTTATTGTTAGAACACGAAGGGGGTGCCCACCGGGGCTATCAGACCTAGGGACGTCCGCGCGTTGCGGCAGTCTTCTTGTCGTCGTCGCTTTCGCCGCCGCTTCGGTGACAAACGATGACTGTTGTGCGTATTGTCAGTGCAACTTTCACAAGAGAACTCCCCTTCGGGTTAATTGCAGGCAAACAAATAATAGCACCGTCCCTCTGTACGACGCAAACAGCTTAACCATAGAGTATCCAGCGCCGGATTATATGCGCTGTTCGCCTCGCCTGTACCGCCTGTATTAATTGGTCTGAAAAATAAAACGCGTGTGTAGATTGACTTTAATGTGGTTCAGTTCTGCCAAGCGCAGCTGGTGCTTTTAAGGCATTGCAAGAAGTGAGCCATGGAAACGTGGTTATGCCACTTCTTTCTCCTCCTTACAAATATGTCACCTCAAGTGGTGACGTCAGACTAGCCGCGCAGAGAAGGCGTCAGGCGTCTCTATCACCCTAAGCTGGCCAAGACACATATTGGGCCCCTGTCACTGCTCGGCCATTTATGCAGGCCTTTGTGGCTCAGGTGTTCCGAATAATGACTATGCTTTCTGCTTGGCAAGCGGTTGGCCCGTTTCCCCGGTGGGCATTTCCCCTTCCTCTAGTTTCCTTGCCCTTTCTGGACACTGCGTTGAGCTGGCAGCGGCTTCCATCGGCTCACGCTCGAGGCACGGGCAGACTTCAGCTTTAGTTCAGCCTAGGTTCTCGAGAACACCGCGGAGACCTACGTGTTGTCTTGCCCCTCACGCAACGTGATTTGCTGGTACGGAAGCGGTGCTGATTCGCGGTAGGTCCACGTACCAAACAAGAGTCGCATTATAATTTTGTTGTGAAATTGCAGTAACCTTACTGGGACGGTATTCTGATCTTTAAAACTGACTGATAACTTAGAAGGGCCAGGGTTCGGGCTAGTGGGTAATCTACATCAGGTTCCATAGGGGACCGCAGCTTCGCATGGGGGCGCTGCAAGCGCCAGTGAAAAGCGCCCTCTTCAGCGGCTTCCCGATAATTGACCGGGCAGGCCGGTTCCCCCTCCCATTGAACAGCTGCGCGAGTGGCTCTTGAAAGGGGTCAGTTCTGCACGTGCTGGGCTGTTGCAGATCTGTTTATGCAGTTGCGTGCTTGCTCATGGGTGCGTGCGCGCTTACGCATGCGAATTCTTCAGAGAATTAGGAAAATCTTTCATCGCAAACGCGAAAAAAAAAAAAAACTTGTGGATAATGTCCTTTCCGTGAGGCAAATTGACGAAAACGCCAGTATGTTAACGGCGCTTTTAGTGCCGCAAGTAATTAAGTGGCAAAGCAGTTTACAACGTAGAAAGTAAATCTATTTTCTACATAGTCATCTTCACAATGCAAAATTTTATTCGATGGCTCAGTGTGGTGCACGGAACTTCGCTGACTTAATAGATTGGATTTTGATATTTTTTGTGCTAATAGTAAGGAAAATTACCGTTATTTTAACGCAAATTAAGAGTCCTGAAGGCGATATGCGAGGCTGAAGAGAAAGACGCGACCATTCACCGAATATGTCTACCAACTGCTAAAAGGAAAATGTCGTAAGCTTGATTAATAAGTGCCACAGAGAAAAGCGGTTGCTTATTTATTTCAAGCTATCACAGCGCACGCGTACCCTCAAGACAACCTATCTGCAGAGCCATCGATCATAAGCGAATGCTCACTGATGTGGATGACAAATGTTTTGACTTCAAAATTCTTTTTTCGAAACTGCATTCGGCCGCATGAACATTCGTAAGTAAATAACAATAATGGAGAAATGCTTAACTAAATGCTACGATTCCGTGCAAAAGTGTGGTAAATGTTTCTGCAATAAATAATGCCATACTTTTTCAATTGGATAGAAGTCTGTTCTAGTTGGAGGCCGTTCATGGCAAAAAATTATGGGCGCGTCTCCTCTTTCTCTGTACTCGTAAACTGTGCGACAAGGAAGTTTCATCGCGAACATTTTTTTAGCATTCATGGCTATGCTCTCCAAAGCAGCAGTTTACAAGCAGTGGCAAATGCACTTGCATGGCTAGCATTCTGTGGCACTGCAAGCATGGTGCTGTTGTGTGATTTTAATAAAAAGAACCAAGAGGGGCCATTCCGCACCCCTGGACACAATAACTTTTTTTTCCCTCTCTGAACGCCTTGGAATGCCGGCCAGACTCGCAGCGACCAGCAACATCTCTTTTGTGCACCTGCGAGTGAGACGGCGCGTGCATACAATGAAAGAGAGGGTGCCAACGGCGCGAGCAGCGCGCGTACCAGTTCGGACGTGGGTGGTTCAATGCGCTCCCCCGGCGACGTCCCCGACCATTCGTTCAGAAATGACCGCCAGAGGAGGAGGCGGCGCTGGTGTAGTGGGAGCAGGGCTTTAGGGAGCAAACTTCAGGTGCGCTCCCCTATAGCCCACAACAAAGAAGGGACACAGCACGAGCGCTCGTGTTGTGTCATTTCTTTGTTGTGCGCTATGGAACCTCGGGACAGATAACGTTTTATATTTTAGCCTAAGCGTTAGTTTAACGTTCAAACCGAATATATTCTGCGTTTTGAGCATTAGTCTAACATTCCTTTCTCATAACAGCAAAAGAACATTGTAACTATTTCGAATAATATGCATCTGGGCATTCACTAGTGTTCCTGCAGTAACTGCGTTCTCCAACGGCCATACTTTTTTTTTTTATTTTTGTAATCAAAAGGGCACCTAGGACAACTCCATCCAATTGATCTCAGTGAAACCTGCTTCTCTAGCTCTCCATATGTTGGCGAACTTGGCGATTCTCTGGAAGCAAAAGATGCATTTATCCTCGAGGGAATACAATTTAAAATATCTTTAGAAGCGATCATTTGGTCTGGTGCCTCCTCCTTATTCTCTTCCTTTGTCTTTCGTTCTGCTGCCCAGACCACTTGCTGTGCCAGTATACCACCACTACTAACATTACTACTAGTGACATAATCACTATAGCTCAGTCACTGTCACCTATCACTTAAGTGTCATTACGACTTGCTGTAGCCAGCGTTTCCTTATAGCCGGTGTCTTCATATAACGGGCGTTTCGCTACGGCCTGATTTTTCATTATTGCCCCGAGGCTTGGTTCACATTGACGTTGATGCTGTCGGGTGGTCTTCGCCTTCATGACACTGCTGTGATGTCGTCGCAATAAAAATTTCCCGCCTGTAAATTCAATCCCGTGTCGTTCTCCCTAAACAGGGCTGTTTTTCCGCCATTTAAGATGCAGCGTAGCCTCTCAGATGGAGGGAGAAAAAAAAAAAATCGGTTTCGACGCACGAATTTTACTCGCGAAATCGAGCGGTAAACGGCGACACTCATGTTTCATGTCGTTTACTGTAAAGGCTTCGCTTTCGCTGAGAGCAGTCTCTCTGTGATAGTGGCCGGCCCTGTCATACATTGCATATATATCATTAGAAGGCCTTGTTTATTTCCCAGTCACCACTTTTCGAATGGCTTGTTTGGTGCAGACAAGTATTAAAAACTGATTTTGTTCACTGGAGCAATACACACGCCGATAACGCCGCGTACGGTAGACTATAAGTTCGCAATGTTTTTTTTTAGGCTGTATGTTACCCGTAGAGAAGGAAGCAGCATCCTATGTGAGGCTAATGCGCCAGAATTGGCACAGCGTATGCGACAATTTAGAGCGCAACATAAGGAGTGCGCGACTGCGTCGGCACTTGATAGACTGAAACGGCGGCACAACAACAGAAAGCGGTACGTAGCTGCTTGGGGGACGAGGTTCAGACAGCTTTTGTCAAAAGTGTAGAGCCCAGGGGGTCTGCTTCAGACTGGCGCTGATTTAGCATTATCGTGGAGGATCTTCCCATTGGAGAGGCTCTTAGATGCCTCTTAAGAGGAGAATGGCGAAAGCCTACCCATCCTCCACTGTCATTTGCCTCTCATCGTTTCTCTCTTATCGGCATTCGTTGTAGTGTTACAGATAATTAAAGGAAAGGAAAGGCGCCGTATCTGTCACTTTTAAGTTCGACCAGTATGAGTTTTGACGGTACACCATCGCTCCTGTCGCGTGGCGTTCCTTGGCGCGCGTTCAAGTTTAGGATTGCAGATGGAAGGAATGCGAGACAAGAACACATCTCGCAGCATCTCGCGGAATATTACGGATCCCGTGCACAGATCTCGCGCCCAGGATTTTGTTACATGAGCCTAGGAAGGTTTTCGCCTTAAATATCTTACCATCAAGTGATTCAGAACACTGGCAATACATTACAAGCGCACGAATTGGCTCAGAAGCAGACCCCCTGGGTTCTACATATTTGACAAAGAGCATACATTGCCTGGGCAGCTGCCAGAATACCGTGGAGGAGTGAATGAAACGCTTGATGCCACGACAACTCCTGCGGAAGTCAGGGCTGCTGCTGGCACAGATCGGGTCAGCAACAGAATAATGCTTCGGAATCCTCCACTTAGTGGCACACATAAGGGACTGCCGGGAGAAAGGCGAAACCCCACAGGAATGGAAGTTAGCTAAAATACATGTGCAGCAAGGCGAAAGCATTTTTGCCGCCCCTTGGAACGCCCCTGATTCTTCCAGAGAGAGGAAGAAAGTCACTCTCTATGTAGAGAAAGACAAAGATAGACTATCTCACTCACTCTCTACTCTCTCTAGAAATAGTCTCTACTCTCTCTCTCTCTGAGAGAGGAAGGGAGGGGAAGGGGAGAGGGTGGCAGGGAAGGGAACGAGAAAGAGGAGAGAATCGCTCTGAACTCAGTCTCTCTAAAGAGAGAGAGAGAGAAAGGCACTATCTTTCTCATCACTGCACTATCAATGCCTGTCACTAACTGTAACTATCGGTCACTATATACCAAAACCCCACCGATGCCCGCGGAATCTCGCGGACACATCTCGTGCACTCTTTCTGCGGACGTTACCCGTGAGCTGCAGACCATTTCGCTTACAGCATGCGTTGCCAAGCTCATGGAGCAGTTGGTGCAAACCAGGCTTAACAGATGAGAACGAGCTGTATCCGGGCACGATGGTCAATCGGGACTATAGTATCTGTAACCGATATCATGCTACAGGCGAAACGTCAGATAATCGAGACTCAAACTGGAGGAGGCATGACAACAGTGGTAAATCTCTACATGCGAAGGCTTTTGATAACGTCCGCCATGACGCTATCCATCAGTGTGCTGGTGATAAGAACGGGCAGAACGGTTGTCATCTGCATTTGCAATTGTAGACGGAAAGGGGTCCAACTCGGAGCGGCGAGCATGGGACCCTTCAAGGAACGGTGCTCTCAACCATGATCACTTTACCGAGCAGAGAAAGAGGAACTCCACCATGTGCAGACGATGAAACGCTCTGAATAAACCACGTAAGTGTCTGATATGCAGAGGAAGCTTTACATAGACACGATATAAGAACACTTGCAGTTCAAGGGACCTCGGTGTTCCACTAAGAACTCCTGGCGATGACGGCACAAGCGCAGAAAAAAAAAAAAAAGGGTGGTCAGAACACTAATTTGTTACCATAATTAATCATCACAAATGTAGCTCTGCAGACAGTACTGCAGTCTCTGCAGTACTGTCTGTGGTCAACAACTTTCTCGAATATACTTCTACCACCTGTTGCTTTTCTTAACACATGCTTGTTATATTTGCGTGCAAAAACTGTGTGCACTTAGATGAAGATCGTGTGCCATCGCTTATATCATCCTTCTTATATAACGCCTTTTGTGATTGACGTGCCCCAGAGCAACTCAAGCATATATGGGAGACGAGGGTTCCGGAAAATTTGACCGCCTGGGGTTCTTTAACGTGCACTGACATCGCACAGTACACAGGCACCCTGCTTTTCGTCTCCATAAAACGCGGTCTTATTGGGCTGACTTGCGCTCTAGAACAACTCGGCGGCAGCAAAAAGTATGAACAGGGTAGGCGATCGGTTAACACGGATTCAACGCAGATCTTGAGATTCGCCCCTTTTTGGCGTGCAGCACCGCCGATGGAGAAGTCCACGAGTAAGGTAGGGGACTTCTGGCCATCGAGCGAAGCACCGTAGGGTGGTCGATATAGAAATGGGGAGAGGTAACGCAACGCGACATCCACACGTCAGGTCGGCGCCCCCTCCCGATGGCGCCCTGTGCAAGGCCGGCACTTCGAGGTCACGAACGAGTCATCTACAATCTTCTATAACTTTGAAGAAGCAAGTGCACGTGGTTCTGCACCCAACCGAGATAAATCTAGACTGTTCTGCGTGCTACATGCAAAATGATAACAATACATGCCGGAGGCTGTTGGCAGCAATAAATAAAGATTGACATAGTTTGCGGCAATGTTTAAATTACTAAATTTGCTGAAAAATGTCGGCAAAATGCGGCTTTTATAAAGGAGCTTGCTTTTTTTTATTTATTTATTTATTTATTTATTTATTTATTTATTTATTTATTTATTTATTTATTTATTTATTTATTTATTTATTTATTTGACTTCGACTTTCCTGCACGGTTCACCAACCGAAAGCAGCTGCGATATCAAGCATTACAGTATAGTGAAGTCGTGCTATTCGCAAGTGTGCCTGACGGTGAGTGAGCTAACTTTCCATTTGCCGCAGTGGACCGATATCGAACTTTTTGCGACTACTTGCTTTTGAAAAACTTTCAGCGGATGAAAATTATGTTGCATCTGAGGGGTTTCCGGCACAGTTTCTCGCCTGTGTCATGGCCAGCTGTGTCATGGCCGTGAACATCTGACGGCATTTCATTGGTGAGGTTAATCTAATTTATAGCTTGAGTACAGGGTGTTAATGTGAACGCTTTCGAAAATTTTGAAGGATAGGGTAGTTGGAATAGAAAGACAGTCTTTTTGGAAACTAGTTGTCAGCTGTGGCTAACTATACTTGTTAGATAATTGACCAAGATTTTTAATGATTGTGTCAGTTAGCGTAATCTTGTGATTATAGTGCTATGACTAATCTATAATAAGTATACGGACAACATGCATTCATTACACTTTTCGAAATAAAGAAAAGGTCGTTCATTAAAGCTCTGCACTTGAAGGAAATCCCGCGTTTTCAGTGCTCAAAACCGAAACGTAAGCGCGTAATTATAAGGCCAAGCTGCGAGGGCAGTTCACTGCATGCATGACTCATTTATCCGATTACTTGCTCCTTTTCGCATTGGGGCATGCACTTTCTTTTGCTGCGTCACTTAACGCGAAAGAAAGTTTGCCATCGACAACTGCGTGCCTGTCATTTTTGAGTAGCGCGAGTCGATTGAATCGCTGGCTTTCGTCCCACCGTGCAAATCACTCTAATCGCAATGGTAGAACGAAAGGAAGATGGCTACACGGTATGAAAGAGCACTGAGCAAGGGTAGAGGGGGGAAGCCTCAGTTCGCAGGTCGAACCAACGTTTCGACAAGTGGACCAGACGAAGACAGCTCAACTTGTCGAACCTGCAAACTGGGCTTCTCCTTTCTACCCTTGTTCAGTGTGCTCTATTCGTCTTAGGCACCTATCTCGGAGGCCATGCCTCTCAGAGTGAAGTTAGCGTTCAGGCCGTCTGATGGCGCCACCCGTCGCGTCGCGCGCTCCTGGCCGCTTTGTGTTCCGCTAGCGCTTTCCGCTTCGTTCTTTCTTTCCATGTTCCTTTCCCCTCCAGTCCCATGGCAACCAGTGATCGGCCTCGCCTCGCCCCATGACGCTTCCTCCTCGCCGCATCGATGCCCGACGTTGTGCCTGCCTTTGCTGTCGGACCCGCTGTGTTCGTCGCGTCGGCTCTTTCAATCAACCGATGCCTACTCTGAGCGACAGCGACGTATTTTACTCCGTGTCGTGTGGCCTCGTGCGGTAGCCGCGTCTCAGCGCATCGTGTAGTGGCTGCCTTATGATTGTGCCAGTGCAGCTGCGTTTGCTTTTCCTCGTGTTTAGCTCAGTTCAGCGGGGACATGTTTGGGGATCCGCACGTTCTGTATCTCTCGGTGAGTGTTCGCCATGGTTCGCCTCAGAGCTTCGCTGCTTTCGTGTTTTACTTTGCCGTTGTTTTGGCGCGTAGCACAAGCCAGTGAGCGCACTAGCTGTTTCAGTCGAGGATCCGTGGCTTATCGTGCCGGTGGAGCCAACGACGCAAATAAGCCCTCAGCTGAAGTTATTTATGGGGTGGGAGGTTTAGGAGCTGCCGGCCACTTTTCGCAGTGATGCCTCATCTCTAAACAGCACCCGAAACGATGTGCCGCAACTTCCAGCTATGCGTGCAACGTGCCACGCGACCTACCTCTCGCTTGTCGGCTCGCCGCCCGCGGAACGCGCGATATTTTGAGAGCTTGTGTGTTTTTTGTGGCATTACACTTGTTACAGAAACACAGCACTCGGTGGCAGTGACTTGCGCTTGGTGAGCGCGGTCACCGGTCACGGTCCGCGCTGTCTTCCGTTCGGGCGCCTCCGCGCAAACCTCTTGTTTACGCCGAGGCGCTTGCTCTGTGTCAGCGTAAACACTTCGTGCGTATGCATGAAAGCGGTACTGGTGCAGAGCTGTGAAACATTCGTTCTTAAAAAAAATGTATAAGAACTTTCATATTTGCCTTGTTCATTTTTGTACAATGCAGCATTAATTAGCTCGTCTCATCGAAGTAATTGTGCGCAAGCCATATGCGCACCTAACATTTTGTGTTTACTTTTTGGGACTCTATCGCAAGCCTTGCTGATTCAACACAGTTACGTTAAGTTTCAGTCTTGCAGAGTTTAAGCGTGTCTTTTTTGCGTCATGTAGTTATAGCTGCAGCGCTCACAAGGTGCGTTTAGTGCGATACGAGCAGCCAAGACATTGACGGCATAGTCGCAAAGCATTTTAAGGAATGAAGAGAATAAGAAAAGCTTGATTGCTTAATCTGCACGGTTCGTGTGATGGCTCAATCGATTGCAGGGAAATATACTGTAAAAATTCATGATCACCACCATACGAGTGAGTCGGGTACATCTTTAATGGAGAAAAGTGGATTTGGAGTACTTTGCAAACAGTGCACTCTTTCATTGTGTTTGAAGAGCCCACATCCAGTGCAGCCTTTCAGTTCATGTTGCTGTAGTATTCAGTTCAATTCTTTATTTTTCCTTTTGAGAGGAGCAAACTGGACTAAAAGCCGGACTAAAACTGGACTAAAAAATGTGGGTCCAAGCTCCTTACAAGTTGGTTTTCTAACAGGCACAGCTGTCGTAACATTGCTCCATAGATAACAGAAGCACAACAGTATAACATCACAATTCCTCCATTTTCATCAGCATTTCATTTCTTGTAGTTTCAGTTTCTCATACTTTTCACTTTCTCACCCTGCAGCTGTATGTGAAAACTTCTGGTATAGTAGCCAATTCATTGCAACTGATTGTGGCAGTAAAAATCGACAGCATCTAGAAAAAAAAAAATAAATTGCAGCCAGGTGGCCAAGTCTTCTGTTGGTGCATTACACCTGGTTGGGAGCTAAAAAATACTTCGCTCTATTTTTTTACTTTGGCAGTCATTGAGTGCTTAAAAAGTTCCTCTGATGCATAAGGACAACTCCTTTATAAACTACTTTCATTAAATATGTGTGAGAGGAAGCAGTCGCTGTGCTTCTTTCATTGGCCTGATGTCTTGTGTGAAATAAACTAGATTTTAAAGGCCACTTTAAACAAAGAAAAATAAGATATAGTTACTATCACTGAAGAGGTGGTAATTATTGCCTGAGAACATGTGTCTTGCCTGTTGCCCAGGTGCACCAGCACGAGCGCAACTTGCAGCTGAATTCAGAAGACCGTTCAGTGCTGGTCTCCCGTTCAGGAGATGACGCCATTCACCACGAGATACGGCGCCGGGAAAAGCAGAAGGCACAAGTGAGAGCCCATTTCCTTGGCCAGGATTGTTGGAACCTTGCTGGAGCTGTGCAAATGCGGCTGTTTAGAACGCAGCTGTTAAGCTGCTTTGCACACTTACTAAGATTACTTTTATTTGACAGTCCATGTGAAGTTTCCCAGGGAAGCTGTAGCACCAGTGCTGAAGGGTAAACCAAGAACTTTAATGAATACCACAGGGAGCAGCAGTGTTTATTTTGGATAAGTAATAAGGAAGCTTTATTACTGTCTCAGCCTGGATTGTGGCTGTGAAAAGGAACTTCTGTTTACAAAGAAAAAAATTACTTTGACAACATTGCTGGCTTAGTAAGACCTTGTTTCACGCATATGTGCAAATCCACTGATTGCATGGATTAACGCTTAACAAATGCTTTATTTATTTTAAGCATAAAGCGCTAGGCTCAAAAAAAAAGTAGGGTTATTTGAACATTATTTGATGTCTTCTTTAAAGGCCAGGCCAGGCCAAGATGCCCCCAAAGCATTCTGTTCTTTTTCTTTAAATATAGCCTTCCTCCAACAAAATGTACAAGAACTGTGTGTTGGCCTCGCAGTGTGTTGTGATTTAGTTTTCTGGCTAGTAACGGAACACAGATGTGCCAATTTCTTCACCACTCGCTCGTCACATTTTGAACAGCCTTTGAGTCATGAACACAACAGCAAAAGTAAATTAAAGGGAGGCACACATTTTTGAAATTGCAGAAAAAGCCCAACAAATGTTACCTGTTATTCTTTTCTTAGATATTGTCATCGCTTGCTTGCCTCATTTTCAGTGCTGTCTTGAAGTTTCATTGCCGAAATCCACTGGCACGTGATATAAAATACTTTTTTCATTAATTATGATGGCTTTGCACATTGGAAAAACACTCTAGCAGTTTCAGATTCGTTACTTTCTATAACTGATAACTTGCATTTTGAGGAAAAAAAAAAACTCTAAGCATGCCTAGACATGTAGCATGCATAGATGAACACTGTGAATATTTAACCAGCTGTGCCTCAATTTGTTAATGCTGCAGGCTTTTCACAGGGTCAGAGGGGAAAAAAATAAACAGTGGAAAATAATGTTCTTAGAGTGTAAGAGTAGAAGTTGATGAGCAAAGTCATAAAATTATTTATAATGTATTAAAAAATTTTACATGTAAGTTAAGAAATAAAGAACATTGGTGAAAGTTGCATCCCTTTCCTAAATACTGTTCTCCAATGTGCTGTTTCCTGACATCTTCGTTTTTGATTCAACAGTGAATTTTGTATGTGCCAAATGCCAAGATAAGTGTAGCTTTGTGTATAGGTCAGTGCATATAGTATGGACAGTTCAGGGGAGGCCACAGGAAGTTTTCAAAGGGACCATGCTTGAGAAAGGTTAAGCCAGTGTGTAGCAAGATTTTGATACATTAATGCTGCATTTAGTCGTGTCTGGCAGCGCCCTCACATGAGCTTTCATACAGCGCCTTCTAGTGCAGCTTTTTGGATTATGTGCTGGAAACGGCAGCTTCAGAAAACCCACTTTCAGCCAGCTGTGTTTGTGCATACAAAATGATTTCTAGCGTCTTATGCCAGCAGGGCCCGTATTCCGAGTTTGCGTCGTTGTCGAAAGTGTTGCTATCTCCCCGACCTCGAATCAGCTGATTGATGGAAACGCCGAAACATGATGTTGCACCTCTTCTGGTTCCGTAGTAGCAACACCTGGTTCCAGCGTTTCGACCAATCAGATGACTCGGGGTCACGTGATATAGCAACACTTCGATAACGATGCAAACTCTGAATACGGGCCCAGATGTACAAATACTTACATAGTTGTTTAGAGCACTCATATGCATTTCTCATCTCGAAAAGTTATGCTAAGCCAGCAAGCAGTGGCAAATGCTACAAGTGCATAGCAGACTGCTCCACCCTGGCAGGGTGGCACAGTGGTTACGGCGCTCGGCTACTGTTCCCAAGAACGCGTGATCGAATCCCGGCCTCGGCGGCCGCTTTTCAATGGAGGCAAAAAGCAAGGTGCCCGTGTGCTGTATGATGTCAGTGCACGTTAAAGAACTCCAGGTTGTCGAAATTTCCGGAGTCCTCCACTACGGCGTCTCTTCTAGCCTGAGTCTCTTTGGGACGTTAAACCCCACAAACCAAGCAGACCACTCTGTACTTGGATCCAGCTTAGGAAAATAGCAGTTGGCAACAACGGTTCACCTGTGGAGTTTTATATTGCTCCAGTAACCAATGGCATTATTTAACGAAAGCAAATTTTAATGTTTTCAGGGTGTTAAACAAGCCAGAGGCGTGAGTATTGTCGCACTTATAATTTGGTCTTGTGCTTAACTCTTTGTTTAGGTAACAAAGAAAGGCTTTAGCAGCAGATGGTTTCCTTGCTGGGGAGAACCGGTTACACAGTGGTCATGATTGTGGATATTGTACACCAGCCGTCCCCATGCTTATCTGTACAGCTGGTAGAGCAAAGCATGTCTCATGCACCCCTAACACTCGGGGTGAACATGCAGAGGCCGTTGACACGGTACCTGCCTGTGCGTGGTGCCGAGTGCGACCTTCGACAGCATGTGGAGTCTGCTGGCCACCAGGTGGAGCTGTGCCCACACGTGCAAATCACATCGACCTCCTGCCGAGGCTATCTGCACAAGCTGGGGGGCAAGTGGCGCTCCTGGAAGAAGCGCTGGTTCGTCTTTGACCGCACTCGCCGAGCCCTGATCTACTTCAGTGACAAAACTGAGACCAAGCTCAAGGGTGGTGTACCGTTCCAAGTAAGTACACCTGTACGAAACATAGTTCTGACTGACCTGCAGGTCGATGCTGCTTTGCTTCAGTGGGGTTGATCTCTCAACGGTTGACTTCATCTGACTTGTTGAAACATGTTGAAAACATGGCAAGAGCAAATCTGAAATGCATGCTTTATGAACTGCTTGTATTATTTCTGCCACTGAATTTCTAACATGTCACATGCAGTCACATACTGGCAAAGCTGACCTCTAGCTGCAGTTCAGCTGCCAAGGAAGGAGACACAACTTTTCTTTGGACAGATTTACCACAGTGCACGTAAAATCCATGCTTTTAAACCCCTATTTGGTAAAGTCCAGAGCTCGCTCTCTCACTTTGAAATTTGTTTTATTTTGCATATCACATGCACATGGTGGGTATTGCCCTCATACGAAAAGTATTAGGCAACTGGAACTGTCTGTGGCCTTGTAAACAAAAGCCACCTATAGTGGGGAATCAGAAAAAGCAGTACAAAGGTAGTACAGTCCCATGTGCAGCTGAGTATGTAGAAAAGCACAGTGGAATAAACTGCAGGGTGCGCACAGGTGCTTGAAAACCTTGAATACCATTGAATTACGGAAGTCTGTTTTCAAGGCCCTTAAAAATCTTGAATTTATGACTGGTCCTTGAAGATTCTTGAATTCCTTGAATACTAAATTTGAACTGGTGTTTTTCGTCATGAAAACGTTTTTGTTGCTAAACTTTTATTCTTGACTGAGTTCTGAATGAACTGCGGGGAAGGAAACATATCGATTTTTTGCCTATTTAGCGCATTCTCGTTAGGCGGCTGGCAACACTGCAGTGGGCGCGCGGCTGCTTCGTCCCATCGCTATCACATCGCCATCACTCACCGAGCCCAACGTTTTTAGATAGGTTTACCGAGCCGTGCGGCCGTGTCTACTCTGGCGTTGCCCTAGTGCTTGCATTCTTGGAATGAGCGTGGCTTCTGCCTGTCAGCGCACGTGATATTTTCATATGTGACACAATGCCCGGAAAGAGCAAGTTTCAGGCTATGTGGCTTCACCATGACGAATACAAGCTGTGGATTGCGCCTGATACAACGAGTCCACATCGGGCTAAGTGCAAGCTTTGCGGTAAAACTGTGGATGCGACTGCCATGGGTGAATCCGCTTTAAAAAGTCACATGAAAAGCGGCAAGCATATTGGCGCAATGAAGGTAGCGCGAGGGAGCGCGTTGAAAAGGTACCTGACGCCGGTCGCGGTAGAGCAGTCTACTAGCGCGTGTTCCTCGCAGTCGCCAAGCCTAAACGATGCTTGCAAAGCGCACGAGCTTGTCACTGACGCTGAAATTCTTTGGACTCTGAAAGTTGTGACATCCCACTTTTCGTACCGGTCGTCATCCCAAGCAGGGGAGCTATTTCAGCGCATGTTTCCGGACAGTGAAGTGGCAAAGGCGTTTTCTTGTGGTGAGAAGAAATGCGCCTATATGACGTGTCACGGTCTCAGGCCTTTCTTTCTTTCAGCATTGCAGCGAGAAATAGAACAGTGTGAATTCTATGTCGTACTGTTTGACGAGTCGGCAAATGAATTTCTGCAAAGTAAGCAAATGGATGTGCACGTGAAGTGTTGGGACTCTGCTCACCAAGTGACGACCAGGTATTACACCTCCGTTTTTATGGGGCATTCCACAGCCGATGACATTCAGGAAAAGTTGCTAAGCGCCCTCGAGCCTTTGCCTCTTGCCAAGATTCTTCAGATATCGATGGATGGGCCCAATGTCAATCTGAAGTTCTTCAAAGGTCTTCAAGAGCACTTTCAACAAAACCACCAAGTTCTGTGTGTGGGCTTAGGCACTTGTGGGCTACACACAGTGGACAATGCTTATAGGGCTGGAGTTTCAGCGACTAAATGGGGACTTGACTGCTTGTTGTCTAGTCTGAGTGCAATTTTTGAAGGTGCTCCAGCATGGAGACAGGACTTTTCGGCAGTTACAGGCCAAGATACCTTTCCTCTTAAGTTTGTCACCCACCGGTGGGTGGAGAATGTTCCTGTAATTGAGAGAGCGTTGCTGTTGTGGTGTGACATGAAAAAGTACATTGAGGCTGCTAGAAAAAAAGAAGTCAACCTGCCAAAATGTGCATCGTTCAATAACTTGTGGGAGTTCTGCTGTGATGCTTTGCTGCCAGCAAAGTTGAATTTTGCCTTATGTGCGGCGATGGCACTGAACCCTTTTCTGGTAGAGTACCAGACAGAAAAACCAATGGTTTTTTTCCTTGCAAGGGATTTAGAAACTGTTCTCAGAAAGCTGCTGACGAAGTTTTTGAAATGTTCGATCCTGTCTGCCAAAGGGATAGTGGGTCTGCTGAAGATCGACATTGATAATGCCGAGAACCATGTTCCACTTTAAAAGGTGGATATAGGCTACAAAGCAGAGCAAGTTCTCAAGAATTCTAAAGTGAGCTCAAAGGACGTGTTTCAATTCCGGATGGAATGTAAACAGTTTTTGATCAGTGCCACAAAGAAAGTTCTAGACAGAAGCCCCTTGAAGTTTGCATTTGTTAGGGGCCTTTCTTCACTAGACCCACGACAGATGTGCTCGAAGCCAGAGGAATGCCTTGCAGGTTTCAGAAAAGTGTTGGACACCCTCATTACTGCAGGTAGAATGGCTGATCACCTTCGAGACACGGTGCTGGCCGAGTACACGGAGCTCCTGCACGAGCAGAAACATCAGCTTAGACAATTTGACAAGTGCGCTGACAGACTGGATGAATTTTACCCTGATCTCTTGAAGTTCAGTTCAACCTACTCGAAGTTGTGGAGCATTGTGAAACTTCTGCTTGTCCTCAGTCATGACCAGGCAACTGTCGAGCGTGGATTCAGTGTAAACCGACAGGTGTGCGTTGAGAGTCTGAAGGACCTTTCATATGTTTCACAACGGATCGTGGGCGATGCGGTTGAGAAAGCAGGTGGTGTTCTAAACATTCCAATCACCAAGGAACTGAGGATCGCTGTGTCAGCTGCAAGGCAAAAGTATGGAGCATACTTGGAAGCCCAGAAAAAGCAGGACCTTGAAGCTTCAAAGCAGAGAAAAAAGCACTGCATTGAGGAAGAGCTTGATGCAATGAAAAGAAAGAAAAAGAAGCTGGAATTGACAGTTGATGATCTCATGGCATCTGCAAATGCCTATGCTGATAAAGCAGAGGCAGAAAACAATGTGACACACATTGTAAAGTCCAATAGCCTCAGAAAGACGGCCAAAGACAAGAGTGAGGAGCTACACGCCATCAAGCTCCAAATTCAACAAAAGCTGCTGGAGCTCCCCTGAAGTAGCCCTGAGGAGCTGCTTCCTAAGGTTTTTTTTTGTTTTGTGCAGTTGAAGCAGTGGACAATATTTTGTGAGGGTATAGGAAATAACCAACAATTTTATAAAACTAATTTTTTACTTTTCTGCGGGATATGACCAAAACTTTCACTGTGATATTTTATGAAGCTATATTTAATTTTTTTCTGTGCAATAGAAGGAAATCTGTGTAGTGATGTTTTTTTTCTTTGTGGAATAAATATTGCAGACGTTTTGAGAGCCCTGTTTGAAGATCTTTGACATGGAAAAAAAAATTAAGCCCTCGAAGGGGGCCTTGAAAATCCTCCTATGGGGGCTTGAAATTCCTTGAATATCCTTGAATTTTTTTCTTTGCCACCTGTACGAACCCTGAACTGTTCTAATCACTTCACAAAGAATGCGAGCATGAACATAAAGTAAACTGTTAATATAAAATTAAACTAAAGAGCATGCGGGTCTGCACAAAGGAAAGACTGCTGACCTTTGTAGCTGAAGCAAACTTGAAATCCTAAAAGGAGAATGAATAGTATTTTTATTTTTCTCATATCTATTGTGTATATGTGATGCTAAAAGCTTATATATTTAATTCTGTGCAAAAGAATCCATTTATCAAGGTGCCACCTCGTGCATTTCAGTTGAAATGTTAGTTTGTCAGGAGAACTCAGAAATTTTAATGAATATAAGTGGAGAAAAACTCAGCATAATAATGTTATAGTTATTAGCAAAAGCCCTCATCTGGTCCAATACAACCAGCTTCAGCAACACTCAAAATTGTTTCTTTTGCATAACTAATAATCTGTTATTTGGTTCTAGACATTTCTGCACTTGCTTAAATGGAAGCAGTCCAGATGTGGTCTCCCGGCCACACTGGCCACTTTTTAATGGAGGGAGGCAAAAAGCGTGGTGCCCATATGTTGTGCAATGTCAGTGCACACGTTAAAGAACTCCAGGTGGCAGAAATTTCTAAAGCCCTCCACTGCGATGTCCCTCATAGCCTGAGTCGCTTTGGGAAGTAAGCCAAGCTGTCAAATGTGATCATCAAATGGCATGGTAAAGTAGCAGTTTTGGACAGCAGGGGAATTCATTCCAGTATATTGTAACGGGTATTACGCCAAACGTCCAGGCAACGTCCTGAGCCTAGAAGACTGCCGAAGTCTGAGAGCGGCCCGAGCAGCGGTCTGAGCGCGGTTCCAGGCAACCAACTTCGTCGTCTACCCCAACTAGCAACCACTTCATCGTCTACGACAACTAGCCACTGATTGTCTCCGCTTCGTCGTCGACTATAGTTTGTATCACTGCCCCCCTCCTCTGGAGCATCGACTCGATGCGACGCGGTGCTACTAGGAAGAAGTCAGCAAAAGGGTGCACTAAAGTGTCACAAGGACCCAGCGGCGTTGACAAAAAGTTCAGTCATGCACGATCATGATAGGGCTTCAGCCGAACCACGTGCACGACTTCAGGACGCTGTGGCCTTCGGGATGGAGCTGAAGCTACGGGAACAATGGCGTAGGTGACTTCACTGATACGGCGAACAATCTCGTAAGGGCCGAAGTATCGGCGTAGTAACTTTTCAGATAGGCCGCGATGACGAACAGGTGTCCACACCCAGACGAGGTCGCCCGGCTTGTAAGTGACGATTCTTTGGCTCAGGTTATACCGAGCAGCGTCATTCGCCTCTTGTCGGTGGATTCTGAGGCGTGCTAGTTGCCGCACTTTCTCAGCACGCTGAACAAAGATGTCTGCGTCAAGTTCGGCGTCAGAGCCGCAAGAAGGACTAACTGGCATCATGGCATCCAAGCTCACTTGGCGACCGAAGACAAGTTGGAACGGGGTCAGTCGCGTCGTCTCTTGAGTGGCGGTATTGTACGCGAAAGTTATATAGGGCAAAATCGCATCCCAGGTGCGATGTTCTGCATCCACATACATAGAAAATATGTCGGTGAGGGTGCAATTGAGGCGCTCCACCAGCCCGTTGGTCTGAGGGTGATACGCCGTCGCACGTCGATGGCTAGTGTGAGTCAGAGTCATGACCAACCGGATTAGGCGAGCCGTAAAAACTGTTCCACGGTCAGTGATTACCACGGCGGGGGCGCCATGACATAGGACAATGTTATGAACGAAAAATTGAGCAACCTCGGCTGCAGTACCTTTAACAAGAGGCCGCTTTCCTTGAGCTTTGCAGCCGCCTACAGAATCCTCCAATACTAGGCCATTTTGACGAAAACGCCTCAACTGACGTTCACACTGATGCCAGCAACGTTGGGGTTGGTGCAGTACTAATTCAGTGGCAAGACAGTGCAGAACGGGTCATCGCTTACGCGAGCCGAACACTTACCCGCTCCGAAACCAACTTCGTCGTCTACCCTAACTAGCAACCACTTCATCGTTTACGTCAACTAGCCACTGATTGTCTCCGCTTCGTCGTCGACTATAGCTTGTATCAATATTGATAGGAAACCAACTAAAGGCACTTTTTCGTATACAGTTTGTGTGATTATTCCATCGTGTATGCATCAAAAATAATGTCAAGGAACCTAAAAGCATTGCAGTTTGGATCTCATCATTTCGAAGAGTGAGTCCTAGAATTCACTGAAGAATTACCTGGCTGATAGAAAACCGTTTCAGATTTGTTTTGTATCAGGTGTTAAACCACTTGATTCAGACCATTCATTCGATGATGTAACAACAGCATTACCTTTATTAAGTGACTCAGCAGACAAGGGTGCGGGAATGAAGGGCTCATTGTGACATGCATATGAAGAAAGCCAGCTGTCACAGTAACCGTGCAATGCATAGAGAATGTTTTTTCTTCTACTTTCAAGGTTACTTATGTTGGTCGTGACTTGACTCTTGAGAGTGTTCACCAGCACCACCCTCATCCAAAACAGCTGACAGAACATCCTGAATTAGGACTACTACTGTCAAACCCACTTGTAACAATGCATGTTTTAACAATATATTGGATATAACAATAGCCAGCCGCTGCACCGTCAGGTTTGCCATGTGTTCTATGCTGAAATAAAGCACTTATTACAATGGTGTTCTATTATATTATCAGTTATAACAATCAAATAAGGTCACTGAAAGTCAACAAAAACGCAGAAACGTGGCGACCACAAAAGTTTGCGCGTACGCGGAGTCGACGACAATGCCGATGCAGCGACAAAGAAAAAAAAAAAAACGGGACAACGCGTCGAGCCAATGCATTGATCGGGTGCGCTGGAGAAGCTTGCATGCCACACAGATGCGGGGCATTTACATTAGGCTTTTCAATTTCTTGCTTTTATTTTTATGAAGGAGAACATCATATGGAAAAATTTTAGGAAACTTTACGATTATTTTTACCATTTTTTTCAGGCAAATGTTTTATGAATATTACTTGTGGCATTAAAACTTCTGTAATTGTCTACCAAAGGAAACGTTCACAGTAAATGGATTTTCACTCATTCATAAGCCATTGTAGAATTCAGCAGGGGAGCAGAGGGGGAAAATTGGTGCCTAGTTGGCTGCAAGCATAGATTTTCTATATGTGCAGAAATTCTTGCTGAGGATATGCTGAAAGGTAAACACTTCTCAGCCACAATGTGTGATATGCAGTATGTTGGGAAGAGAAAAATTAACTAGGCACTTAACTCAGGCTGCAGCTGTGGCTTAGTTCACCTGAAAACGAAATCTTTCTTTGTTAAATCTACCCCATACAGCTGACCTTCCAAAGAATATAATGCTACAACAAGCAAAACTGTATACAAAAACTTTCTTGACCATGTACTTACAGAGTAGTTCTGCGAGGGTACACTGTTTGCATGCAAGCAGGTAATTGTAATTTTAACCAAATTGGGAAATTAAGGATTGGATCTTTATAGCAGTGAGTAAAGTAGTGGTATAACTGGGCCCCCGAAAGCTTGCATTGCAGTTTGTCGAACCAGAGTTGTGATGCCTTGCCTGCCTCAAGGTCGGAAGTATTTTCAGCAGCCGCACAAATGTCCCATCGAATGTCTTGTCTATCTGTCTGTATCTGCGTAATCTTTTCAATGTTGGAACACTTGTACGTGGACTTGGCCCAGCCTCATCGGTTCCACAGCAAAATGCCATAGCAAGTGTACTTATCAGTTACCTGATGCTGCCCGTGTTGTCTTATCTTTGACAGCACTTGTACGCAGCAGGGTGGATGTGAAGAGTTAAGCATGTCGTACTCTTGCAGCGTAGCTGTGCGGAAGGAGTTTTGTATGCAAAACAGAAAGCTCTTGTATAGATGCATGTTAGAGACAGGGTGGCAATAGAAACTGCCGAAAACTTTGTATCCATCTTGGTGCACGAAGCACACTGCCTTGTACATGCTTAAGCTGAACACTTGGAGCATCCAAGTAGCCTTTTGGACTACACTGCGATAATTGGAACATTGTTGAGAAACCGGACATTTCTCGCTCTGTAGAGTCCAAACTAAAACAGGTTGGAACAGCACTGCAGAAGTCATTTTTCAGCTGAAATTCTTTTTTCATGGTTGAGGTATCAGGCTGAAGCGTATGGATTTTTCGGACTGTCGATTATTCAAAACATTTTTTGGGTGTCGCTGAATTTGAAAAAATTGTCGATGGCTATATCTTGCTGCATACAAATATGGAGATGTGCAACGATACACCTGCTGAATAGGTACAATAAATAAGTGCGCAGTTAAAGTTGTTGCACCACAGAATGTTTGCTTATGCTTTTAAGGGCCACTAGCATGGAATAACATATTAAACAAAAAAATCCTGCTCTCGTGTGAACGCAACCATTACTATAGATAATAAGTCAGATGCATCTTTTGTTTTCCTGTGTGCAGCAAATTATGTGTTGCTGAAAGCATTTCTTTTCTGGATATTGTCTAATGGATATACAGTCATGCCTCGTTAATATGGACGACTCGAATTATGGACAGTTTTTCTGGGGACCAAACTTTTTCAATCTGTTTACGTCTCAATATGGAAACTCACTGTCCGGGCAATGAACAAGCAGAAAATGCACAGATACCATTACGGTCCTTGTACTATTGTTGTGTTAATATGGACAATCAGGAAAACCAAATCATTACACTGCTCCAAATATAATTTCTCTTCTAGATTTTGTCGACAGGCACCACATGAATGTAGTGCCAATGACTGATTAATTGCCCCTTTTTGCTAGTGGTTTTATATTTTACACTGCGATATTGCGCAGTCGTTGCACGTTTGGTTTGGTTTGGCAAAACTTTATTTCCCACAGTAGGGGTCCTGGAGGACACTCGGCTAGGCGCCAGGTGTAGAGGGCAGCTCCCACGTCGGAACAGAGAGCCCGAAGCTCTCCGCCGCCGCGCGGGCCTCCTGGACAGCCCGAAGCTGATCATGTAGTGAAGCACTTTTTAACACTTTGTCCCAATGTTCCTTGTTTTTGGCGTAGGCGTCGCTCGATGCACAACCACACAGCATATGGTTTAAGTCTACACGGTCACTGCACCGTTCACACACATGTTGTCCGTCGTAGTCTGGGTCGATGTGCTTCATGCGCCAGGGGTTGGGGTATGAGTTCGTTTGGAGCAGGCGTAACGTGACTGATTGGCTGCGGGTTAATTTCTTATCCGGGAGGGGAAATGCTCGTCTGCCTAGATAAAAGTGCTTAGTGAGCTCGTTGTACGTGAATAATTGATCTCTGTACTCGATATGTGGAGTAGCAGGGGAAACCGGAGGGACGCGGTCGATGAGTCCTCGCGCCGCCTCGTGTGCGATCTCATTGAGATTCCGCAGGCCGCCCCCTAAGCTGCCCATGTGTGCCGGGAACCATACGATGGAGTGATCGGTGATGTTACTTCCGCCTAAGATCCGTAGCGTCGTCTTGTCTATCCCGCCCTTGGCGAAAGCTCGAGTGGCTGCTCTAGAGTCGCTGTATACAGTTGTGAAGTCCGAGTCTTTTAGAGCTAGTGCTATCGCTGCTTGTTCAGCTACCTCTGGCTTCTTGGTGTAAAGTGTGAGTGAGTTGCGCGTGCGCCCGTGTCCGTCGACTACTGCTACCGAGTAGGCATGCTTTCCCGGTATGTACGCTGCATCCACGAAAGCTGTCTGGTCAGGGAACTGTGCCGCGTCCGCAGCAAGGGCTTTGGCGCGGGCGAGCCTTCTTCCTTGATTGTGGATCGGGTGTACGTTTCTTGGGAAGGGGGACACTTTGATCGCTTCTCTCACGACTTTAGGCAACTGCAGGACGTTGTCCTTTTCTACTATGGTGTTCAGGCCGAGCTTAACGAGAATCTCTCTGCCCGCTTTGGTGCTTGATAGGCGTGCAATCTGTGCCGTGTGCTGTGCCTCGATGATTTCGGCAAGGGTATTGTGCACTCCTAGCTGTAAGAGTAGTTCAGTGGAGGCATTATCGGGGAGCCCCAACGCTGTCTTGAAAGCTCGGCGTATGTGTACCTCAAGCCTTCTCTGATGTTCCTTTTTCCAGTTGAGCATTGCAGCCACGTATGTGATGTGACAGAGTACAAAAGCATGGACCATTTGAATAGCGTTGTCCTCGCTCAGTCCCCTGTGCCTATTCATGATGCGCCGAAACATCCGGATCGCGTTTGCAATCTTGATCGTGATGCTGTCAAGCATCGCCCAGTTGGACCCGTTGCTTTGGATGATTAGTCCTAGAATTCGTATTTTATCGACCGTGGGTATGCGATTTCCATCCCTGTCGTGTAACTCTATGCATGGTGTGTGGTGTCGGCGCCAGTCGTTGGACGGGCGGCCTGGTCTTGGGGGGTGGTAGATGAGTAGCTCGGATTTTCTAGAAGAGCAGCGAAGTCCCATTGGGGCAAGATGGTCCTCGGTAACCGTGATGGCTTCTTGCATGCGCGCTTCTAATTCGGCATCGCTGCCACCGGTGCTCCAGATGGTAACATCGTCTGCGTATATGGTGTGCTCCACATCAGCAATTTCACCCAATGCGCGAGAAAGCTTTGTCATCGCCAAGTTAAATAAGAATGGTGAAAGCACTGAGCCTTGTGGTGTTCCCTTATCACCCAGATTAAAGCTCTCCGAGACGTGTTCGCCTATCCGGATAGTGGCCGTTCGATCCTGCAGAAACGCCTTGACGTAGTGGTAGAAGCGTGTTCCGAGATTGTGATCAGATATGGCTTTGAGAATGGCTTGATGTTGGATTTTGTCAAAAGCTTGCTCCACGTCGAGTCCCAGTAGCGCCTTGGTGTCTCGTGTGGTGCGATCCAACAGGCTTTTCTTGATACGTAGCATAGCGTCTTGCGTTGAGAGACCTGGCCTAAAGCCAATCATATTGTAAGGGAAGTACTCCTTTTCTTCTACGTATTCCGATAGTCTATTCAGGATGACGTGTTCGGCTAGCTTTCCTAGGCAGGACGTCAGTGAGATCGGCCTTAGGTTGGGTAGGCCTAGCGGCTTGCCCGGTTTTGGGATGAGGATCGTATTGGCATGCTTCCACTCTGCAGGTAGTTGGCCAGTTTTCCAGACTTCATTGATTTGTTGCGTTAGGAACGTGACCGAGTCGTCCTCTAAGTTTCGGAGAGCCCGATTTGTGATACGGGGCCGGCTGCAGAGTTACTGTTGAGTTCGTGAATTGCGAAGCGTACTTCGCTTTCTGTGAAGTCCGTATCTAGCTCTGAGTTTGGCGCACCGTCATAGGTGTTCCTTTGTAAAGTGCTGGGTAGCCCCGATTTAAGCGGTAAGTATCGTTTGGCAAGGTCATCCAGAAGAGCTTCGGCGGTACTGATTTGCTTCTCGCGATGTACTAATTTACTTAGCCTGATCCGTTGCATAGTTTTGGACTTTGCTCCGTGTTCGTCGAGGAGGTGTTTTATGAGTCCCCACCCACTTCCTCTGCGTATTTGCCCATTGAGGGAGTTACAGACTTCATCCCATTGTTGTCGGGAGAGAACCATGCAGTATTGTTCAATTGTCTTGTTGAGTTCGGCAAGTTTCCTTCGTAGTCTTCTGTTAAGACGTTGACCCTTCCACCTGGCTAGAATGGAATGTTTGGCTTCGAGAAGATTCGCTAGCCGACTGTCCATCCTCTCTACCTTAACGTCCGTGATAATTGTCCGTTCCGAGGCTGCGATGTCTGCTTTGAGCTGCTCGGTCCAGCTCGTTATCGTGTGCTTTGTGGTTGCTCCTGATGAGTTGGATGGCTGCGCCCGTATAGCACGAAATTTGTCCCAATCGATAAGTTTGTATTCCCTTTGCGTCTTTCCCGGTATCTCTGCATCAATTCGGAGAATATAGTGGTCACTCCCAAGGTCTATTCCTGAGTTGTGCCAGGCACATTTTTCTAGGCCCCGGACAAAAGTAAGGTCCGGTGTGGTGTCTCGACATGTGGAAGTGCCACATCTGGTTGGGGTCTCCGGGTCTGTGATCAGCGTGAAGTCGAGATCGGAGGCTGTCGTGAGAAGACGATTTCCCTTGCTAGAGGGATACGCGTAACCCCAAGCCTGGTGTGGGGCGTTAAAATCTCCACCTATAATCAGCGGACTGTCTTTGGCGATGTGCGCAATCTTGGCCAGAATGCCTCTAAACCCTTGCCTCGTATCCTTAGGGCTGCTGTACAGATTGGTGAGGAAGATGCTTTGCTTGTTCCCTACGTGGTCGTTCGGTATGATCTCAATCGTGAGGTGTTCTAGATAGCAGGCTGTGTGGCGGATCTCATGCCGAATGTACGGGATCTTCTTTCCAATCAGTAAAGCGACGCCTCTGCCCTGCTCTTTACTGTGGGCTTCGGCCGTATATCCCGTAATGGCCAGTTCGGTTGTGAGTGTTTCTTGTAGCATGATGACGTGTGGTTTCTCGGTTTCTGATTTGACCATCTGCAGGAGGACCGCCTTTTTTGAGGCGATCCCCCTGCAGTTCCATTGCCAGATGCGGAGACTGCGTGTCTTATTCGGCACTGTCATGTTGGCCGTTGTAACCTCCTTCGCTTGCAGTGAGACCATCGCGAGGTGGGCCTTGCGCACCGATGTGTTGTGAACTCATCCTTGCCATTGCCGGTACTACCGTATTGTTTAGATACATTTCCATTTTCTGTACTCGTGAGCTAAATATGTCCATTTTCTCGTTCATTCGCACCATGCTCTCGTGCATTAGCCTCATATTCTCGCTCATGGCGTCCATAGCGTCCTTCGTGGTTCGCGGTTGCGTTAAAGCGCGCTTCTTAGAAGGAGGGCACTCTTCGATTTGTTCATGTCTGTTCGTCTCAACGAGTTGGGGAATTTCGACAGCGGTTGATGGCTCAGGTGTGAGCGTTTGTTTACGGCTGTGCGCTTTACCCATTGCAGTTAATTCGAGCGTTAGCTTAGTATAAGCGGCTTTTAGCTCTCTTAGTTCCTGTTCTAACATAGCTATTCGCTGTTTATCAGGATTGCGGGACTCACTTTTCTTTGGAGGCGTGATAGCGTCTCTGACCTTGTCTGCCCACGTGCCTCCGTTGTCTTTTCCACCGAAGCGCACCTGAGAACTTGTCCTCGCATGTGTGCGGCTCTTCGATTGAGAGCGGGAGCGGCTGCGTGTTGGCGTCTTGGACCTAGATCGGCTTCGTGCCGCGTGCTGCTTGTCTTCTTCAACTAGCTGTACTTCCTCTTGTTGCTCCAGTCGCGCTCGTTGTCGTCGTGCGCGTACTACGTATGGAATGAGATAGCGTTTCCTACACACCTTGTCCGCCGTCACGTGCAAGCCCCCGCACAGCTTGCATTTTGGATCGCACACATGGGATGAGGTGGGGTTAGGAAGTCCGCAACCCCTACATTCGGTTGAGTTTGGCTCGGGGCAAACGTCCGCACGATGTCCGAGTTTGCCGCATACGTAGCATATGTCTACTTGTCTGCGATATAAGTAGCAGGGTACCAGTGTGGGTCCATACCTAAAGAAGTTTGGGACGCGAAGACCATCGAACACAATGATCACTGATCCTGAGTCCTTGATTCTTTTCGCCGCTAGTGCCAAGGGGTTGCGGTCATTCACAATGTTTCTTTCAATCGTCCTGTGATCGTCGGCACTATCAATGTGTCTGATTACCCCTTTGCAGGTGTCGCTTGGGGCAGTTTCGTAAGCGCTGACTGCGTACTCTTTTTCGGCTATTCGGATAGCCCTTATTTGCGCATACTTGTCTGCATTTTCTCGAAAGGGCGTGCTCGCCACCATGATGTTCTGCGTAATATTGGGACATATTATGTCCTCCGTGGTCTGCTGCGGATCAAGATTAACTGCTGCCATTATGGCTTTGCTCACTAAGGTAGGTCCGATCTTTTGCAAGTTCAAGCCGCCTTTTGGGCGAAGCACTATCTTGATGTTGTCTTGCGGCAGGGGTGGCATGCGTGAGGCTCTTATCACCCGGTTCTTAATGTTAGGAGGCTTGCGAGAAGAGCTCACCTGCCCGTCGCTTGCATGTTGTGCTTGCTGTGAAAGTTGCGCAGTAGGTTGGGCGCGTTCCTTCTTCGTTCTCCGGCTGGTCACCACTTTCCAACCCGTGTCGTCTTCTGTAGTCGACGCTTGTGGTAAATCCTCCGCAGAGCTATCCATTTCATCGGTTGCCATTCTCTTCGTGTTGCACCCAGCGCGAAGGGCGGCTGGCGTCTCGCCGAGCTAGCGCATTTCTGGCTAGCGCTAGCGTCTGGCGTGCACGCCTAGGCTTAGTTCGGCGGCGGCGTTCACGTGGTAGAAACATACTTGTAGATTCTTGAAAAATGAAGACCCACCTCAAAATCAGGTATCCACGAATTCCCTGCCACTTCACGAAACTGCTGGTGCAAGAACTTCGGTGAAAATCGACAGAAATCACTGCGGAATCATATGAAGATGACGGAGCCGATTGGATCACGTCCACACATCTCGGCGACCGCAGCGCCACCCCGTTGCACGTTACGATTTTTTGTATTGCATAAAATTGCTTGAACAAAACTCTGACACCAGCTTGCGCCGTGTAGAAAGTTTGATTCAGCAACTTTCAGCCGACTGAAGGCTGATACTTAGCAGAGGTTCGTGGGAGATGAAAAGTAGAAGTAATTTATTAATGAAACGCTATCGAGAACAATATGCAACTGCATCATATTTGAAGCATAACAGTGGCTCGAATAATGTGCACGTAGCTCGTAATGCCAACTTCGCTGGCCTACATTATGCTGTAAAGCAGACCTTATCGTTCGCGGGGTTTTTTTTTTTTTAGAAAAAAACGCTAGAAAGAAAATGCTTTTAGATTCGTTATTACGGACGACTCGCTTTATGGACAGTTTTCTGTGGAAATCAAAGTGTCCATATTAAAGAGGCATGACTGTATAGTATATAATATGTGTGTGTGTACCTTGTTTGCTGCGTTATTGCAGATCAGTGACTTGGGACTTTCTGGAACATATAAAGTGATCTGAAGACTAGGGCTTAAGTGCAGTACTTAAGCACTGCCACTGCACTAACGTTGACCTCGCTTAAGTGTTGTGTGATAGTTTCTATCCCACTGCCATCGCATCAGTCACTTGCCACTATGAGCTTGGAAACTGCACCTACAATCGTTGTTGCTGCTTTCACACATCACTCCCTTATGAGTGTTCTCCTGGGGGTGTGACAAAAAGTTTAAATTTTTTTCTTTTCCTTGGCAGTCATGTTTCGCACTGTGATGCCTTGCATGTTTGTGTAGTATAAATGAAGTTACTGTGAGCAGTGTGTTTGTGCAGTAAGTAGGGCTAAATTCATACCACACTGGCAAGCTATTCTTTAGAGATTGTAGACTTTAGCATGGGAGACCAGTAATGATGACATAATCACTCCTGCCTGCTTTGGAGCCTAATAGTGTAGCACATGTGTAGAATTCTAACATAACATGGAGGTCCTTGCACGTCTTGATTTTGGCCTTGGTCGGCCAACAACAAATTAAATGCGAACAAGGCATCTGAGACAATAACAGCAAGATGAGAAGACGTTGGGCAGAAGATACTGGCACCAGTTCATTTCAATTCATAGGCACAAAGAGCTTTCTTTAGAAGTGTTAGTCAGCCCTGTTTCCTCTACAGGAGCTAATACATTTGTATGCTTGTGTTGGCATTTCAGTTCTCTTATTCACACTTTATTTGTTGCTGGTAGTGCATGAGGAGTGTCCAAGGTGTTGGTGCATTGTGGAGAGCTGTACTCACATTTTAACCTTAGAAGGAGCCACTCTTACTTTCCTGGTTTCAGGTAACAAATTGTTACTTCAGCATAATCATGAAATAATCTAAGGAAAAAAGTAAAAACAGTTCGGCGACATTTTTTTCCTTCTTTTCTTTTTTCTTTTTTTCAGAGCGCCATTCTATTCGCAGCAGACTGTTACACAATCACCATGCATCCTTTGTGGCTTACATCCAATCTGGTTTGTCTTGTGTTTGTGCAGGCCATAGAGGAGGTGTACGTGGACCACTTGCACTCAGTCAAAAGCCCCAACCCACGTGTGACCTTCTGCGTCAAGACATACGAGCGCACCTTCCACCTGATGGCTCCAACAGCAGAGGCCATGCGCATCTGGGTGGATGTCATCTTCACTGGTGCAGAGGGGTACCTAGAGTTCCTCACAGAGGCCGATGTAGTGCCTGCCACCCGGTCCCGGCACAAGTTCAAGGACTGAGCATCCTCTGGCAGCTCAGGTGACAATGGCAGGTGTGTTCCTGCCAAGGATTAGCACATTGTTTAAGTGACTCAATTTTACAGGACTGAAAACGAATAGCCCTTCAGAAATAATATTTCAGTGCAATAACATCAAAGGCCCTGATCTGCAGAAAATCCAAATCGACAGCCTCCAAGCCCACGAAGCCACCATTTAAGATCCATCACCACATGACTCTTTTTTTTTTTCTTTTTCTTTTTCATATTGTCTCCACGATTACGTTATTACTTCACATTGATCAACCATCCACTTTGATATTAGTGCGCTTATGGTAAGCTTCGCATTTAGCCGCCAGTCTGTTTTCTCGATGCTCAGGTGTTTCAGTACCCTTTCTAGCACGCTCACATTCCCTGCTCTAACACTGCACAGCATATGGACACATTTGTGTTTCACGTTTCCCTGAAGGTGAAACCCTAAGTCGTCTGTGTGCTGTGCGATGTCAGTGCAGAGTAAAGATGCCCTAGGGCTTTTGGTATATGAGTCGAATGTGAATAGCAACAAAACTTCCTTACATTATTCAGTGACCTGATCAATGCTGAAACCAAGAAGCAGTGTATTGTCTTTGTAACTGTAAAAAACAAACCTAAACTGGTTCATCACCGTGCAAGAAACTGTGTGATGTCCACAGAAATCCACGCTCCATGATTAAACAGCATGATGCAAAATTCATAACAAAATGAAATCTCTGAATGGTGACTGGCAACGCAAAATAACACAATTTGTAATATAGTAATGCTAACTTGAACTTCAATTAAGGGACCAGAAGGGTCCTGTTATCTGAAGGTCAAGTTAATAAATGAACCTCCACCTGCAAAAAAAATTAACTGAGAAATCTATTATACCGTGGGAACTTGTCAGCAGTCTTCATCACAAAAAGTATATTCAGGTAAAGAACTTGAGGTTGAATTTCATGTACAGGGTGTTTCTGCAAACACTTTCAAGAATTCTGAAAAATAGGGAGTTAAAAACAAACTCTCAGCCACTGCAGACATATTTAACTGCAAAAAATCCTCTAATTGTGTATCTAATTAAAACTTGCTAATTTTAATTAACACAGGTAAACTGTGTTAATAAACATTTTCAAAAGCCCTGCAGTGCAAAGGAAATGAGCACTTTCCACACAAAAGTAAAACTGAATGCATTAGCCACATAGGAAGTTTGGTGGAAACGTGACGTTCACTGGTAGTGTGTTGCAGCACTATGGCACCAAATTCGAACTGCATGCACTATTGTGCCACGTGGGTACATTCTTTTGCGTCCTTACTTGGTGTAGGGAAAAGGATAGTCACTACCTTTTGCGTGGTCAATCTTTGTGAGTCATGGAGCAAAGAAAGTTCATGACACAGCTCTGTGGAACAGGCCGTTCGAATTTGGCGCTGTAGTCACCACAACCAGTCATCAGTGGACATGCTATTTCCACTCAGCTTCCTACAATTCTAGTCTCGGCTTTGTGTGGGAAAAAGCACGATGTTTGGTCACTTTGCAGAACTTTAGAAAATAAGTTGTTTTTTGCTTCAAAACTTAGGTGGCTGCACAAGCTTTGTCTTCAGACTAGATGCTATAGCGTGTATATGTTTGCTTCTACTTTTCAGCTGCATTGACTATGATACAGTGACTTGGCATTTTAGGTATTAGTTTTTATTAGTTATATTTATTTTTTAATTATTTTTATTTTTATCCTTTTTTTTTTTACTTTTAACTCTAGCTTTCTTATTTTTGTAATCATCGATGAATAGTCAATCAGTTTGGAATTAGTATCAACTACCAATCACAAAATACACTTCCAATGCATTGCCCAGCACTTATCAGCTACAGGCCTCCTTTATTCTTTCCACATTTCGAACACTTTCAACAACTCTCAACAATACCCAAGCTGAAAATGGGGTACGACAGTGGCTTTTTGACCAAACGAGCTGTATACGCTTCACGTGAAAACTGACGTGGCATTGTTCATAGCTTCTGACTCCCCTTTGGTACTAAGACTTGACTGTGTTAATTTAAATGTAGTTTAGTGAGTTTTGGTTAATTAGCGTGGCCATTGGAAGGTATTTTACAGTAAATGTTGTTTGCTGTAGCTTAGAGTTTGTCTGTGAAATCTTTTTTAATTTCAAACTCCTTGTACTAAGGAATTTTTGGATGTTCACTGAAATCAGCTGTTACCTCTGTGGCCACACATGTAGTGGGGACAAGGCACAGCAGTTACAGATTTCAGTATACTCACAAGAAATCACGGTGATCAAGTTGTTTTGCCCAGCAGCAGAGTAATCATCATAGCCTTGAGGGTAATTTGGAATGTTAAAACTTCCATATAGCTTGAGCAATGTTTTTTGTGTGTTCTTACTTTTTATGGGAAGCTTTTTGTTCGGAGGAAGTATTCAGACTTGGAATGGGAAGAGTTAGGGATAAGGGTTGATGGGAATACCTCAGTGACCTGCGATTCGCTGATGACATTGCCTTGCTAAGTAACTCGGGGAATTAACTGCAAAGAATGATTGATGACCTGAACAGGAAAATCAGAAAGGTAGGTTTGAAAATCAATATGCGGAAGACTAAGGTAATGTTCAACAGCCTCAGGGAGGAACAGCAGCTTACGTTAGGTAGCGAAGCACTGGAATTATTAGGCGAATATGTCTACTTAGGACAGGTAGTAACCGCAGGTGTAACGTTAAGAGATAGCAAGTGTGACGAGTAGGTGACATAAATAAATCGAGTTAATGACATCAGTTAGTGGAAATCAAGAAGAAATGGACATGGGCAGGGCATGTAGTGCTGACAGGATAAACGATGGTCACTTAGGATAAAAAATTGGATTCCAAAGGAAGGAAAGCACAGCAGAGGGCATCAGAAAGTTAGGTGGGTGGATGAGGTTAAGAAGTTTGCAGGGGTCAAGTGGATGCAGCTAGCACAGAACCGGGTTAGTTGGAGGAATATGGGAGATGCTTTTGCCCTGCAGTGGGTATAATCTGACTAACGATGACGACGACTGTTTATGTTGTTAACCATGTGTCCTAACTTACAGTGCCAGAACTTGGGCTTCATGGACACCAGAGCGCCGCGCCTTGCCAATCTTTCATCTACAGCAACAGAAGTCAACGAAGCACCAGGTTCCAATCCTTTCACAGAGTGGGAACATGGCAGCTGTGTCTTCAGGACTTGATGTGACGTGCTTGTCCAGCCACAAGGCCAGCCTCATAGTTCTCTGAACTCGGATGAGGAACAGCCGACTGCCGGCAAGCCGTAATGTGGTGATGAGCGCAAGGGAAAATGTGAAAGTAAAAAGGGGAGGAAAAGTGTTGCTCCTGCATTGAAGAGTGTGCAGTGACAGTCAGGCAAACTAGTCTCACATCGACAAGGAGGAAACCCAAGTTTTACATTTGGGAACACCAGCAGGAACGTATGTTGACTGTGTGAATGTGACCTGTCTTCTGTAGTGACATTCGAAATAATCTCTGAAAGTTGTCACGTGTACTGTTTCAGAGTAAATACTTTCTTTTTATATGTCTATTTTTTAACCAGAATCCTATGCGCTGCATAACCTTGGGCAACACCCCTTCACTTTATATTAAAATGTGAAGCTGGAGGAGCAAAACATTGAGTCACAGTGCCCTAGTTGTTTTTTATTCTTTGAAACACTTTTTCTTTTTGCCATTCTTATGAACATCATCTAAATTCCTTCTTCATAATGTGGCTTTCTTTCTTGCGTTGTTCTTGCAGCTTAGCGGACATAGTTTTGATGAATAAGCAGGTATGATGTGTTGAATGCTGCATGGAAACTGTTTTAAAAGCAAGTTGGATGCCTAGTTACTTGTCACATGCTTGTAGGCATGCTCTTTTATTTGATATTGAGGCTACCCCTGAAGAATATGCTTCATTATAACTGCTGAGGTAAATTTGCGAATTATGTTGATATCTGTGTGCTGTCCCAGATAACCCATTTCAACATATTAAGTGCTGCATCTTGAATTTCATCAGCTGAGCAGTTTAAATTGTCTGCTGCGACCTGCAAGTTGATGTCACAGTAAATGTCAGTGCTTCATACATGTCTGCATGAGTGCTTATGTGTTGCAGAGCGAGGCTTTTGATACTCCTTAATCCACTGCTTCTGGTGGGAGAGGAAAAAAAAAAAAGAAAAAAACTCGGTGCCCCGAGAATGAAAGACTATCTTTCTCATGTTTTCGCACTCTTTAATCTACTCTATGTAAGGTGTGATCCACATTTCTGTACATATTGCCATGTCAGAGCTGTCTGCGTAAGGTGGACTTGTGTTTTGTTTTCACTTGCATTGTGCGCCGATTCCAAATCTCTAGCAGTTTATAAGAAAAGCTGCTACTGGTGTACATTACCCTCAACAACACTGGAAAACTCTGCATTATGGATACCAGCATGTTGAAAGTTTGCACTGCTTTGAACTGTATCACATATTTTCCTTTTCAGTAGAAATGTAGATATGCTAATGGAAATTTACTTTTGTATTTATGGTTATCTGTACTTGACAAGTGTTTGTGTCTAAGTCATAAATTGAAATTATTGAGGCTTGGCAATAATGTTTGATGTAGAATGTGTGTGATAGTTCACTGAGCTAAGGATTGTGGCATTGATTTTGCAGATTTTTCTGTCACTTTTTAATACCAGCATCATCAGGCTGTGAATTCTTTGTGCAAGAATTCATTACTAACACTGTTGCGGCTATTGCAGCAGTTTGAAGCACACACTGAAGTTGTGTTTTTGCTTCATGTCAGTGGGCATTACGTCACTTAAGTTGTAGAACTCGCTTTGACATATTCACTTGTAGACACTAGTATCTGGTGCCATACTAGCATTGGGAGAGAATATCAATTGCTGATTAGAGATGGACAAAACACTTTAGTCATGGCCATGGGTTATGGAGTATTTTAACGCATCACACTAGGTTACCTGTGGGAAGAAGTCACACTTTCACACCTAATTTGACATTTTTCATGTCTTCTCTCTTTTCTTTATGTATGAAAGCTATCTCTCTCGCACATATTTTTTTTATTTTTCTATGAAGTTACAAATAATGAGCGGCACCAGTAAAGTCTCATCAATTTTAGCTAGCTTGATCCAAGCAGTGCACCTGTCTTAGCCAATGTTTTGTTCCTGTCGATATAATGTGCACTACAAGACTTCTGCTTAATTCAACCTCTGTGTCATTACAAATTTTTTACCCTCTTACCGTTGAAGTCATCAAAAACAAAGTGCTATGTTTTCACTTCCCAAATTAAAATTATGGCTTCTAAGTCAAGGAAACATCTAAATTACACAATGAGAAGCGGTTTGCTAACTACTGCACATTTAAAGGTGGAAGGAGCACTTACTGCAGTGATAACTGTAGTGTGTAGCTTTACACACTGCACAGTTTCATGGAAAGAACAAAAACTAGCTAAGTTGCTAAGTTGCTGATGCTTCAAGGTGTCATGCAAATACAGGAAATTCAGTGCATACTTTTTTCAGCTTTCTTAGTGATGTAAAATATTAAATAATATGGTTTAACTTCTGAGTTCAAAAGCTGGCTAACAATGCTTAACTGTTGTGAAGTGTGGTTTCAGGCATTGATTGGTTCTTTTGCTTGTAAAGCTTGTGTGTTAGTCTTTGAGTTGAAATTAGAGCTTCATGATGCTGTGCAGTCAAAGCATAGACTGTGCACCAACTTCGTCATTTCAAATGTTCATTCCACATTTTACACATGACTATGGGGGCATACAACAAGACCATGTAAAGAACTTCATGAAAGTAGCTTATGGTGCTGCTCTCTTGCTTTGTGTTTCACGGCATAGAGAATTTTCCATTGCAGTTTCTTATCTCTAGAAACACCAAACATCTTTTGATGCTCATTCGAGTTGAGCGAGGAAGTTTAAGTGTATATAAGTTCCTCTTGATGACAATTCTAAACTTCAAAGTTGGGAAGTGTACAATATGTTTGCTTGATTCATCCACTGATGTGTGACAACAACCTCTGTTCCTCCTTTGTGTATTGAGATCTTAAATAGCTCTGTAGGGTAGTGCACATTGAGAAAACCTAACGACTGCAGATTTGTTCGCTTTCACTCGCATGCATCATCACTTAATTTTTAGATGCTACCTTTATAATTGAGTGTCACTGCTATGTCAACAATTTTGGGTCCAGGCATTGCTGTATTTTTATTTTCATCTTTTAAGCATCAAGTGTTGCTGTGTTTGGTGCCCATTCTTCATTGTTACCAAGATGTGCTGTGTGTTCCCACCGCTGAAGTGTATTTCAGCTGATGAAGTAGGCAGCATGCATATATTCACACATGGAGCAAGGTAATTATGAAACATGGCTGCTGTGACAGACTAAATAGACACTTGAGGGGTGATCTATGTTACTGTGCCAGTCTTGCATGTCTTAGTAGGATGCATGCGTACAGCTTAGGGTGTAATGTAAAATGCATCTTACTGCGAGAATATTGTTTTAGTTCAGTGAAGTATGCTAATTTGTGTGTTTTTTTTTTTTAATGAATCTGACATGCTTTGCAATTTCTATATTAAATGCATGCATGCATGTTATTTTGTGCACATTGGTTAACAACTGTGTTTGCAGCTTCAGCAGCGAAGCAACCATAGCTGCATGATAATAATGAATGTTGAGCTAGCCTGGCAACAGTTCACTTGTTGAATCCACAGCTGTCTCGTGAACGACAGTGCTAGATAGCAGCATATGTGCCTTGAAGTCTGAATATCTTTTGCTGTTGCAGACAGTTGTCTGAGCCGCATTAAAGGCACTTTGTGGTGATAAAAATAAATTTCCTAACTCCAACAAGCTTATACTGCACAGATTATACATTCAAGTGTTAACGCCTGTGAAGATCTTCAGTGCAACGAAAAACAAAGTCTCGCAGAAGTGCTCCTTGTGTTAAGTATGTGTCAATTCAGCATTTTAGTGGTCTGGGTTCAAGGAATCTATGCTTAGTCAAACCTGTCTCATGAAAGTGCGATAGGAAAGGAAGGACTTTTATTCAACATATCGTTGTCTACTCAATGTGACAGCATCCAAAGTGTTTTACACTTAGGGCAGAATTTGTACAGCGTGCACTATTTGCACATGTAATTGCACCCAGGGATCGCATATACATGCTTGTATGATGGTTCACCTTTGGGCAGCAGATGGAAACCCAGGCTGCATATATGTTACCTTGGCTCGGACGTTTGCAGCAAATGTCTTTTTTGCCGTAAGAAAAGCATTAAGTTCACAATTTCTTTAGGTGGAAGAGGGAAATGCTGCATGAATGACAGCATTGCGCTTGGGTGGCAATCGACATCATATCACCGTTCACTTTGTCGGCTGCAACGTTTTGATACATTCTCATCTGCATGAATGTTGATGTTTTCTCCTTGTGTGAATTTTGACTGTCAAATCAAGACAAATCTACAAGGCATCCAAGACAACATGCACTGTTCTTAATATTTGCGTGCTCCATTCCTAGGGACATGGTTACTGAGAGACTAGGACACCAGGCTGACTGGAATCCTAAGCCAATGCTGACACGCAGTAAATCATGTCGGCAAGCTAGTTCTCAATTGCTGCAGCACCTGTGTGTATAATTGTTGTACACTTCTTGTCAACAGTAGACTCTAGGCGTACTAACCAACTGTGTAATGGTTGCTGAAAACCACTCAGGTTCACATTTAACTAAGGGTGCCATTGATACAAAAGTTTTTTTTTTTTGTTTCTGAAAAAAAAAAAAGACTGGTGTCTAGATCAGAAGTTGTGCTAGCTTTTGATCATCTAGTGTTGTAGTCCCCATTGTTAACAAGTTGTTTGGCTGGTCACTGGCCGAAGCATTGTAGCGTACCTTTCCTGCTTCTTTCATGTCTTGTGTGATGTGTCCCTGCGTGATTTGCGCTGTATCATCCCAATAGCTTTCTCATTTGCCTTGTAATGTGGCTAATCACGTCTTTTGTTTTGTAGTAGTGCTGCACATGGAAATAAAAAGCTACAGACTGGTTTTTTGTGCCTGTGGCCTTAATCTTTGGCATCATTTCAAAAAGTTTAGTGCTGCTAAGAAGCGTTTTCCTACAATATATTGCCTACATCTAAAAAACTTTCAGCGAGCTTATATTGCTTATATACCCCCACGTGAGGCACAGATTTCAGAACCAGTGACCCTCGCAAGTTGAGAGAAGTTATTTCAATAAAAAAAAAAAAAGGGGTGATGATAGGCCACCTGAGCATGTCGGCAGTTTTGGCTTCATCCAATGGTAGTTGGGCTCTTCAATAGCTAGTGCGAAATAACTACTAGCATTTAATGCGCAATTTATAGTAGTCTCCAAGCTTCACCCACCAGCGGCGACCGTCATTCTTTAGGTGCACCCAATGATGTCGCAGCGGCAGAGCAGGAGAGGCTGCATCGCCTGGCTACAAATTTCTTTCACCGCGTGTACACCACGTGACAATGGCGCACAGCGGTGAACTTTACAGCTGTCATCAGACAAAGGAGTCTCGTACCATGTCGCCGCCCAATCAGTTTTATTTGAGCGAGAATGAAGGTCCCAGGTACGCGCCGCACTTCGAATTTGTCCAAGTGCATCGGAATCGAGTGACAATGATGCAGGTGATGATGTTGCAACAAATGACCTCGGCCTCGCGAAAGGTGCCAGGGAAGTTCGTCCACCATGGTGAGTATTATGGCTCTCGCATTGCCTCAGAGCACTATCCGAAATTGAAAGAGCTTGGCGTGGCAAGCGATGTATTGCTCACCCGTTTAAATGAGCAAGTGTTGCATTATTGTGAAACATGCCTGACAATGTTTTGCTTGTGGATATAATTGCGCCTCATAATTGCTAGAGCTCTCTGCACGGTTTACCATCATTGGGGAGTTTTTATTAGGGAGTTGTTGCATGCATCAAACTGATTTGCACGTCATGCTGCGCACGAATGTGCAAGCGCTTCGAGCTGCAGAATTTGCATTAGTTGTTATAGACGGACCTAATATCACGCTCATTTATTTGGTACAGAGGAACTAACATCAATGCGCATCGGCGGCCTCCATTTGTAGGCAGCAAGTGAGCATTAAAAACTGCGAAGTTGCTAAATCAGCACGAAGCACAAACACTGAGAGTACAGGTGCCGATAGCATATATATGCAACTCATCCACAACACAGAATAAACATGCACTTGCATTCCATATATTTTTAAACCCGATTGCGCATCAAGCATATATTTAATAACACTGCATTAATATTGTTCCTTGGACTGCTACCAGTCATTTTTTCTTTTTTTGCAGGTGTCATTACAGTAACTGCCATCTGGGGGAAACGGCCGCTCAAAATATCTGCTGCCACACCATACCCAAAGTGCGAAGAAAGCTGGAGGGCAGGCACTGCATCACCAGCCATCTCTTTTCTTGCAGGATACATCAACATACGTGCACTAGCTGGAAATTACGTTTGAGCATGACGGCCTCACCCGTGCATTAATCTATGCAGCAGACGTTCACAGGTAAATCATGCAGATCATGTATGTATTCCCTATTAGATACAAATAACCTACACTGTAAAGAAGAAGTTATGATTATGCGGACAAATGGCTGAGAGAGAGAAGTACTTTTGGCGGACTAGCGTCTACAAGCTAAGCCATCACCGCTCCGGTCCTGTCCGCTACCAGTGCCTGAACCCTTGCTTAACATTTGGTGGAGTGTGCGAGGACTGATCCTGGAGCTACGCAGTCATACCCTTAGTACCACGATCTGACGCCGTCCAACAAACCGCTTCTTTAATGCCACGGGCAACCTGCCTCGGTGCACTTCGTCAACGGGATCCTGCCCCTTTCAGTGGCACAGACAACCATGATGTGGAGGACTGGCTGTCCTACAACTGAGTGAGAACTCACAACCGGTGGGACGACATCATGAAGCTGACAAATGTCGTTTTCTATTTGACGGATGTTGCGAACCTTTGGTTCAAAAACCACGAATCGGACTTCGCCACGTGGTTCGCTTTCAAGACCGCACATACTGTTACGGCGCGCGCCGAGGAGCGCTGCGCCAGAAAAAGAAAAGGCGCGGGACGAGCGCAAGACGAGCGCGTGGCGCCAGCGCGAGGTTTAGAGAACAAAAGAAGAGCGCCGGGGCAAGTGGGGTTTTGCCTGGTGTCCTCCGTTCTTGTGTGTATCTCTAGGCGGGCACAGCGTCCCACAACATTTTGGTGGCAGCGGTGGGATCATGCCGCTCACCCGCTCCCAAAGTCAAGGACCTGACGTGCCAGACGACAGGACTCTGCCACCAGGCGATGGCGCCGACAACGCAGCGGCTGGCGCAGCTAGACCTAGACGCTCGGAGGGGCTCGGTCCTTCGCAGCAATACATATATTTGTTTTCTGCTATTTGTTCTTTGAGGGAGGTACAGGAACACTGTATACTATCAGTTTGCCATTTGTATATGGCACAAGCTAGGCAGACACAATCAGAAACCCCTACAGAGTTATATCGGGCTGAAAATCCATAGCGCGTTTCCGCCTCGGCACTGGACGGGCTTCGGGTATGCTGAGTATTAGAGAATAAAGAAAACCACGAATAAGAAGAAGAGGTGAATGGTGGTATGCATATATATTTAGAACACATATATGGCTCGCACTGAGCATTGCAGTGGTGCAATATCAATAAAACTACAATGAATATTTCCAGACATGACACATAATGGTACATTACAAAACCACAATGCATATTTCCAGGCATCACACAGAAACATGAAAGTTTTACAATTCACTAACAGCTAACTCTTCACAACTCAGATTCCAGCATATTCAAAGCCACTGCGAGTGTCGGTGCAAAGGTCATCATGCCAAATGTCACATTTCATTAAGTGAAGGAGCACATGAAGAAAGCAATTTCTCTACAATACACACAACCACAGCGACCAAGAATGAGTAATTACTGTTTGCAAGACCAACTTAACATTGTGAGCAGCGCCATGCATTCACACTTGATGATGGTGATGTTTTAGTTGGCAAAGTTTCAGCTAGAATCACAAGTAATCATGGAAGAAGCTTATCCAAAAACACTGTTGCAACTCAGTCTGCTTTCTTGACATGATACAAATAGGCATAAAGAGGAGCATAAGAAAGAACAAAAGCAGAGCATGTTTCCCACACCTTGCATGAACTCTGATCGCTTGCACCAAGGGAGTGAAGTTCTGCAGAGTTTTTGGCCACTAAAAGTATAGCAAAAAATTATGGAAAATGCATGCCTCGGTATGTTGTACTGAAACTAAATGCGGCATCATGATGAATTCTTTTCTTCCCATCTTACACCATGCCAGTCGTGCCTGAAGAATGGAGACCTTTCAAGTTCTCACTGCTGCAGTACAACGTTGTTTTCTTGAAAATAATACATCATAAAGACAAAATGTGAAGAATGTGAACACTTGCTGGGATTTGACACATATATTGCAGTTTACTGATAATTATTTCCTGAAGTTTGTGCTGTGTGCATATTATTTTTCACTGCAAATGCATATTGGTTCCAAGGAAACAGTTATGCATTCTTTTTGTATGCAGCCCTTGTTTTTATTTCACCTTCAAAATACAAGGGAAGCTTTTTGCCTTTCAAGAAATGACAAGAAAGTACAATTTATTCAACAAATGGCTGGGTACATGTATGAAAACAAAAACATGTACAAGGGTACAACAACTGAGACAGGGTTTGTAGCAATTTTTGGAACAGTAAAATCCATATTTGGAGCAGTTCACAGGACAAAAAAAGCTACACTTTGCAGCACAAATTCAAAATTTCGGAGCCGTTAAAAAGGGAAGAAACCTTACTTACGGCGCAAGAAAATGAAGAGATGTGAATATCGGACCATATGAATGTGATCCAAAGGAAATCTGGCAAGGGCCACCTTTCACCAGCAGCGTGTCCCTATTTTTGTAAATAAGCATCTAGGCATCCTCTCACTAAAGGAAAGCATGTGAATCAGAAAACCAAGGAGATTAATTTTTCAAGCTTCGGGAACCAGATAGATGTAAAAAGATAGAGAATATGCATTTCTTTTTGTCCCTTGCATCTAGCGCGGTTTGACAATCTTAATTTTATCTTGCTCTTAAAACTCATAAAACAATGTTTTACTATCCGCGAAATCCACAGCTTGTGTCGTGCGAGGGCAGCTCCAGAGGAGCCCAATTCGAAGCTGTGACTGTGATCAGCTTGTGCCCAAAAGCAAGCGCAGTATAAAAACATTACAAAATGTTGATCCAAAAGAAAACACAGAAAAGAAGACAAAAAGAGAAAACACAGTGACCAAATTTCAAATCTACCACCTTAAGTTATATTAGCATAAACATAGAAGCCATAACTGATGCACCTCCTATACTATCTGACACAGGAAACGAGTCTATCAATGACACAGCATAAAAGAAACCTTGCTGTGTGTGAATGGCCCAACAAAATACCACACAAAAAAAAGAACTATAAATACATCCATTAAAAGCATGCGGCGCTTAAAACACTGTGTTGAAGTACTGCTCCAAAATCAAAAGTAACACCAAGACCCTTTTCGCAGTGCAACACAATAGCAGTGGCACCTCGTTACAAATGAACCCTTTACGTTATGCGGATGCTTCACCGCAAGCATCTTCAAACTGCAACGACCGGTCACCACCACTCCGGCGAGCGTCGTGGCAGCGCCGGCTGGGAGAGGAGGTAAATGCCTCCCCTTGGGGGATGGAGAATCAACGATGGATGCGCCACAGAGACGTCTATGCGGGTTCCCGGGAGAAAACGAGAGAGAGCTTCTGGATCCAGTCACGGCCGATCTCGAGGGAGAGAGAGAAACGCGCTCTCCCTCGACACCGGCCGTGATCCAGCCGGCAACGAGAGCGGTCGTCTCCCGGCGCCTCTCCCGGCAAATGCCGAGGGATAGCCGGCACGGACTACGCTGCGCACACGGGAGGACCCGTCGTGCACGACCGCCCTTCTTCTGGCTCCCAACGGCGAAGCGACCGGTAAATACCAATACACTATAGCGCAGCAAAAGACGAGGACACAAGAGCGAGAGACGAACACCACGAGCGCTCTTGTGTCCTCGTCTTTTGCTGCGCTATAGTGTATTGGAATCATGTACCAACAAGCCCAAAAAACCACGCTACGGTAAATACCGCACGCTCTCGCCGCCTCCCGCGGCAAACGCCGTGGTATGGCTTTGTCCGAAGAATGCGGCGCGCACGGGAGATACCGGCCGCCATATTCACGGCGAGTGCAAATGTCCGCCACCGAAGTCGCACCCCCATTCCCTAGCCGGTGAGTCAAAAGTCCTTCTTATGTAGCCTTGCCCCTTCCAAGGAAAACCTTGTTGATGTATAGCTAGCCGGCATGCTCTGTATTATTTGCAAGTGCAATAAATAGCATTGGAGTATTAACCATGTGTCTTGCCCGTCCTTTGTCCCCTTTGTTCCCTCCGCGGGTCGCCAGCGAGGACGTTGCACCTGCGGAGTAGGAGCGGGGCGGAAGACCGTCCCCCTCGCCACAATGGCGCCTCAACGTGGTTCTTTCGTGCAGAAGCACTTGAGCTAGTTACCCCTCAGTTCGCGGCGTGGAGTGCCTGCCCGGACTTTTAATATTAGGCCTGACCCGACATCGCTATGCTAGCAAGGCTAATATGCTTTCCTGACGGCGAGGTGGGAGGAGTTGCAGCGAGAACAAATGGTCGTGCATGTATTTGTGTGGGTGTGTGTTTATGTGTGTGCCGAGGCCTTTGAGAGGTGCAGCCACGAGGTCTGTACATTGTGGTTTTCTACGTGGACATAGGCCACCAACCACCGCGGGTTCGAGCGTCGCGCGAGCCGAAGCCCCGATCAGCCGTTACCACGCGCACACTGAAACACCACAGCGTGCACTCAACCTCCGCAGGGAGGAGAGCGCTTCGCTGCAAAACACAAGCCACCTAGTGACACAGAAGACGTTTATTGAACGCCGTCCACCAGCGGTACACAAACACTCAGTCACCGCGTCCCAGGAGCGCGCGAGGAGCAAGGCTCCGCTGCGCGCACGCAGTGACAATGAATGCGCGCCGCCAGCATGCAAGGGCGTGCTGTGATCTCTCTCTCGCAGTGACCGGAGGGTTCCTCTGAGAGAGAGCGGGCAACCACCGCAAGGTACGCTCACCAACAGCCACGCACATTCCACACAAAGTGTTATGCCGACCTTCAGGCAACCTGTCCCGAGCACCTTCGCAGCCTCGGCGGTCTTGGGTGAAGGGGGAGGGGGGCATTGTCCACGCTGCTTGTCCCCAAACTACCCCAACTTCCCCTCCACACGCACCGAACACAGCTGCGCGACGGGCATGCTTAATGAGCCACCGTCGCGTGTTTAAAAGGAAACAGAAGAAAAGACGCGCTCTGCAAAAGAAAGCACTCACTGTACAATAAGTGAAGCGAGAACGGAATCAAATAAACAACAACACAAAACAAAAATGCTAGAAGAGACAAAATTCAATAACGCACAGAGGCTGGAACTAAGCGGGACAGAAAGGGGACGGCCGACGTTGTTCCCGGGTAGGGTCCGACGAGGAAGCTCGCTCGGTGAGGCGATATGCCTTCGGGTGCGGAAAAAAAAAAAAAAGTCCGCCAGTCCGCCGTGCGGCATCAGATCACACAGGTGACCGTCGCCTCAGATTGTACCGGTGCGGGGCACGCTTGCGTTCCGCCGCATCGGGTGTGCCTCGTCGCTTGTCTGTGGTGACAATGGGCACCGACGCAAGCTCGTCAGACCGCGACACACAGGCCTTCAGGTCTGCGATGTGGGCACGGCAGGTTTTCCCAGTAGGGGAATCCTCCAGCAGGTACGCAAGTGGCGACCAGACTTTGACCCCTCGGTACGGACCAAGCCACTTAGGAGCAAGCGCGGCTGAGAACCCCTTGCTGGAATGTCAGGCTGCGGTGCTTGCGGTCGTACTGAACCTTCTGCTGGGCTCTGGCCGTCGCCAAACTCTGTCTTGCTCTACTGAGAGCCCGACAAAGCCGGTCCCGAAGCGTTGACGCATAAGCAGAGCAGTCTGTTCGCGCCTTCTCATCCTCGAGCTGCTGGCTCTGAACGACGCCTGACATCGGATTCGCCAGCTCCCTTCCGAAATTGAGGAAGGCGGGAGAGAAACCAGTTGAGCGATCCTCAGCTGTACGAATGGCGAACGCGAACTCACTCAAATGGTCTGCCGAGTCTTTTTGACACTCGGCAAAGGCCGTAAGCATTGGCTTGAGCGTTCTGTTGATCCGCTCGGTCAGATTAGACTGGGGATGGTAGGGTGAAGTGGTGTAGTGCTCGATTCCGAGGGAACGGCAGGTATTACCGAACACCCCAGCCGTGAAGTAGGACGCATTGTCCGTGATCAGCCGTTCCGGACAGCCGAAGCGACAGAACACTTTCAGGAGTTTATCCAGCACCGCTCTCGCTGTCACTTTCCGAAGGGGGTACAACTCGACCCAACTTGGAAAAATGATCAACGACTACCATCAGGTAAATGAACCCCTGCTTACTTCTGGGGAAAGGCCCCATCAAATCGCAGGTGGCCATCTGCCACGGACGCGCACTGTCAATTGGTTTCATCATGCCCGGTGGCTTGCCACCCCTTGACTTCACCGTTTGACAGACATGGCAGGAGCGGCAATAGCGGAAAATGTCGCGCTTCATGCCGGGCCACGTCACCGATTGACTCGGTTTTGTGAAAACTTTGGAGCCACTCAGGTGACCGGCAAGTGGCTCGTCGTGAGAGAATCGCGACAGAGCGCCTCTCAGACTTTTGGGGATAACCACTTTAAATGGGTCAATGGACTCATCATCTGTGGCTATGTACTTCAGCAGGAGCCCGTCACGGTCCAGCAAATATGAGTCCCGGGGCTCGCCGCGACACACGCTGGCTCTTGCCCCGCTGCGCCCGCTACAGTACAAGTAGCGTCACGGCGCTCCGTCTCCCTGAGACCGTTGCTATCCTCGCAACAAAAGGAGTCATTTTGCTGGGCCGTCAGTAGCTCTTTACGGCTGAACACGATTCCAGTCATCCCAGAGGGGAGCCTGTTTTCGTCCCGGCGCAGGTTAGCCGCCAAAACTTCGCTCGCTAGCCTCGGCGCATCTGGGGTGGTCACAAAGAGCCTCCCCCGTCGCCCGCTTCGCGAAGTGCTGCTTGCCTGGGTAGCGGAATAGGTAGGCCCGTTTGCGGGCGTCCTCCTCCTGCCGCTCTGCGGCTCGTCCGCTGTTTTGCCCTCTCCTCTTGTCGGCGCAAAGGCACCGCTGCCGAGTGGGGCACGGGATAGAGCGTCAGCTACCACGTTCGTGCTCCCCTTCCGATACTGCACCGAAAAGTCGTAATGCTGTATCAGGAGAGCCCAGCGCGCCAGCCGTCCCGCAGGCTCTCGGAGCCGCATCAGCCAACTGAGCGCGCTGTGGTCTGTCTGCACCACGAAATGCGTTCCATCAAGGTAGACGTCAAACTTGCGCAGTGCAAACACGATGGCGAGGCATTCCTTCTCAGTAACGGAGTAATTCCTCTCCGCGGGCAGCAAAGAACGACTTGCAAAGGCAAGAGGTTGCAGCACGCCATCGAATTCCTGTAGGAGAACTGCTCCTAATCCCAGATCGCTCGGGTCAGTCTGGACTACGAACTGTCTGGTCAGGTCTGGTAGCCTGAGCTGCGCTGTCTCTGCGATGGCACTAGACAGGCGGCGAAAGGATTGATCTTGCTCAGGCTCCCATCGCCACGCAGCAGTCTTTCCCAAGAGCTTGGTCAAGGGCGCCTGCACGCGGGAACAGGACGGGATAAACGACCTATAAAAATTTGCCATTCCCAGAAAACGGCGCAGGCCGCGTACGTCCTTGGGCACAGGAAACTCGAGTATGGCTCGAAGTTTTTCCTGATCCGGCTCAATGGAGCCTTCGCCCAGCGTAAACCCAAGCAACTGAACTCGGGTTCGCGCTATTTGGGCTTTTGCAGGATTCAAAGTCATCCCGGCAGCCCGTACCCTCTCGAGCACGTCGGCAATGTGGCTTAAGTGCTCATCAAAGATTCGTGAATAAATCACGATGTCGTCCAGGTAGCACATGGCATGGGACCATTTCGCTTCGCCTAGGACGCGGTCCATCAGCCTCTGAAAAGTCGCAGGACCATTGCAGAGGCCAAAGGGCATGCGAGTGAACTCAAACAGCCTTCTGTGGCACGTGAACGCGGTCTTAGGCCGGTCAATGTCATCCATCTGGACCTGTAGGTAACCTTTGGAGGCATCTAGCGTGGTAAAATACCGCGCACTGCCTAGGCTTCCTACAATTGAGCTGATCGTTGGAAGTGGATAGGCATCCTTGCGAGTTAGCGCATTCAGACGGCGATAATCCACACACAAGCGATGGCTGCCATCCTTTTTGGGCACCAACACCACCGGAGACGCCCAGGCGCTGGACGAGCGACGGATAATGTCCGACGATAGCATCTCATCCAACAACCCATCAATCACCTGCCTCTTTGCAAGGCTGACGGGTCTGGGATTGCACTTCAACGGAAGCGCTTCTCCGGTGTCGATCGCGTGACTCACTGAAGTGGTACAGCCAGGTTGATCGGTGAAGAGCTCCTCGTACTGACGCAAAAGTGCTGTCTACCGAGCCTTCTGTGTCTGATCCAAAGTTACCGCAGAGGCGGCCAGTGGACGGGGGGCGTCGTCGTACCGCGCCGCTCGCTCCCACAGGGGGGTGTGAACGACATAACGCTCGACACAAGGGCAGGGCCCCGATCGCTGAGCGTGGCACTCTCCGAACGTCTCGACTGCACAGGCAGATACCGACGCCGGGGGGCTAATGAACGGCTTCAGCTGGGAAAACGATCCTTCGCGTTAGCCGCCATTCGCAATGTCCACCACGATCCCGGTTTTCAGAAGAAAGTCCCTTCCGAGAATCATGGGCACACTGAGCCCAGAGAGATGAATGAAACGCGTGCGTCTCCCTCGCTCTCCCCATCTGACAGTCAGCCTCGCGGCGCCAGCCGAATGGGCCACGCCTTTCGCAAGGTTAAATGTCGAACGGCAATCCCGCAAGCGCACCGAGTGCTTTTGCAAGTGGGACAACACCTGTTCACTGAAAAAGGAGGCGCTGGCTCCTGTATCCAGCAACGCCGGAAATTCGCGGCCAGCAAGGGTGACCGAAATAAACGGCGCGGGCGCACCACCGAGGCAGCTTACCCTGTACGCAGAGGGAATTAGCAAAGCTTGGGCCGGCTGTCTCTTTACAACCGACCCCCGTCGCCGTTTTCCTGCCTCGCAGGAGGCCTGGCTACGGGGCATTCTCTTGCTAAGTGTCCCCTCTCTTGGCAACGGAAACAACGCACACCCCCGCGAGCTTGGCCGCGCGACAAAGGCGCGTCTCCCTGCCTAGGTCCGCTCGCTGTACCACCGAACAAGGGCCGGTTTGTGCGGGCTTCTCCTTCTGCTGTGCTTTGGGTCGCTTGGCGTCCTGCGGCACGCGGGTAAGAAAACTGTTCAGCGCAGGCTGCTCGTCTTCCGTACGAGTAAGGATCCAGAGCTCTTTCGCTCAGCTCCCAAGCGTCGTTTCGCCCGCCAACGGCTGCAAAGGCAGTTTGTGCGGGTTCACGGCGGTAGGGTAGGGTCATGGCCCCTCTCCATGCGCAGCGTGGCTCAAGGGCCTCGCTTGCCGGCGGTGGCGGGCGATAGGCACGCGCGGCGAGGATGTCGCCTTGAATGCGCTTTGCCTCGGCGGCCAGCTCCTCTAGATCTCGGAATCGGCCGCCGCGCAGGTATGCCGAAAAAGTCGGATGTGCCTGCCAGATCACTCTTTCGACGCGTTCTTCGTTGAGGCTGTTGGCTCAGCGATTGAGAAAAGGTCTTCCATCGCCCACACAAACTCCTGGAGCGACTCGTCCGGAGCCTGTGTGCGGAGCTCCAGCTCTCGCCGCATCCTACGCTCATAGTCAGCGGGCAGGAATTCGCGCATGAATGCTGCACGGAACTCCTCGACACTCGCTGCTCGGTGGCCGGAAAGCTGGTACCACCTAGCTGCCGTGTCAGTCAGCGCTGCGGGAATGATGCGTGCAAGCACAACCTCATCAGGGAGACCCATAGCTCTCTGGTAGTGGGCGAGGGAATCAATGAAATCCCGGGCACTGAGAGGATCACCATAGCCGCGGTACGTCGGCATGGGCAACATGACCGCGGGGTGAGACAGCTTCGGCGTGGCCGAAAGCGCCTCAACCGCCCCTGTAAGCGACTGAATCATCTGGGCAGCGCTTGTGAGCAGCGCCTGCGTCCTTCCCTCAGAGGAGGTTTGGGCGGGTTGCATGAACAAAGAAGGCAAACGGTCCTCCAGTTCGATGAGCGGCGCGGTCTCCGCAGGGAGTCCGGCCGACGCCTCACCGTTCACCGAGCAAAACTGACTGCTAGCGGGGCACGGCTGCTGTTGCGCGTAGCTGCCGGTAGCGACGGCATTGCGCGAACTGCTTCCGCCATGGGCGGAAAGCTGATACAGCGGAGGTATCTGTGTAGCGATCCCACCACAGGGTGGTCCGGAGAAAGCTCCAATGGGAGCCGAGTGATCAAGGTTACTCGCGGCATTGCCGTATAGTCCAATGGAGCCGGCGGCCAGCCACTGTGTTTGGCTGTTTAGAGGAACAGCATACAACGGATCAAAAGACGCTATGACTGCATAAGGAGCCGACATATAGCGCATTTCAGATTCGCTGCCGTGTGCCCCGCAGGGGCAGCAGATATGGTGCAAGAGCTTGATCGTCAAGGCGACCGGCTCGGCCGATGTGCAGTCCAACTCAAAGAGCCAGGACATTTCACGTTGGGCGCCAGTTGTGATTTTCTACGTGGACATAGGCCACCAACCACCGCGGGTTCGAGCGTCGCGCGAGCCGAAGCCCCGATCAGCCGTTACCACGCGCACACTGAAACACCACAGCGTGCACTCAACCTCCGCAGGGAGGAGAGCGCTTCGCTGCAAAACACAAGCCACCTAGTGACACAGAAGACATTTATTGAACGCCGTCCACCAGTCGTACACAAACACTCAGTCACCCCGTCCCAGGAGCGCGCGAGGAGCAAGGCTCCGCTGCGCGCACGCAGTGACAATGACTGCGCGCCGCCAGCACGCAAGGGCGTGCTGTGATCTCTCTCTCTCGCAGTGACCGGAGGGTTCCTTTGAGAGAGTGGGCAACCACCACAAGGTACGCCTGTCACGGATCGTTGGATCACGACCGACAGGCTCGAGCTTCGCTTTCAGATACGACCCGGAGCAGACGAACTCGTGTACACACTGGTCTGCGCGGACAAAGGCCGGCAGACAAGAACAGTAGCGTACGCCCCTTGCGATGTCTCGGAGGGGTCTCTCTCTGAGCTCCGCTCGGACGGTCGCGCGAGCGCGGCCGTCGAAGCGGTGCCGTGTTCCCGCCAAAAGGCGCCAATGATAACAGCCACTGGGACGCCAGGGCGGAGCTGTGGCCCGAACGACAGTGACAAGTCGTCCGAGCCTCTCTCCGCCGCCTCAGGCGGGAGAAAGGGAACGAGGAGAACAACTGGGAAGCGGGCGGCGGCCGCGCAAAGGGCAGCCGCAGCAAGCCCGAATCCCACAACATGGAGCGCGAGACCGAGCCGTCCACGGAGAACAGCAAGCCGGAAGCGAGTGAGTGCCTCAGCCGGGACGGTGGCCCTACTTTTCTTGCATATAGTTGCAATTGTAAATATTTCCTCTTCTGTCTCTTTGGCTCTGGGAGCCAGGTGCCGCAGTCGGCTGACTGGTATTGCAGCCGTGATTGCCGGAAAGCACCGGGGCGCTCTGACACCGCTGGACGTAAGCTGGACGCGGTGGGCGCCGTTCGCTCAGAAGTTGCCTTGGGATGGCAGCGAGCAAGGCCACCCTGGGATCCTTGGCGGAGATGCACATCCTCGCGGCGCTGCGTTCTAACTATTGTCCTTAGCGCTAGAGCGAGTAGGCTTAAGGCTCTTTTGAGGAACTGCCTGTCGCACGTCGGAGGACAGTCTAATCGTGGCATACAGCATGCGCAAATGCGTTTTGCTTGTTATATATTAACCTCGCTGTAGCCGAACATCTCGCTGAATTAGAGACAGCTAACTTCGTTCGAATGAACTTTGTATTTTTGGGCTGAGAAGGCGAGTCGGAAATTTCGTGGAACCAGATTATTATGCCGGCTATACTATAATGCCGGCAAACGAACCGCGGATGCCCGTGCTTCGTTCGGATTAACGGAACGCAGGGCGGTGCCGGATAAAATTGTTTGGCAATCGCATTGGCCCGCATTTTACCAAATGGTCATTTTGCTCAATTTATTCAACCTTTTTGGAGATCCGGAGGGTTGGGCAGATATCAAGTGAAGCCGCCTGGACCTGCTGCCATTGTTTACGTTCCTGCCTGCTGCCCTGCGGCCGTGAGTCACCGAAGCTCGGAGTCTCACAGAACCAGTCCGGCTTGACTGGAGAGGAGGCCAACCCCTACCTGCCAACAAAGGCGCGCGTTTGGATTGCACTAGTGTCTTGCCTGTGCGAGCTGCCCTGCGGTCGTAATTGCAAGCCTCGTGTGGACCCCGCGGATGGCATCCAAGGAGCAGCTCTTAAAGGGCCACTGTCCAGGGAAGGCCCTTTTAAGAAAAGGAGCCCAGTGTTTCGATCAGGTACCGGAGATAGTCTGTGCAAAATTTTACAGCGACACGCGCGCCGCAAAGCATCGAAAATACAATTCCAAGCTCCCTCATTCTCTCCTTTGAGAAGCCAGCTTCACCGCTTCCTGCGCTGGCCCGACGGGCCCCGATAATGACGTACGTACCGGGAACGACGTCCATTGGTCCGTCTCGCTGACTGACGGGAGAAGGATGGGTGTCTACCGCTCGCAGCGCGCTTTTCCCTCGCCACGGCCAGACTGAATCCAGCGGCGCGCGCTCCCTCGACCGGTTTTTTTTTCGCGCTCGCGGAGAGCCACGCCCCACCTCCCGCCAAACGCGGAGGAGGAAGGGGAATTTGTATTGCGGAGGCTAGACGACCTCGGGCAGGAGAGTGAAAAACCTTTGCGAGGGAACGGAAGGAGAGAGGCAGGTTAGAATCGGGTGATTGCGGTGGCTGTAACTGCGTTATTAGTTACTCTTTTCAAAAACATTTTGCGGCCTTGCGTTCCAGGGGCGAAGTCTCACAGTCACCGGGGAAGAAAATATTTTCGACCGGAGGGTGGACAGTGGGCCTTTAACAACCATAGGTGAACATTTAAGGAGGGAGGAATGTGGAAAACCAGTTTCCTCCCCCTTCGCCGCGACCGGTCACCACCACTCCGGCGAGCGTCGTGGCAGCGCCGGCTGGGAGAGGAGGTAAATGCCTCCCCTTGGGGGAAGGAGAATTAATGATGGATGCGCCACTGAGACGTCTACGCGGGTTCCCGCGAGAAGACGAGAGAGCTTCTGGATCCAGCCGGCAACGAGAGCGGTCGTCTCCCGCCGCCTCTCCCGGCAAATGCCGGGGGATAGCGGGCACAGAGTACGCTGCGCACACAGGAGGACCCGTCGTGCACGACCGCCCATCTTCTGGTTCCCAACGGCGAAGCGACCGGTAAATACCGCACGATCTCGCCGCCTCACGCGGCAAACGCCGTGGTATGGCTTCTTCCGAAGAATGCGGCGCGCACAGGAGACCCCGGCCGCCATATTCACGGCGCGTTCAAATGTCCGCCGCCGAAATCGCACCCCCATTCCCCAGCCGGTGAGTCAAAAGTCCTTCTTCGTAGCCTTGCCCTTCCAAGGAAGACCTTGTTGATGTATAGCTAGCCGGCATGCTCTGTATTATTTGCAAATGCAATAAATAGCATTCGAGTATTAACTATGTGTCTTCCCCGTCCTTGTTCCCCTCCGCGGGTCGCTAGCGAGAACGTTGCACCTGCGGAGTGTGAGCGGGGTGGAATACCGTCCCCTCATAACCCCACAGTTAAAACGACGTGACGCCATCTTAAAATAAAACTAGAATGCCAGTGACGCAAGGTGCAGTGTCTGAAACGTCGTGACTGGCCATAAAACGTCCCTGAATATGGCTAACTTTTGCGTGTAGACCTTTTGGCGCAGCGTGGTGCAAATTTAACAGATTTTATGCTTATGGTGCAGCTTGATGCAGAAATATGCAGCTGTATCAAAATGGCGCACGCCGCTGTTGCCCCCATACATGATACATGATGTATACAGCACAGTAAAATGTAAAGCAGTTTTCCAGAACATGCAGGGTACATTACAGGGCAGGCATGTAGGCAATACTTTTACTTACTTTAAAGGGAGGTACGTAGATTTTGTGTGGAGGAGTATGGTACAAGGAAAACTTTGTACTATAAAAAGTGTGGTTCATTCTAAAAGTAGCAAACACATGCATGAAAAAAGAGCTTAATCCTGCTTTTTTTCTTTCTACATGAAATGCAACCCATGTGGACAGTTGTCTTCTATACTGAATGTGTGGGATACCAGCAAACTAATGAGCAGGTGTAGCCCCCACAAGCACATGGACCGATGAAACTTGCATGTGACTCTTGAAAGTTATGACTGGACCTCTTGCACTCTTCAGTTTAGCTCAGTAGCTGATGACCTTGCACCTAGCCTCCCCCATAGAAATTGTGGCTGGGGTAGTGTGAGTGCAGTATGCAGCAGCCAGAAAAGCAAGACCTATAAAACATGCAGCCTTTTAGTACAGTCGAGCAATGCGCCAAACTCTTTCTTTTCTGAGGTAAGCCAACTCTGCCAAATGGAAAATACGCAGTTAACAGAGGTCATTACATCTAGGGACATGGTTATGTGTCTCCAAGTGGGAAATGTTCTTTCATCCTTTCATAAAGCCTTCTTGAGCTTCAACCAGCATGAAGATGGGATGAGAGAAGCATGGTGGGTTCAACTAGACAGTCTCACGGGCAGCCAACAGAAGGCAAGACATGCCACGACAACCACAATATAGGATGAAGAAAAACACAGCTGAATGAGCCAGTCTGTTCTTGGTTCATTTCAAAATGCATCTCAGGGAGGTGAGTAGCCCCATGATGAAGCATCACAATACTATGGGCTATACAAATTTCTCTCCGGAGGAGCAAGGATACATGCCCTTCAGTGATGCCCTGAGCGGTATGGCCGTTTGCATAGACAACGGTGATTGACTTGCTGGCTTGAAGAAGTAGGTGTACACCAGCATTGCAGATACATAGTCATGAAAGAACTTTCACCTTGGTCAGCCAGGAGCACTCAAGGAGTAGAAAATATAACTAGAACCTACCAGAGGTGAAAACTGCAAAGGTGAAGGAATTCTATACAGATAATTATTTCCCAGGTGCACTCAGCCGAGAAAAAGAGGCATGCCGCAAAACTGACATCGTAATACCAAATACATCTCTCTGGGATGTTTAGATGGAGTGATCTAGCCACCCTGTTACTGTATGCTCAGCACAGACTATACCGGTGCCTGCGTTTCTTCACCACTTCTTGAGTGCAGACTTCAGGGTAGCTCTTGATAAGTGGTGGTGGTGGTGATGGGGATGCCATATTGACACACAGCACAGGTCTCTCCACAGCATCAATGACAGTTCTCAGGGGTCTGCTCACATAGCCTGCAAAATATGAGACGGGGTAAAATAGCATAGCTGTTTCAAATGATAGAAATGAGACAGGTCATTTTTTATATCGCAGTAAGGACTGTCAATGGAAATCAAGGCTACATGTCTGCACCCTGCTTCATATAGCCTGGAACAAAATACAAATACTGAATCAGACAGGAAGAAGCATCTGATCACAATACCTTCTCATTACAGTACATGCTTCAAAACCTCGCTTAAAAAAATCTGTTTGAAATCCAATCTCATTTGTTCTCTCACATTGCAAAGAATGCACATGGTAGATTTTTGCCTGCATCATGTTTTCAGAATAGCACCAATTCAGAAATTTATTTCAATTTTATTATCTGCTAATAAAATCACCCAAACCTTGTGAAAATCAGGCTTTCAGCACAAAACACAAGCATTAAAATAAATTTGCATCACTTATAAAAATGCACCCCGCCTCCAGCTATGGCATCAGACTTACCATAAGTTGGGTCATCTTTCAATGGCAGGGCCACAGACTCATGCCTCGAGCGTTTCAATTTCCAGTTCATTTCCTGCAGCCGTTCTGCACCGACTCCTGGCTATTGTGAAAGAAGGCTAGGTTGAGACGGCAAGGTCGTGACGGCAGGGCCAGCGATGCCTTGTCTAGCGTTTTAATCCGATGACAAAAACCCAGGCGCGTGCCGGAGCCGGCGCCACGGGACGATGATGATGGTATGTACAAATGAAAGAGGAAGATCATGGAATGAACAAATTAAAGAACATCCACGGAAGGCTCACACTATTTTCGTTGAAATGCACTGCAAACATTTGCGATCTGCAAGGAGTGCCAATCAAGCAACAGCAACAATAATTGATCATACCAAAGTGCAGCTGTTCATAGCCTGTAATTTTCACATTACCTGGCAGCCTTGATGCCATGAGAGAACGCTGTGCACTTTGGCGCAAAATGAACAAGGCAGGCGTGGAACATCTCCACTTTGTATGTTTGTGCCATCCTAGAGAGCTGCTTCATTCTCCTTTGGGAGCCTTGGACAAGTGACGAGTGCATCTGTACCTAAAATGATAACATAGCCGTACTGCATAATGACAGCCATCAGAAACGAAGTGCCATAGCACCAATACCTTGTATCAAGTAAAGCAGTGCAATGGCACAAGGCCTAGAGGAGACGAAGGGACAATCGCAGCGCTGTTTGTCCCTTTAACTCCCCTAGGCCTTGTCTCGTCACACTGCTTCACTCGATACCACGTCAGTCCAACCCGCAGACCGGTTCATGCTAACCAATAAATAGCTTTAATTTTTAATTTATGTTTAATTTTACATCGTCCTTGTTAAAACAGTTTTCCACATAATGTTGGCGGTTGCAAACCTGTTATTTCTGTGAGCGCACCCTAACTGTCTGCGAGTACGTTTGACTGAACATTGGTACAAGCTATGCTGAACATCACACAAATCATTATACAAATAAGCAGTGGCCAGCTTCAAAATACAGTACTATTTTCTTTACCAAAATTTCTTTGCATTTCTTATGCAAACAGTATTTAATACATAAGTTATGCAAGCGTGCTGCACAAAGGCATAATACGTATATTGCACTGAGGCAACTAGGTTATGTATTCTGCAAAAAACACATTTGGAATACTCAGGCATCTACAGGCATTTATTCCTGACTTGTAAAGACAATGAAACTCTATATGTTTAGATTACTAAGATTACTTGAAATGACAGCTGCAGTGTCTGAAATCTTTGCTTTATCCATTTCTTCTTGCGGCGAAGGTTTGGGTGCTCACATTTAGGAAAAAGGGTTGAGTCGCCTTCATGAACACCCGAAATGTACTGCAGTATAGATAATTTCTTTGACGCTGTAAGTTCTCCATCGTTGTGCCTGCTCTCTGCACAGTAGTGTAGATGGGACATGACTGATTTTACCCAAGGTTCTATTATAGCCTTGCAGTTGTTGCGCTTTGCAGCAGCCACAAGTTTCTTCCTGATGCCTTCAAGTTTACAGAAATGATATTTCATTACTCACTCTCTCATTTCAAAGTAAAATCGCTGCACAAGAAAGTGCTATTTTCAAGGGTACTGTAATCCCACAGCAATTCCAAAAATAGCTCCTATGATATATTTTTAAACTTGACTTGGACCAGCACAGGCATGAGACTCGGACAAACCCACTTTTTTTGGTCCCCGACATGCATATGACTGTCAGCTCGTTTTCCGTCTCTTGAAGTACTCCTGCATCATATCTCACTCCATTTGTTGTGGCTTTCGAACTCTGCATAGTGGCAGCATGTGTTACTATTACAAGAAAAGCAACCACTTGCTTTGTTAGGCCCTTTGGGTAATGGAGTTATCTGTTGTTAGTCAGAAATGCAATAGCACATATTCACAAAGTGAATTTCTCAGTAATCAGAACACAAATTAAAATCCTTGTTTTTGTCTTTCTTGGCAGTAGCGGCAAGCACACTCATAAAAGCACATCAACAAGATCATACGAGTCAAATAATGCCGGCAACAGCTTTTTATATAACTCGCAGCTTAAGCCCACCATCATCACACAATTTTAACAGCTCAGCACAAATATACGGGTACTCCTTTCAATTTTGTTTTCTGTAATTTGCACACTATTCAGCCATGCATTACAGACGAGGACAACCCTATTCTAAAATGGCTGTAGGGTCACCGAGCTTGAGATCGTCCCGTATCAGCCGAAATACGCATTCCAGTCTGCCTGCAAAAAATGTGTTGCCGCGATCACGTTGTCAAGACCTCGCACCGGGAAGCTGAGTATGTTTACGACACGGTAAATATATCGCAACGGAAGCGTGAACTTGGTCCTGTCAGAGTGCATGCTCCTAGGTTGAACAGAGACTTCGTGAGAATGGTCTCGTGCCTGCACCTCTTCCCCAATCCTCCTCTTCGGAAAGAAAAAAAAAAATATTTTGCGCAGTTTCACTGAATAGTAAGTTGACAACCAATTTATTAAGCATCGTTGTCTCCAAGTGGGAAATGTTCTTTCCTCCTTTCATAAATCTGAGAGTACTGTGACGAAATTTTCTTCGCCAGATGGCATATCGTAATTTCTTGCCGCAAAGAACGTCATCCGCTTGTTGCCCAACGGTTTATGTTGTTGCATGGGTATTCAGTTTTAGAATAGGGGGACCCTATCGGTTAGGGGGATAGGGTAACAGCGGGGCGCGAGTGCGCATGCGTGCGCAGAACCCAAGCGGGCCTTGGGTTTTTGGGTCAGCGGACGACGGTCACCCTATCTCGGCGAAATAGCGTGGACCCGGGGAAAATGGCGGCGTCCGGCCAAGCGGCGGCCGCTCTATAGTGCTCTATAGCCGCTCGCCTCGGCACACATTCGTCGTTACCGCTCCGTGGTGTCACGCGTTCAAGGCAAACGAAAGGCCAATGAAGCTTGTGCTATGTCTCACGATGCCCGCACCACCAAATATAAGCGATAAAACGCCCCATATTTCCTGATTGCTTCCGGATTTACCGCGCCGCTAGGCTTAGCGAGTTCGCCTCGTTTGGTTGCCATGGGGACCAGGCGTCGGAAAGCGCGGAAGGTTCAAAGGAGGTTTCCCGGCTCAGCCTGGATTGATAAAGATTGGCCGATTTCGTCTTGTCTGAAGAAAAGAGTTTATATAACTGGTATTTTTAAGATAGCTTTGTACAATGACAGCAGTTTCTTTTTAATAAAATAGCATTGGTTGGCTTTTATATATTTCTATGCTTTCACGGGTTACCGTCTTGGCGCTGCAATCGACAAACGCAAGCCCCGCTGCGCTGCGTCGGTAAAACCCCATTCTAAAACTCTCCGGTCGGCTCGAACGTTGCGCCACGGCACGCTATTTTCTTGGGGGCCCCAAGCCTTGGGTTCCCCTATTCTAAAACTTGTACCTTACTCAGCAGTGTTCGGAACTCGAAGGAAAGTCTGCCAAAGCGAAACATTTTCGGCTGGTGCTTGAAATTCAAAGGCGCTCGTCTTCGCCCAATTGCAAGTTGCAACTGTAACAGCGTACGACACGCACACATACCATCACTTTTAATCATGTTACCTTCTGTAAATCATCTGTTTTTGGTTGTTATCATCTTATTACGAAGAACAGAGTAAAAAAAAAAAACTTTCTAGTCGTGGCACTTGTTAGCAGCTAAGCTGTGGCTGGTGGAAACGAAAAATGGTCAGTGATGAAAAGGAAAGAAAATGGCAAAAGGAAGAAAGGATAAGGTGGGGTATGCAAAAAAGCGTAGAAAATATTAAAAGACTAAAGATAGCGCATATCTCGCGTCAGCTGAGCAACTCAGGAACTGCTATCTGCTATCATCGCCAGCTGCTATCATCGCGTCCCCACATACAGAGAGGAGGAGTGGCGCTGCGTGCTCCGGTTCGAGGCCATTTTCCTCCTCGCCATGAAAATGGTCTATATACGGAAAGAAAACAATCTACTGCCTGGAAAATAAGCTATTCATACTATGACATCTGCAGTCGCTCTCTGCGGGTTATGCCAAACATTCACCAACAGGTAGACATGACCAAGAGATTAGCTTGCACAATAATTTCAATATCTGGCTATTTGGGTATTTATATAGTAGTAGGCAATACACCGTTGCATGTCACAGGCAGAAGAGTGTCTCACCTAAACCAGCTCAAGATGCAAGATGCTGTTATTCTGAACAATATCTAACATGGTGTATGTGGCATGTTTTGCGTAAAATCCAGGAGAGCCTGCCCTGCCATCCAAAGCAATAGTTATGGGCTGCTCCTCTGCCAGCAGTTCCTTCTGGGCCTCATTCCACGCTTGGTAAAGTTATAGCAAAGCTTACACATCATTAAGGGTATAGATTTGACATTTCGTAATACCTAGTAGGATAATGATAAAGAAAATGCCAATTTATTATGAGTCACGACTGCCCAAAAATAACTAAAAAATAACAGAGAGCAGCGCTGTCAATTCTTTCTTCTGGCAATGCTGTAGGCTTATTTCATATGCTTAGGCCAGTGCAAACTGTCTTTGAAAGCACTACCAAAATGGTAACCAGATGATCATTGATGCATTAGGATTATGAACAATTAACTCTTTGACTGGCAAATATTCCTTTAAAAAATTCACCCCCAGTGTAAATTTTTTTACACGCTATGCGCTCCGTGCAGTACCTGAACCGCAAAAACACCGCAGGACGGAATGCGGCTGCTTTAACCGTACGGTAAGCACAGCTAGTCAAAGGGTTAAGAAACACATTCCATCATAGCGTCGTGTACACAGGCCACTAGCCACAGTTGGCAGTTCACAAGGTGATGAGAAGAAATACACCCGCACCCACACTTGTAAGCGAGAAGCAGTAAAGTGGCAGCTACAAAAGAACCCTGTCAGAAAAATTGATTAAAGAAAAGGCTTTTTAAATTATTCACTAATAATAACTAAGTATGACCAGAGTCCTGGACTCTGTATGTCATAGCACCAAGCAAAGTTGTGAAACGGAATAAATAGCGAAGTGTATAACAAAATATGAGGCAAAGAAAACTAGCAACCACAAGCAAGGAGATGACTTATGACATAGCAACACAATAATTAAGCATCCCAATAATTTTTTTAAATACTAATTTCACAAAAGATTGCAACAAAAACTTGCTCTGGTAACGAATGAATGTTCTGTCACAGACTGTGGCCACACCTATTCCCAAGAGCATGCGAAGGATCTTTGTTGGGCTGAAGTCTGTAATTGCTCATGGCTAAAAGAATGTCACCAGCTGCATGGACGCCAATGATTCATTGGCTGTGCCAGCGAAAGAAGTTTGTCTTCAAAGATGAACTTTCTTGAGTCCGCAGTACAAGCAGTGTGACGACTCCTGAAAAAAATATCCATGTACAATGCTGCATAGCCTTGTAATAATCAGTAGATCATGGCCTAATGTAGGTGCTAACAAAACCAAGAAAAAACATGCCTGTGTCCCTTGCATGAAGATTTACCTTATAATGAAAGAGTAAAGTGGTCAGAGATAGCCAAATCACGGTACAGACAGTGAAAATAAAAATGGTGCAGTCTGCAATGGAAAGTATGAGCAAAAGGGTTGTGTTAATGAGTTACTTCTATTTATTTATTTATTTATTTATTTATTTATTTATTTATTTATTTAT
>JAJIZL010020752.1:1861-41794 GCA_023969395.1 Amblyomma maculatum | reverse complement strand
TTATTTATTTATTTATTTATTTATTTATTTATTTATTTATTTATTTACAATATACTGCAGGCCCTTTGGTGGGCCCAAGCAGGAGTGGCAACAATAATATTATTACGTCATATATAAAGAAAAAATTATACACGGCTAGAACAGAATAATCATGGCAGCCAGGGGTAGAAAAATCGAACATTTGGTACAATAATCAAATGAAAAACGTCAGTGAAATCGACAGTACAAGGGAAAACATTTTTTTGTTATTTAAAACACACAAATATTTAAAGCAGCAACACAACAACAGGTTAGTTAAGGTAGTCAAGACTCAATTAGGTCAATCGAGTCGATGCTATTTGTTAGGTGAGGTGGCAGTCGGTTCCACCTCTACTGTGTATTAGCTAGAATATGTAGTTCGTCATGTGTTTTTACGTTGTGCTCGAGTCAGTTAAGGACGTTTCATAGTTCCAGCCAACATCTTCAAATGTGCAGTCAAAATCGCAGAAACTTGTTTTTCATTGATGTTGAATTCCACACGAAGTGGTCTTTTGTGTCTTGGATTTCAGTTTGCACAGAGCAGTTCTTTTTATCGACAAAGGTTCCAAGTGTTTGGGTGCCTGAAATTTAAATGTGAAGCATTATGAACACCCCTTAGGGCCCTAAGGTAGTGCTGTGATTTCCTTCTCATACTGGTCCACTTTTCCAAAACACAATGGGTCTTACAGCTCAATGAAAGTAACTCAACAATGACAATTCTTCCCGAACTTACAAAACTCTTACAGGCCTTCCTGTTAAAGCTACCACCAGAATAATTCTGGCAAATTTTCTAAAGTGTTCTCCCTTTAAAACTCCTCCCTTAAATCATGCTTTATGTTCAAGAGACTGATCAAACACTCATGCAATTTAAGAAAACTCCTAGACAAGTCGCATCAATAAAAGAGAACAGTACTGTGCAAACAAAATTAACAGGAAGTTTACTGTTACAAAATGAAATAAGAGGTCTTTCCAGAACATTTTGTGACACTTACTTGAGCTCACTCCTTTCGGTTTTGCCTGGGTGCCAGCATTGCGGCAGGATGGCCTCAAGGTGACTTGAATAAATTTACTGCAGTGTTGTTCTACTGTCCTGCCAGTGTCACATGATTGAGATGCTAACATTCCAGAATTTAGTGCGACAGGATTCAAGTTGCAAGACTCAGTTACTCTAGGCTCCTCGAAAAGTATTTTTGGACTCTCTGTGTGTGAAAATTCCACAATATCAAATTCGGGTGGCACTGAGGAGTTGCTCTCTGGTTGCTTTTGAGCACTGACAGTGCTGTCTCTGAGTAGAGCATTAATTATCTGTAACAGAATGAACAGTGGGCATTGAGTATAGGGATCTTGCATGAAGCGATGCATGCTGGGTAATCCGCCATGATGATGTCGCTGCCAGCAGACGGCAGGCAGGGCAGCCAGGCTTAATTGAGTAAGTGCCTTGTCGTTTTCGACGATCCACCGAGCAAATATGCGGCTTTTCGCGCGCATGCCCTTACGTGCGTGCAATTGTCGGCAGATTCCTGAGGAACGCACGCGTCGACGCTCCGCCCGAAAAATCGGCCGCGCTATGAAGAAATGCAAAGCAGTGCGACGCGAGCCTGTTCAAGCTACGCGAGAACGACTGGCTGCACTATGCGTTTAGGCCTGGCTATACCCGCCGACATCGCCGACATTCATGATTTCTAGTTCTGGCAGGTAGTTTTATACTTGCCCGGATTGGCGTCTATCTCGCGTGTGTTGGCCCGTGAGAGCCATTCGCGACGGCGTCACTAGAGGAATACTTTGCCTTCTCCCTCGTGCAGACGTATGTTTCGGATCGTGAAGAACCTGCAGTCGGCCTGTCCGATCGCGCCAGCATCGTCTGCGTGCACTACACAACCACGTAGACGAGGCTGTGTGGTAGTGCCGTGCTACGTCGTCTGCTGCCAGCGACAACATCATGGCGGATTACCCAACATGCATCGCTTCATGCAAGCTTCCTATATGAGCACTATTTTCAGGAACTGTACATCTAAACAAATCCATATTAACCCCTGTAATCGTTGAAGCCGACTTTAAAAGAATATTGGCACCAGCACATGCAGAATGCCCTTGAGGTGACACAATTTAGGCACATTAAAACAAATATGAGGCACTCCTGCGGGTAGCTGGTGGACACAATAATAATTTTACACTGCGCGCTCAAAAATACGACCCTGGCTCCCGCAACGGTACTTATGTGTTTTCATTGAGCGCTAGCATGAACGGAAAACCTAACTTTCAGATTAGTCGTTCAGTGAGCACCATAAAACTTAACATAGATACGTCGACAAAAAAAAAAAAAGAAAACCTATAATCTTTTGTACCACAGTTAGGACTCGAATTCTTCACTTGAAATATTAAAAAAAAACAAAAACAAAAAACATACATAGAATATAGCCTTTTTTGTTTACAGTTAGTCTTTTCTCGCGTAAGCAGCGTGCTTTGATGTTTCTATCACTTCCAATCCTCATTTCACGTAGTTTGATTCACGTTACAATTCAGAATGCGCGTGTGCCAAATATCCTTCTGTACGAGCAGGGAACACGTGCCGCTGTGCCCTTAAAGTCCATGTATTGAAGTACGGCGAAATATTCCTACAGCCAAGCACAACCTGTAGATCGTAGGCGCAGAAACGTGCACTGGACTCTTTTCTCTGGCGCTTCTCGAAGGCGCCACGCCGCTTCGCCTGGAGCACCGGGCGGTGGGTGAACACAGTAGGAGTTGCGTCGCCGCGCAGTCGCCGCGTTTTCGGAATGCCGAACTGGCACATAAGGTGCACATCGGCATCATAACAGTCCGCCGTGAAGTGATCCGAACACAAGAGCGATTCGTTCGACGCAGTCCAATCTTTGCGGCCCACATTGCGCTCCCACGCTTTCCTTTTCGTAGGCTCCTTCGGAAACTTGAAGAAGGACACATAGCTGGCCGCACTTTTTTCATTCCGGCATCCGACAGCAACACACGGGCGGTGTGGTCGCATCCTGCCCGTCGGTGGATCCTTCTCCTTGGCTCTCTACGTACGCTTTCAAACACCTCTGATGAAAAAGAAAATGCGATGCTCGCGGCCTAACCAAATCTCTAAAACAGCAATGAGGTTCCCACTAGAGCTACAAATTGGAGCTACAGCGTAGTCTGCCGCTATGACGTCGTGACGTCACGAGGGCCGCGCTCACCAGTGTTGCTCGAATGGCTCGAACTACGGTTCCTTGCGCCCCTCATGACGACAAAACAACTGGTGCAGCTGTTCTCCGCCCGTTGCTCGCCGGCGATTCGTCTACTACTTATCCCAGTTAGGTCGGGCGTTTTGCTAACCTCAATTTTGTTTTATCACATTGTTTGTTGCAGGCCCAGTCATATGAAATATTATTTGAAACTCATGCTTTTGCTATCTGGCGGTCTGGCATTGAAACATTTGCCGTCTGCTTGCCTTCTGTCATAGTGGCGTATGCAAGCGCCGTGGCTATCGAAGCAGGCGCTGCGCTTTCTATGAGGAATGATTGGAATGAATAGACATAACAAGACTCACCACTCTGCAAATCTGGCTACAAATCAACAAGGACGGGGCCGAAAGTTTGTTTGCTATGCCCCGAGCTCCGTAATTGTTCGGTAAGTGCATGCATGGGAGCTAGCTCGCTTTGCTAGTAGCCGAAATCCGCTGGGTGCGAATGCCATTTCTCTGAACAGTTTGTCGAACGAGTCTACAAATGTGTTACAAAAGTGCATTCTCAAGTACACTGCATGCAATAGAAAACAGCTATGTTTGCCTCCCACGGTTACACGATTGACGAAGGATACCGTGCTAATTCTGTCCTGGCGACTACCTATGAAAAAAGGTGCCCGCTAAACCAAAAAAAAAATGGCAGTGGTTTAGCTCCTGTTAAACCTAGTTGAGTTGCGAAAGCAACAGCTGCATGGCTACGCTTAGGATATCTTAGGCTGCGCGCTGAGCAGCGGCCGGGCTCTCCTGCTCCATTGTTTGTCGATTCTGGCCGCGCGTTCCTGGCTATATATTAAGGCGAAAACCTTCATTGCCTCATCGTTGTCGTTAGCAAGTGTCACGCTTTTGGGGCGGCTCGGCGACGGGATGACGTCATGGAGGTCTCTACCAATCATAGAGCACCACCACAGTATGCGCGAATGCGTGCCTTATATGGCCATATGTCAATCACTGATCAATTACGTATTAATAACTAAATAACTAATTAATTACTGATTAACTAATCACTGAATAATTGATTTGTTAATTACTAATTATTCCCGCGCACCTGATAAAGTCAACCACACAACAGCAAACGTAAAACAACTGACAAGGAGCGCGGTCTCGTCGCTGCCAAGCAGAGTTCACTGAATAAATGCACTCGTAGAATGGGAGATTAGTCGCTCGCTTTACTCGTAGCAGCATTCATTGCTACATGTGCAACAGTCGCGTAGCAGAATGCAGCACTCAGGCTTTCGCCTTTCATCATTTTAGTCGCCTAAGTGTCGTCGAATTTTATATACTCCACACTATAACCACACACTTGCTAAGTAACTCAGGAGATGAACTGCAAAGAATGATTGGTGACCTAGACAGGAAAAGTATAAAGGTAAGCTTGAAAATCAATATGCAGAAGAATAGGTAATGTTCAACGGCCTCGGGAAGGAGCAGCAGTTTACAACCGCGGATCCGGACCATGAAAAGGAAATAAGAAGAAGAATAACATTGGGATGGAGCGCATTTGGCAAGCACTCGCATATTATGACTAGCAGCTTACCGGTATCACTCAAGAGTAAAGTATACAACAGTTGCATCTTACTTGTACTCACCTATGGGGCTGAAACTTGGAGGCTAACCAAGAGGGTTCTACTTAAGTTGAGGACAATGCAGAGGGCTATGGAGCGAAAAATGGTAGAGGCAACATTAAGAGATAGAAAGCGTGCAGAGCGGATCAGAGAAATAATTCAAGTTACTGACATTCTAGTGGAAATCAAGAAATAGAAATGGGCATGGGCAGGACATGCAGTGCGAAGAGAGCATAACCGATGGTTGCTTAGGGTAACAAACTGGATTCCAAGGGAAGGAAAGCGTAGCAGGGGGCGGCAGAAAGTTATATGGGCGGATGAGGTTAAGAAGTTCACAGGAGTCAAGTGGATGCAGCTAGCACAGAACCGGGTTAATTGGAAAAATATGAGAGAGGCCTTCGACCTGCAGTGGGTATAGTCAGGCTGATGATGATGATGATAACCACACACACCGCTTCTTCGCACAACCAACGGAGAGAGTGATGCGCAGCTGGCGCCTGTAATTGTTATGACGTCACTTCTATGGCACCGGCGGAGCACGCGGCCGAGAGCTCCGACACACCAGCTTTGCCTCTGACGTCATGTGGGTCCTCGCGCATGCGCAGCATGGCCCACGCTGTGCCACGCGAAATGGCTCGACGACTAGCGTAGTGTTGCTTTCGCAACAATAATTCGACAGGCTGTCGCCGAAGCAATTGAGACTGCCAGAAAGGACAACCGCGACCTGCATGAAGCAATGCCGGGCGAGGCAGTGGCTTCAATCAAATGAACGTTCATGGCACTGCGTTCCATCAAAGGGGGGTCTGTGATTCGAGCACAGATGTGGAGAGGAATAAAGAGAGAGGGAGGGAGAGAGAGAGAGTTCCCCTCTCTGGTGGTGGCCTGTTTTGCACATCGTTCTATACAAAGAGGATAAATCATTATTTTTCTTCGTCTCGGGATTTATATTAAGCATGTTGATCTTACATTGAAACTGTCAGAACTATAGAAAAGAAATGTTCCGATCACTACTGACAAGAATAAAAAATGGTTGCCTGCTTCGTATTTCAGCCCTTATATTTTCAAGCGCGACGGGTCTCAGACCCTTCTTCAATACTGATGAGGGGTCTAGACCCGCTGAGACCCTTCCTGACTTTAAGCCTTGGTTCTTGGTATGAGGTCAGAATAGTAGCTTGAGCTTGTTGGTTATGCATCTTGAGGTATAAGCGAAAACGTCCACGTTTTGCGCTGTTACCTCAAGTTGGTATGAGGTACTCTGCATGTATACGTCTAGTTGACGGCTTTTGCTTGCGGGTGCGCCCACAAGGGACACACGATTCAATTCAAATTTCCGCTGCTTGCGCGTTTTCGACATGCAGAAAAAGAGTATCGTTTTTGTAAAAGTAATACTCCTGGAGCACAGAGCGTCAGAATTACAGCGACCGTATTCGTGCAAGGATTGATGCAAGGAACACAGAATTAGAACCTCGCCGTTGATATACCGTTGAGAACGCGCACAAGGAAAAAAAATTCGAGTTTGACACGCCTGCTTTGAACGACGTACGGGCGTGTTTTCTTCAATGTGTGTCACTTTGCTGACTCAAAAATGTTACTATATTGCACTTTCTGTAGTTCAGCTAATTTCTTTTTTTTTTTTTTCAAAACAAGCTTGTAAGTTCATTTACTTTGATTTATTCGCGATCAATATTGAACACTGACGTAATATATTTCGACACGCTTTTTTAATGGCGCGGGACATTTCAAGAAAGAAATATCAGGAACAAGGAAGCAACACAGTGGCATTTCTAGATGCTTACCCGAAAAATAGGGAACGCAGAAAAACGAACTGAACGAACCCCTTTTCCGCTATGAATTGTTTTTGTGCTAACGCATCTTATCATTTAAACAGCGTCCCGTTTGACCAACATATGTCTTATGTCTTTGCGCATGTCAGCGGTGACTCCGCTGACATACGGGAAGGTTATTATTTTACACATTTTAAACAATATTGTAAAATAATAACCTTCCCAGAAATGAACGCCAGTGGTTGCAAAAAGAAACACAAAGCCCCTGTTGTTGCTTTCGAAAAAGCAGTTGTTCATAGGATTCCGCTGACATACACAAGAACAATTTAGAGCGGAAAAGGGGCAGGAATCTTGTTGAACATTGTCAGGACTGAAAGTGTGAACCGTGTTTCGAAAGGACGGAAATAATAGGCCGAAACCGAGACCAAATAGCAAGATACATTATTGAGGCAGTAAACACAGCAGATGGTAAAGAAACATGAGTAAGCAGCACTTCCCTAATACTTCAAGCGAAGGAAAGTGCTTTTTTGGAAGGGAGAGGTTTACTTTTTAGGACATGAGACAGGACTGGCTATCGACTTTTTATCAGCCGCTGTGTATATCAAAAGATATGCTTCCTGAACAAAATTTCAGTTGTCAGTTCAGCGTAATATGTGTTTATCTCTTTCTATCTGTCCGTGCTCAAGCGCTGTTTTCAAATAATTAATTTTTGCACTTTGTCTCCATTGAAATGCGGTCGCCTCGACCGGGGCTCACCAGACCAAGGCGGTAATTCGTCGACGGTTCAAACTCGAGAAACTTTGAATTCCATTCGCTGTTTAGCTGACACCGGAGCATGTGCTTTATAAGACCGCATGATTTTAATCAGTGTCTGCCTCACTAGAAAGAGGTGGGTACGTTTTTTTTGCATCCGTGCCACGGAGTCGTCTTCGCGCGGCAGATTGATGACACGTACGAAGTAGCGCGACGGGCCGACTACGACGCGCGACCGGAGTCTCTGCGGCAGGATACGTGTCAACGGACACCGCCGCAGAAGAATGGGACGCGTCATGCGAAAGGCGCCATTTTCAGGGTCATCATGGCTGCCGCTTTCTTCGGGTTGCTGCTGCTATCGGCACTGCCCCCGCTGCTGTCCGCTAAACCCGCGGCCGCCAACATCTACGCGGGGGTCCTCGAGATGCCAGGTAACGTGAGAGCGAACGCCTGCTACCTCCTGTTGTTAGAACTGTCCGCGCCTCAACAAAGGCTTGCTTTCCATCCATGCTTCTATTCTTCATCGAGTCGCTCCGTGCTGATCGTTATTTTGCCCCGCACGCGCTGGTAGTATGACATCACCCTGCTTGGCTGCAAATTTGATGCAGTGATGGCCGTAACTAAAGCGCTTTATTTTAATGTTCTACTTTAATGATTTGGCTGTACCTGCAGCCAACTTCTGTATTCCTCATTTATCTTCCTTCTATGCGGTCGGTTGTGGCCCGTTGTGGCTGTTCTGCGAGCATCCTGATATGTCGCTCCATCGCAAGTAGATATCTTCGCCACGAATGCAGGTTGTCGCAGCCTCGAGATATTGCTGATGGCAGTAGCGTTCAGTAGTCTGGCCGTGCGCAATGCAAACTAAACTTCACTGTCCTAGATGTGAAACCGTGAAACTTTTGTTCTGTGCATTACTGTAGGAAGCAACTTTGATTCATGTAAGACTCTGCCGGAAGTAGTTATTAATCCTTAATAATTCCTCAGCATTTGAGAGACTGGACCTTTATATTGAAGTTTTGAAAAGTGCATTATAACTTGAATACAACTTTTTTCTTGGACTGAATGAATTCGGTGTTACCATACTTTGAAATCGTCGTAGTACTTGACAAATAAGACATCTGAGACAGCATTCTGGGTGTTGAACTACACAATAGCGTTGGTTTTCTCATTCACGTTTCCGTACTTTTTCATCTATGTGCTGAAGCACTCTGCAGGTTTGAGCGTATTATTTTAAAGCACGACCTACTGTTTTAAAGTATGGAACCTGTAAAAATAAAATTCTCCCTAGGCACTCACACCCGCCACAGAAACTAAGTGTTTTGCGGGGACAATACAGTCCAATGAAAAAGGTATTGTAAAAATCTAAGCTTCCATGCGGAAAAAAAAAAATCACTTCTGTTTCGCGGTTCTCTTACCCTGCGAAATTTCCCTGCAGCTTGCTAGTTTTCTCTTTGCAACCGCCAACATCCCCTGGTCACATTGGTGCCAATTAATTGGCTTCCACGATATGATCACATCGTCAGGTACGCTCGGCATGCTGTAAACCTGAGTATATTCCTATTCTAACAATACTTGCATATCAGAGAAGACAGCTACGTTGTCTGTCATGCAGCTAGCGTTGTTACGGCACGGCGTCTTTGAAACCGTGCTGGTGATCAGTATTGCGGTTTGTTCTACATTGTGCACAGAACATGTGCATCTACAGCGCAGTGGATGTCAAACAATGCTGATATTGTTGTGTTCCTGTCTTTTTATTGTAGATGTCATCGAGGGAGACATTTATATGCCACCGATCACATCGGTACGTCCTCTAGCTTTTTGATGCCTAGGTTTTCCAGCAAATACTTTGCTAAAACGTTAGCTTCAATACGTTAAGATGGAAATATTCCATTGAGCATTCACATAACGAAACATTCCGATATAACGAAGTACGTACTGTCCTATGTGTATATCTAAATAATGGTTATAGTGAAATAATGTTACTTTCATTAACTTCATCTTAATGAAGAATTTTACTAGCTATATGCTGATGAACCAGCTAGTAATGATATGTAAATTAGTATTTAGACATATAGGTAGTTCTATATTGTGTATTGTTCCTTTTGCGCACGTGTCATAGGTTTCAAGGCAAATACTTTATGCACTTGCATGAGTTAACTAACTTCGTCTAAATGGTTACTTAATATGTTTCAAATGTAAGTGCACAAAGGCTGTTTTCTTTCTTTTTGCCTGTATTCCCTCCCCACTGCATGGCGTGTTTAGTTATTAAGCGATTCTAAGCTTATACACATGTGTTTGGTAGTTGCGCAACCTTGAAAAATTTCTACTGCGAAGGTGTCGTTATTTTATTTCGGGGGCGCTCACTCGACAGTACAAATTACGACTCTGCTTTTGTTAGGCACTTGATACGCATTGAAATTTTTCAACAAGAAATGTGGTTAAGTATTGAAACAAGGCGCAGAGACATCGTTTTAGAGCAGGCATGTCTATTCCGGAACCACAGTCATCACATGTGGCGTATGACAGCCTTTGTTTTGTTTTTTCGGAAAGGATTTAGGGCTACATATAAATTAGTGACTGTAGGCTGTTGACAATGAAAAGCCAGCAACTAAGCGCATTTCGGCATTTTAAAAACAAAGAATATATATGAATGATGTCTACGTACACACTTTCTCAGAAGCCTGGAGTCCAATGGTTTTTCTCCTGAATCACACCGTGTGTCACGTAGCACATTCCCGGTATTGCAAATCTTAAGGTAAGGAGATTCTTGGTCTTGTTCCCGGATCCTTGGGGTAGGACTTCCACGAAGGCTGCAGGAATCCCGGGCTTAGAAGCAGGTCCCCTGGGCTCTAAACTTTTGGCAAAGAGTATAAATGTCAGTTATTTTAGTACTTCGTGCTTTTTGTAGAGAAATTTTAACCAGTATCATAGTCGCACGGAAAAAACCGCGACGCAAGAAGATCGGAAAACAAGGCGAGAGCCATCAAACAGGTTAAAACAAATGAGGGGGCCTTTAATTGTGTCACGTAGTGAGAATGCGGCAGCAGTCTGAAGGCCGCTCGGCCATGTTTATCCTCTGTTATTTGCGCCCATACGCTAAACTTATATATGTAGCCGGCCGGTACTCCATTTTCAGTGGCGTACACTGCACTTCCGTGATCACCATCTCCTTTCCACTATGGTAGACACATACGGCGTTGCTTCTGCCTCCACTCTAACCTGATACGTGGAACAGTCTAGACACGTGTGTAAACTGCCAAACGCAGCAGCGAGCTGCCACTGAGTACGCCAAGGCACTCGGCTGTATCACATGACCAACGCACCTGTTAATTCGGTTATACCATGTGCTCTCATGACGTCTCAACGTTATGACGACTGTATAGACGCCGGATTTTAGAGCGTTCGCTCTATTGCTACCATTCTTCAGAATAAAACGACGACAAGATTTGACCACTGACAAAAGAACGCAATAGCTAGTCACGTACGCCATCGCCGTGGGAGGGGTGGCTGTCCGGATGCGTCGCCATGTGCACAAGGTACCGATGCCCAGCCTAATCCGGCTATGGCAGAAACGATTGTGGCATCCTAATTTCGCTCGGGCCTCCCCAGAATTGGCTCAGGCCACCGCCAAATTTTATCTAGCTTATTCAGACCAAAATCGATCTCCAGCCTTATTCCACTATGGTGAACACGATGGTAACCTCCAAACTTGGCCAGGGCCACTCAAAATGTGACTTCTACCGATTTGAATAAAAGCGTGCTACATAGTTTACAAAAATTATGATCAATAAACAATTATAAACAATAAACATGCAACCCATGCGTCTTCCTGAATTGCTAAGTAACTCAGAGCTAACTCTCGATACTCAGGTTCGTCAGCATCGAACCACTACTGATTTTTTTTTTTTAACGTGTATTTCTTAACAAGTTATTCATCGCTAGATAAACGACACGGACACAGGAAGAAATACTTCCTGTGCCCGTGCCTTCTGCAGTGCTGAATAACTTGTTACGAAACCATGCTTCACCAACTAGCCCAGTAAAGTGTTTTGTTAATGTGATTCTTTGCAATCGCAACAAAACAAACACTAAATAGAGTCTACTCTACATGAAACGTAAATGACCATCTGGATGGTTGATGTGCCGTGTAACTGCGCCTAATACAAAAACACGAGAAGGCAATATCTTGTTGCACATTGAAAGACTGGAGAACAGCGTAATTATTGTTGAAGTTTGAAGTATTATAATGGTTTGTAAACGCAGTAAGCCGAAAGTGCGCCAAGATGTCGGAGTTAATTAGGAGCCCTCCAAACTGATACGATTCGTAGCTTTGAAACTTATAAATCCTTCAAAGCTCCTGGGAAAGGAGCAAAAATTCAAAACTGTGAGTGTCACACTTCCGAGCCTCATGGCGCAAACAAGGCAAAATACCGGATATTTTGTGGACAGCACGACTGCACTTACGCGCGGACCAAATAAATAGCCTTTTTACCCGGAGTGCACTGCAGATATCCGACCTGCGTGCGAGGACAAAGGAGACTCCGCTGTGGCCTGGCGGTGTGGTACACTATATCATCGACGACGCCTTCGGTAAGCAGTCAGACTAAAGCGCGAATCCAGTAAGGACTCTATGACTGTGGGACAGGCACGCTTGAAACCTGCGCCGAACAAGCGTTGTCGCAAGAAACGAGGACATGTCTAAAGCGCTCACTGCGTAAAGGGTTCATAGGTGGCGCTTTGTCACTTATCCAGAGAAGCCACTTTATAAAAAAATTCATGAAGTTTTACAGCCAAGAGAGCTTGCTCTTCATTAAACGCATTTCGAGGCTCATTCAGATGGGGAGAAGCGGCCCTGTGGTAATCATAAGATTGTAGGCAAGACTCGGAAAGTTCAAAAGAGCATACCCAGGCTACCTTCAGAGAGGGCCTTCAGCCAGCGGATCGCTATTTGATCCGATTATGATGATGATGATGACCTCAGACAAAATGACACATACCCACGGCGGGGGATTGGCCAGGGTGCATTGTAGATTTTAAATATATATGGTCAAGTACTGGAGTATTCAGATAAATATGTTTTGTTTTTTTGTCTCTCTCTGTTGAGTATACAGTGGAGTTACGTTTGGTCCCCTGCTGTCTCCACTCGCAGATTCGTGGGAGAAAGAAGAGATCTTGAGCGCCATGCAGCAGATCGAATCCGTCTCCTGCGTGCAATTCAGGGAGCGTGCAGATGAAGAAGGATACATCCACATCCTTAGCAAGCAAGGGCAAGTGCCCGTGTCACCGCCGCATCGCGAAAGAAATAAGCATCCTCCGCTGATCTCGACGAGAAGGCGCACTCTGTATTCGTCACTGCTAATGGGGTGCTTGCGCGAAAGGGTTCCCTAAGAAAGTGTAACTCTGTTCAGTGATAACTGTTCCAGACAAGAAACACACGCAGCACCTTTAAATGATTTGGTACTGTCCAGAAATCCGTTGTTTTATTAGGTTTGGAGCACTTGTGCCGTGCTGCCTTTTAAGCACTGTTCTGTACTGCAGCAAGCGGACCTAAAATATACTTTATTCTTAGATTTATGACAGGGCACCGTGAAGAAGAGCTATACGCATTATTTATTAAGGCATCAGACAAGCCGCGTTTGTTAAAAACCGCGGGTAATCTTTAGCGCCTTTCACCGCAGGCATGGTACTCAGAAGGCAGACAATGCCGTAAGAGAGCGGTTCCACTCGCTGCTTGTTTGAGAAACTTGACTAAATCTTCATAATGGTGATGTTTTTGCGATGTGTACACGTGCTTTTTTGGTTCGTAATCAATATATATATGGTTCGTAACTAAAGAGCTACTTTGAGTCTGGCGTTCTGAGCCCAAAAATTCCTTGCATCGTCACTGCTGTCAGGCCGTTTAAGCAAATATCGCCCGCGGTGAAATGAATGTTACGTACAGTGCCCTGGAATTGGCGACACTGCAATTCCCTGTCTATTTAAGACACTGGTATTCGTGACAAGTCTTAGGATCATTTATATAATCTCTTGAAATATTTACCTAACATTTATCTGTTACTCTTCCTCCATTACTTCTTGAGCCCTCCTAACGCATCAGTTGTTCCCTCATGACATGTTTCTTAAAGTAAATAGCATTCCGGTGATTTTAGGCAAGTATTCGTGCTTATAAACTAAAAAAAAAAAAGAAAAAAGCTTTTCTCTTTCTCTCGTCTTGACCATTCTCTCTTGCTCTCTCTCTCTCGCTCTTTCGGTTCACCGTGTGCAGGTGCTTCTCCGAGGTCGGCATGTCTGGCCTGAGGCAGCTGGTTTCGCTTAACTTCGAAGTTTGTGCTACGTACGGTACCATCGTGCACGAATTATTGCACGTGCTAGGATTGTGGCACGAGCAGTCACGAGCCGACAGAGACCGATACGTCCGGGTCGTCTGGAACAACGTGGTACCAAGTAAGCGAATGTTTGCTCAACGTGGACTCGGTGTTACCTGTTGAGCGCAGAGGCACTTTAAAATCAAATTGGACACCGTAACTGCATTGAAACCTAATTTCAAGTTTACGGCTGCAGGAATGAGAGTTCAACACTGTTTAGGTGGTAGTTTTCATGGCGGTGCTGCTGTAGAAGCTCTTCACTTTTTGCCTCAAAGCGTACACAACAACTGCGTTGCCTCAGCAACACCTGATTTACTTATCATCACCATGGGCAGCACCGGGACTGTGATCAGAACGAACGAAGCAAGCGTATTTTATTTCTGGTTACTGAATCACATCGCGGCCAGGAAGTCCTCAACAACCTGCACTACAAGTGTATAAGAGGTTGTACAGCTTACCAGCTCGAAACAGAAATTTGTTCAAAGTCGGGCTGAAAAATACTAATTGAAACTGAGTAAGTAGTGCAGGATAGAACACCTCAAGTCAAGACTGAGTGCGTGAAAAAAAAGATTGGGGAGACACTTAAGCACCGCCTTTAAGAGTGTGACACGACAGCGTTAATGACTCCTTTTTGCCGGCCTACTTGCAGATCCCCGCCCGCGTACATCCACTTTCAACTACTATTGTTCCACACATACTTACAGCCGTAAGCTATCGGATTACGTAAAAAAAATCATCAAAAATAGATATGTCGCATCAGCCAGAGTACGAACGTGCCTTCGTGGTTTAGTTGCAGCATTGGGTACATTAAGGGCCCTGTGTTCATTTCTGTTTCGTGCCAACTCCTGCCTTCCAGCCAAATCGGCCATCTTATGTGGTCTCGTGACGTCACACAACCAGCCGACCAATCAGTGCCCGGACATGTCACCTGCCAGATGCGTGCTCGCAATTATTTGCTAACTTCAGCTGCAATGCTGATACCTTTGCTCTTTTTTTTGTGAAACAGGATCCTTAACGCCATCGTGTTAATGCGTATCTTTGCAGTGGATTACATAGAGTATTTTGCAATGTTGTCAACAAATTTCTGCATTCAGCGTACAGTGTTAAACGTGCGATTATTATGCGACTACGAGGATCAACAAGTTATGATAGGCAGGTAGTATTTCCTTTTTTAAGGGTTACTTTTTAGAAAGTCAACATTTTCGGCGAAGAACTTGTGGTGGTTCTGGAGACCCCTGGATATAATGCAATTGGGAATGTGAAAAGATGGCTAAAAGTATAGTTCCATGCTTGTGTTAGTGTTCAGTTTCCGTGCTCCCCTTTTCTCCCAACGGGGACTCTGTAGAGTTGGTGCGTTCTAGCTGATCTGCTCACCAGCTTGTTCGGAGCATTAAATCGTCATCCACGAATTTAGCTTGCTGGAGAGGGACACTTGGTCTTCAGACTAGCGTGTTTTAGAGATATAATGCGTCTAGAATTTGATGTTAGATGAATAAAGAAAGAAAAGAGGGCGGTACTGACAACTAACATATAAAACAGAAAACTAGTACACAAGCAAAGTTTCCAAAGCAGCTGGAGTGAAAATTTGTGTAGATGTTCTAACCGTGATGGCACAGGGCTCCAGCCTGAAGACACAAGCGTATGGTCGCCCTCTTCAAAGAGCTATTGCGTCCGGCTCGGTGTGAACCGAATCGAAATGACAGCCCATGGAAAGAACCACGTGCAGGTCCCGCTGCGCCAATGACTTTATATGCAGTCATGTCGGAGGCAACGGCGCTTCGAAAAGAGCGACCACATCGTCGCGCGTCCGCTCTTAGACGACCCTATACACTCACAGATATGCTTGCTCACCTCGGAAGTGTAATGTTATTTTACTGGAAAAGAAGTACTTCAGTCCCAGTTGGAAAAAGACAGCTTCTGCCAGTAAACTCTGAGAAGGAAGCTTCTGTACACCAGAAGCACCACCCACCAGCGTTGCCACATTGATCACATTAACCAGCTGGATTTTCCCGGGTGTCAACACAGAATATCCCTTTTTTCCTCACAAAATATTTTTCATGAACTAATAATTTTAGAGTGAACGCCTTCAACCAAATTAATTGGGAAATTGCACATTAAGATAAAATACAAACCCCACGGATGTCAAGGGGACAGTTCTTCATGGCGCCTTCTCGAAGCTACCTGTGCAGGCTGACACCAGCCATTGAGTTTCCAAATATATGCTATTTAGAAACTCTATGATGCTAGCTGCCTGCGCTAACCCAATCTCCTAGATATTCCACACCTTTTCTCCAACTGAATTACCTCCTTTTCCCCTCTGCACCCCTGGACCGAGGCATTATTGTGTCCACGGTACAAGAATAAAAATCCGTTTCCCCCCTGGCCTTGGCTGCAGAGCCACAGAAAGTTGTTCGAAACGTGTTTGAATGCTTTCCGGGAATCGTTGTGTGCGTGAAAAGGTATCACACACTTGATTATGAGAAAATAAATTAATATGTCCCCTTACGACCCTCGTATAACTGAATCCGGAATATAACAGTCTGGGCGCTTGTGCAGAGTGCCACGCGTCCAATTCATTGGCTTTGCAACGAAGGCTTGGCAGGAATGTGAAGTCGGGCCGAAATTCTGCTACCCCAAAAAGTTCACTCAAATTATCTCAAATGTGCGTTCGCTGCCACTCTCGGCCCACCTCTACACTCAACGTCCACCCTCTGATTTCCCACCTACCTCCACCCACTTTAAAAAATTCTGTTACGGATTTGAAGTCTCGGCTAAGAGTACAAACATTAACTAGGGCTAAAACACCAAAATTATGAAGGGAGACTCCCACTGCTTTCTCGCATCAGATGTTTGATGGTTCCGTACTTTTATTTTCTATAGAATGACCTCATTCAATGGGCCAGTAAATTGTTACCTTTCGGGTCCCCCTAGGGTTCAAGGCCAACTTCATGAAGACGAATCGGGTGCCGTACCTGGAAGAAGACTACGACTACGAGTCCATAATGCACTACTTCTTCAACGCCTTCTCTAAGGACCCCGAACAAGCCACACTGGTGCCAAAAAACACTGCGGTCGAGCTTTTTAATCTGGGCCTCGCCTTCAAGGAGAATCGCATGACCAAAGTGGACATCCACAAGCTAAACACCATCTACCACTGCCCAACTGACAGGCCCGCCAGCCACGAAGACGTCCACCACGACTGATTAATGCATCCTTCAGTGAGAGGCAGCTGTCTCTTATCAGTGTGTGGACACCTTTCATCATGTAAGGCAAGCTACGTGATCTCGTGGTGGCAAGAAAGTTGGGCAAGAATTGTAGAGACACTTAGTTAATAATATTTGCACTGATAGTTCATCATCATCCCATCTGCTGCACGTGTTTTGCAACCATTTTCACTATGCACACACTAGAGAAAATTGTTTGCTATTTGCCTATCCTGGAACACAACTTGCAGCACTCCTTTCGCGCATGTGTATTTCTTGTAAGCCGTGCGCGAGTATCGTTGGCTGTCGTTGCGTTACTCACTACGTGCGAACCTTTCACAGCACGTTCTCATGTAAGAATTCTTGAAGCACATCTCCAGGTCACGTCAGCAGGCATGCTGGCATAACGCGTTGAGTTTCTGCGCCCTAAAGTCTTGGAGGGCTGGGTTCGTCATAATGCATTCGTGTAACGTATGCTTATTGGTTACTTGAACATTGGTTAAGGACACTGGAGTCTGCTCCTAGTTGAACGACTCGCTTCACGTTTTTCGGTTGTGGAGTTCCTTACTATTCACAGTCAAATGCGGCGCCTCACTTCGTTAAATCTAGAATTCGAGCTAGGCCTTATTTAGCAATCATATATCAGCAGTAAATACTCGCAGAAGAACAACGTAAAATGGAAGGATTTAACCGTTTATTTGCTTCAATTGTATATCTGATTGTGTTCACATCCTGTATATATCAACGCTTTCCTGTAACGGTTCCATATAATAAAGAAACTATTATATGAGTCAGTTTGTGTTCACTTTCCACCGCAGAAAAGCAGAAATTAATAATCGTTATTTTACAGCTATGGATACATATGTACTTATGTTTCTCGCATTACTACGTTGAATTCTCGAAAGGGCATGTTTTATTTATTTATTCATCACCTGCCCACATTTACTTGTTTACGGTACTTATGTAAGGGGGCGGGAGAGTGAAAACAAATACAAGATATAAGGACAGATAGTGTCGACAAAACATAACATTGTGATTATGCCAAGTCAACCATTTCAATAAATTATCAAGAATGACATCTGACATGACAATGGCAACAGCACAATTAAGCCGGTTTCATTCCCTGCTAGTTCGCCGAAAGAAGAAATTTTAAACAAATCTGTTCTGCAATAACTTGTAAATGCAACGTATGGGTAAATAAGTAAACATGAAAGCGTGGACTCACGGTGAGCGCTCGTACTGTGCTCTGCGTTATGAATGGGTTGCTTGCCTTGTACTTGACGCTTACGTTCAGCTGGTACTTGTCAGTCTTTCTCGCTTTGCGATGAGCCTGAGGTTATTTCGTGAATAAAGTTATTTTTGTGAAGACACATATAGAGTTGTGCCTCGTTATATAGGACCTCCTTTTATATGGGTGGCGCAAATTTCTAGTCAACTTCTCAGGGGACGAAACTTTTTCAATGTATTTGCGCCTAATTAACATGGAAACTCGCTGTCCGGACAATGGGGACCGTTGAAATGTTTACAGCCCATCGGGGCCTATGCATTTTTATCGTGCGGACAGTAAGAGAGCATAATTTCTACTGGCCAATTAGAATGATTGATGATTTATGCTTCACGGTGCGAAGTTTATAAGCCGATGTCCTTTGCCGCTTTCAATATGTTGCATGAATGGCTGTGAAGAGAACTTTCTACAGCTTGTGGAAAGTAGAAAGCTAACTTCAACAGCTTTCACCCGACTGCAGTGCTAATGTCGTGAATGTGAACAGTTTTTGCAAAAGCTGACTTATTTATTCATGATACACCATTAAGCTATTGCAAGTCTAATATTGGACGCGTAAACTTGTACCACATTATTTCAATCATAATGTTATACACTCCAAAAATCGTCTAATAGTAACTTCACTGACCACTGCTATGCAGAAAAGTTGACCTTTTCATTTTCATTCATTTTCACCTCGATTCGCTACTACGAGTCACGACTGTATACAATAACTGGTATTTCACTGATTATGACTTTTTATGACTTTGTATTGACTTATTGGCTTTATATTGACTTATTGACTTTATGTTGACTTATACGACTTTTTATTGACTCATATGTCAACATCTTTTCGCCAAAGCGGGCACGGGGGGAGGGGGGGGGGGCTGCTGTCTTGGTGTATCTACATATGAAAGCTGTCATACGTTTCTCCATTGTTCGACAGAAGAGTGAACATACTACGGTCGACTCAAGTTGCAGCTGCATAGGCACGGACACGTCGGCTGAATTCTTTGTATCTAAACTTTGCAGTAAGTGAAATTCACATGTATAAAATGCCACGAAATAGTGGCGTCTTTTTATAGGGCCTGTCAGATGTTTTTACAGGGCCTGCTATGAAAACGCAGCTATGCCGCGTAGAAAAAACCTAATGTGGTCGGTGTCACAAGCTGCCTCACATATAGAGCGGAAGTTACGGGATCTCCTGCCTTACATATAGAGCGGAACTTACGGGATCTTCCCGCTCCTCCGAGCATGCTTTAACATTAATCTACGGGGCAGCGACCGGCAAGCGCGCGCCCTTGACGATGGGCCGCAGCGCAAAGGAAGACCACAGCACGCCCGCGGAAGTGCGCTCTAGGAAGATTCAATCTTTGGGTCTCTGTCACGGCAGCTCGCTCTGGGAAAGTGTCTTTTGTTTTCACCGAGCCCGCGATCAACTCATCGTGGTCCTCATCTCTACGGCCCCCACTACCGATCAACTCTGCTACTACAATGCCTCATCGAACAAGAAAGTAGTGAGAATTCTTTTTTGCTACAGACTGTCGGTTAATTGAATATTGTTTTCGCCTTTGTTTAACCTTGATCTGACTTGGTATTTTTACGCTGTGTTTTCTCTGTAACTCTTGCCCCTACTTATTATATCAGGAATACTTGATTTGTTATAGTGTTCTTTTACCGCCGTGTTTTGTTCATTGTCGGGCTCTTCCCATCTTGCCCTTTACCGAGTCGTTTTTTACCCCTATCGTGTCGTGGCATTTCTTTCTTTTTGTTCTGTTGTTCATATGCAGTGTAATTTAGACTACTAGCTATAAATATCCCATTGATTGAAAAATAAAAAGTGACTTTCTTGAACTTGTTTCACACACCAACCACGTACTTCACGGGTTGACCAGCCTAACTTTTAATTGTGTTCTCAAACCTCATAGAGGGACGGCGGGCAACCGTAAGGGGGATCCCGCGCCTCTGTTGACCGTAAAGGCGGGGGTTTGTGACACTGCCGCACTGCAGCCTTTTCGAGCTCCCACCACACGGCACAAAGGTCCTTGGTTGCGAGCTTCTTCACCCAACGGAGTCCTGGATTGAGGACTCGACCAACCCCGCCCCTAACCTTTAAACTATTTTCCTTCCGAATAAATGTTTCATGCTGTCAGAGAGGTCATGCGCTGCTCGCCAAGACCCTTCACGAGCTACTTTAAGGACGCATCCTGAATTAATTTCAAACATCTGGTGGCAGGCTGGCAACCTCTTTTTTCATAGTCGAAAATATTTTATGGATGCAGTCAGGAAGCTAGCACAGCGCACGTGCGCGCAGGAGGTTGTGGAAGAACTCGATCCCTGGCGCAATCACTACACGACACAAGGCGAAGGGAGAGTCTGGCTAGGCGACGCTGGTCGCTTGACGGGAATGGCGGCACGATAAAACACGTACCTCCATGAAAAGAAACTTAACAGCTCATAAGTGGCGTCCGCAGAAAGTATGCGCAGAAACTGTACGAGAGATATGTCCGCGACATTCAGAAGGATATCGCGGTGGTGTTGGGCTACATAGTGACCGATAGTTATATTTAGATGATAGATAAGGACAGTGATGAGAAAGAGTGTCTCTTTCTCTAAGAGAGACTCTCCTTATCTCTTTATTTCTCTTTCTCTTTCTCTTTCCCTACACTCTCTTCCTTTCCCTCTCTTTCTAGAGAGAGTGAGAAGAGAGAGGCAGACGCCTTCTCAAGAGAGAGAGCAGAGAAAGAATCTCTCTCTATTCTTTTCCTCTTTCTCTAGAAAAAGAAAGAGAGAGAGTAGCCTCCCCTCCCTCCCTCTCGAGAAATCAGAGATGAATCAGGGGTGTTGGAAGGAACGCAGTAGAGTGGCCAAAATGCTTTCACCTTACTGCGCCCAAGGTGACTTAAATGCTCCCCTGTAATTTCTAGGATGTCACCGACTGTCTGCAGCTGACTTGATTTCAAAGCTGCCATTTCTCGCGTCTACTGCGCTTCTGCTTTCACTTGACAAGCTTTGCCTACACAGCTCACACGCGGCCCCGCCGCGTATTGGGTCAGTGGTTAAGACGCTCGGCTTCTGAATAAGAGTACCCGGGTTCCAACCCGACCGCCGGCTGCTGTACAACTAGTTCGGTTGAAAAGCCGTCGTCGTACTCCCGGCTAAGTTCGGGTTTTGTCGGAAGTGTTCGGAACGTGGTAGGAAAAATGAAGGCTTGTAGTTGAGGCAGCGTCCCTTTTCTTACGGCGGGGTTCAGGTGTCCGTCGAGAAGTGCGACAAAAACGGCGTCTTTCCTTGTCTATAAAACAATTTGCAAAGGATGGTTTGGTTTGGTTTGTAGGCTTAACGTTTCAAAGCGACTCAGGCTATTGGAGACGCCGAAGTGGAGGCCTCCGGAAATTTTGACCACATGGGATTCTTTAACGTGCACTGACATCGCACAGCACACGGACGCCACTCTGTTTCGCCTACATTGAAGCGCACCCGTCGGTGTTCGGGTTCGAACCTGGGTACTCCGGTACATTATTCGGGCGTCTTAACCACTGTGCCGCAGCGGTCGGGTAACTTACAAAGGAGCTATCGTGTATTTTAAGGCGAGGTTTGAGTGTCCGTATAATTTTTTTTCATTTTTATTTTATTTTATTTTTTATTTATTTATTTATTTTTTTTTTTTGTGGGGGTCACCACGTTCGGTAGAATAGACAGGGGGGAGCAGGGAAATCGCTCAGCTGGCAGACGCTTTCCGGTCCGGGGGTTTTCCCAACGCTGCACGAAAACACACGTTTTAAAGCTGCAACAGCTCTACTGCACTATAGCTCTACTCCTATCATGCTCCCTGCCCTCCTCCTCCACTTCCAGCGAGTTTCAGCGTATGACCTCTGGCTCCGCAGTTTGGCGTCTAAAGAACCACATATGTTCCTAATCACGCACGGCGCGCGCTGTGCAGAAGCCGGTGGTCGCTGTCGGTGCGAGCCTTTCTTTCTTCTGGGCCATATATGTGCCATGGCACCGACAAAGCTATGTGACTTATGTGGAGAAGTTGAATATATAGAACATTTTCTCCTCTTCTGTCAGAAATTCGCACTTCAGAGAAAGAATTACCTGAAGGTCCCTCCCTCCATGTTAGGCTTCCCTTGTCTCTACCAGGGTTACTATCGTTTGGTGCGAGCGACAAAGGATTCGCATTGGGTTCGATATGCGTTGTCCATGATTATATAATTTTAACTGGTAGGTTGAATTGCTATCTCTATATTTCTTCGATATCTTCTTTTTCCGCTAAAATATTGTATATTTTACTTGAAATGATCTCTCCGTTTCTTTTTAGTCATGCATTTTTCAAAATTCCAGATTGGCGCTCGTAATCGCCTGTGGAAATTTCCATGTATGTACCTCGCACTTCCTCCCTTCTCTTACGGCGCGGTTCAGGTGTCCACAGAAACAAGTGTGACAGATACTGCGCCTTTCCCTTCCTGTGAACGAATTATTATTATTATTATTATTATTATTATTATTATTATTATTATTATTATTATTATTATTATTATTATTATTATTATTATTATTATTATTATTATTATTATTATTATTATTATTATTATTATTATTATTATTATTATTATTATTATTATTATTATTATTATTATTATTATTATTATTATTATTATTATTATTATTACCATCACTACACTTTGGCCAATCCTCTTATGCAAGTATGTTCCATGGTTTAAAAGGTTAAGAAGACGAAGAAGAAGAATCTGGTTTCATTGGCCTCAAGTCAACTCGTACCCGCGTTCCTGTCTGTTATGACTGTTATGACTTTCGCATCGTGACTGTCGATTTCGATGCCAGGATCTCGCTATATCGGCGCATCTAGCAATATTATTGCACCCTTGGTGCTCACAACGCATCTACCGGGTCTTCAGAGGTCTACTGCGTGAGCAGCGCTGCAACGCGTGCACCTTGCGAAGCCCAGGTAGCTTTGCAGTCCATTGCGTGGTGCTCGCCCGGTGGTATCCTTGTAAGAGGGATGCCGTTCACGAGTACGCCTTGTCCTACAAGACGCTCCAACTATGATATATTCGCATCGAAACTGGTCCTAGTGCTGGCGTCATTAACTGCAGTCTCTCAGGTAAGGGCCCAACTCTAACGGTGTGTTCTGCAGCGGCTCCGATTTGTCCATTGAAAAGTTTACTCAAACGCGGCAAAGAAACTGCTGCACTGCTTAAAGTCAAAGACGCCTCCTGGTGCTTATTAAAAGCAGGTTGTATAGCTGCATGCGTTGGCTGAAGGTAATATCCCGTTCGTACATCAGAATTTCGAAATTAATTGTCACGCCTTGCAAATGCGGCATACAGGAAGCGAAAGCCAGAATATCTCCTGTTCTTATGCCTGCGATCTTTGTGTAGCAAGCGTCAGAGCTTAGCACACATCTAAGAGCCAAGACTACTCCGCCAATGGCCCAATTTGAACGCGTTCAGTCAGCGCTACCGAACAGCAAACCATACATCGTGCAGATACCGCGTTTTCGCTCAAGGCACCGAGCTTGTCCCGAGCGCGTGATTACCACGAGCAGTTGCACTTACTGAGCAAAACTATGGTCATTGGAGTCACGATCCACTCGACCAGCCGATGCAAGTATAACTATATAAACCTGTAGACGCTGTCGCACTCACACTCGTTATGCAGCCTGACATCCATGCTCTGTGAGAACGTCAGCGATAGTCTGATCCCTGTACTGCGAAGAAAAGGTTGCGTATGGCTCTCGGAATAAAAACATTTCCAATAACAAAGTTCTCAAAGAGCGGCTTTGATTCTTTCTTTTTGCCCTTGGTGGGTGTCGGGTGGTACAGATAGTTGTATTCACACTTTATGACAGAGATGAGCACTGGTGAGAGATTTTTCTGCGGACTTATACGCAGAAGAAACACATAGGATGGTTTACACTGCTGCGGTGTAGAAGAATCATCGACATATGTAAGCGATGATGATTATATATCACCTACTTTTTATTTCGAGGTTTTCCCCTTGTTATAAACTTTGGGTTGAGTATAGATTGTTGCTGTCTTCACTGCATGGACAAAAACAAAAACGCGAACACAGGAAGCCTTTGTCCATTTCACCAAATATCTCCTAGACTGATTATTCGATACGTCGACACATTGTTGTTATAATGTTCCAGCCAATTAACATGGCACTGCGCCTTAGGCGCTGTTCCATTCATGACCTTACTTGTGACGTCATTGCATTTGGTCCGTTTAGCATGGCGTGTTACACCTGTCTGATGTGTTTGCCCGGTTTCTGATGTCAATCGTGAAAGCACTGTTTAGACCGATCATAATGGCGCATCGCCATTGCAGCAGTCATGGTATCAATCACCTGTTGCTACGCCTCCATCGACATCGACGCCGTAGAAGCGGAAAATATGAATTTAACAGCTTTCGCTGTAAGTAGTGGAAGTACAAAACACACCAGGCTCTTGTTTTTGTCTTCTGGTTTTATTATAAGTGAAAGTGAATGCTAACATTTCTTGAAAAGTGCTTCTCTTGGTATGGATGGCAAACCGCGCCACTGTGATGCTTTTTGCTTTCACCCAATGATGCAAGGACTCCTTGTGGTCATCTGTTTTCACGTGAGACGCCAATTAGCGAATGCTTAAGTGCTCGACTTTCCTCATTTTATTCTATCGTTTCCAAGGGGGACACAGGTAAACTTGGCGTCATTCGCATCGAGACAGCGAGCGAGAATTTCTCGTTCTGCCTCCGGTACTTCCCCTCGTTCAAGATGCTACCACAAGATAAGTCGGAAGCGGTAAGCGTACCCTTGCCTTCAAGTAAGATAGCCAGATTCGCAAAGCGTGTACATCATCGCACGATCTGTCACAAAGGCTCAGTGAATTTGTTGTCTCCAGCTGTCGGCCCTAAGATGACGTGATCAAAACTAGGCCACAGGGACCGATTTTTGATGGAGGCGTATTTAGATCCGAAAGTTTGGACCCAGATATTTGCTCATGCTCTGTGAGAGACAGCGTAATAGGGGGAAAATGATTTATAGACCTCCTTCACTCCGGCTACGTCACGAAAATGCGGTGGCGCTGTCGTCGTTAGTGACTTTCGCCTGGTAGGCAAAACAACACTTCTGTCGCTTTGCCTACCGTGATTACGCGATGGCTCGCTGCCGCCGGGAAATGCAGAGCACCATGACGACTTATCGCGTCGCTATGACGTGTGCTGAAAGGCACACTAGAGGAAGTTTAGTAAGCTTGCACAGATTTCTTGCCCTACAATGGTCGCCGTAAACAGTGGTGGGCCGCCGCGGTGAAGCGCCAAGGCTGGCTACCGATGCCTGCTCATCGAATATGCGGCAAACACTTCGTCACGGCTAAGCTGGAGCTTATTCACCTTTACGCCAGAGCGGTCTACCGGATTAAAGGTCGCGAATAACTCGACTTTGGCCTTCTTACGACGCGTGATGGGATCTTGGTACTGTTTTAGTGCCGGTGCGGGTGCGCAGGTAACATATGTAGACGAGGCCGTCATATATATGTTGTAATGCTGCGTAGGCCTGTTTCTTTGTTGGAGCATGCATAGATGTTTTACCTATGTAAACTGTTCCTCAAGCCCGTTTTTATTTTATTTTTTTTTTTTTCACTTTGGTAATTGTATGTATGCGCAGTGAGCAGCTACGCGAGAGATCTGTGTTGCGCTCCTCGATCCGTGATATAGCTATACTATGTTGCATGGCTAATCTTCGCAGCGTTCACGTCAAATTATTTTAACCTACTTCCTGATGAATATTCCCACTTCATGCTGACAGCTACAGATTTGGATTGAAGCTGCATTTTTTATTTATGCCGAGTGCTTTTATTTGTATTCACAGCGGCTGATTGCGGGTTGTGGGGTTTATCCTGCATAAACGCGGCCACAGTGGCCGAAACCGAACTGGGCCGCCGTAATGGCCCCAAAAAAAGAGATTCCCAGAAGATACAGCCCCAGGAAGAAAAAACGTCCAGAAAGGTCCCCTCAGGAAGCGGCCCCTAGGAAAAATGTCACCGAAGAAATTGACTGAAAATCTGCCCAGAACTCACTTCGCGAAAAACTGAACATCTTATTGGATGCTTTTTTTTTTTTTTTTTTTAGAATAGATATAACCATTGTCGGGGCACTGGGTCATCTGTGTGCTTTACACATTTACAGGAGCTGAAGAAAGCTTGGCGAGAAAGCATTGCGAAAAAAAAAAAAAAAGAACCCCACCACTATATAACATCCAGCGAGTATTATGCAGTGCATAAGTTGTCAGTTTCCAAGCTGGGAAATATCTCTCTTTATTATAGGTCTAATCACCCGGGTAATATTACACATTCGAGAGACGTGCTTGTCCTCGACCGCACAAATCTCGGCGCCATAATGATTTTTTTTTTTTGTAAACGCATGGCATCAGTACCATGTTTTGCAAATTTCAAGCGGACGGGTAGAAAGAATCACTGTAGCATACATTACTGCGGCTATAGACACGAGGAAACTCAGTCTACGCCTTTAGTAAACAGAACTACAAAACGTGAAAAAAAAAATAAAACGGCGGGGTTCAAGATATAAATAATGTTCATGCTAAAATTACAAACGCAGATGTGAGATAAGAACAGTAAAAGTTGATTAGAATTAGCGCTGTTCATCGCTGATAAGCCAAGCACCAGGCAAGGCGAAAGCTCGACTTTGCAGTACGTTTGATTCCATCTGTTTGGGGACGTTTTATCTGGGGCCATTTTTTCCGGGACCATTTTTTCCTGGGACGATTTTGCCGGAACCCACGGAACCACAGCGGCCGCTGCAGCTCGTAATGGTAATGGAAGCTTTAAGCGTGACTACCCGGGATAAAATTGCTAGCCTAACGACGACAGCCGCCCACGAACAGAGCAGATATAAAAGAAGCGCCGCTTTGAGATTTCAACGAATAACGAAATGGTACGCAAATCCGTGCGGTTCAAGGCTACTGTTGCCGTGCTGACCTAAATCGTCTTAACCATACAGCCACTCGACGCTAGCGAGGTGCTTCGTGCTTATCAAGAACGCTCATTTTCCGCTCGGTGTGAAGAATCATCCGATAACGCAATGATGCTTCGAGCGGACTACTTCGTACGCGGTTTGCGCGCGCTATTTATGAGCGAGAAAAATCACCGTCAGCTTACTCGGCTCAAAGTAGTTGTAAGCATCCGTAATTGTAATTCTCTATGCGCCTAATTTTCTGGGGGAAAACAGCAAATAGATGTCAACGTCGGTCATTTTCTCTGGCTGGCAGCAACGCTTCTCTTGAACCCAATCTCCATCGGTACGGCTTACGCTGCACGCCGTGTACGTTTCAACGTATCGTATTTGTCCTCACCGCTGAGGCTCACGAAACACTAGCACATGGTCATTTCGTCTGCCAAGAAGGCGCCTACAGATCACAATAACACGGCCTTGGCAAGCTTAGCCACAGTGCCGCGGCCGCGCTTTTTGCCTACCGTGGGATCGCTGACGAGAGCAGCGCCACCTCGATCGTCTTGTTTGTTTGCAAACATGAAGGAGGTCTATAAGAACGGCGTAATAGAGACAGGGACACGTTGTTGCTGTGCTCTTAAATGATAGCCAAGAAGATGCACGAAAACCACGTGAACAGCGTTTTCATGTTTATTCTTTGTCCCAGTCTCTTTAGTGCTCTCCTTAGACTAGATTACAGATGTTAACTAGCTGCCAAATCAAAGTTCTACGTTGTAGAGAGCCTCATAATCATTTTGACCAACTGGCATTCTTTAATGTGCATTGACTTTGCGCAACAAATATAGCTTGGCGACCGAATCTGCTTACGCCATAGCTCTTAACGCCATTCATGCGTAGTTCTTGCTCCCCTTGCATAACCCCCTCGCATATATATATATATATGGTTGAGGCCAGCGCCGTTTATTGAAGACACCCTTGATACCTAGCTGGTGAGCTAGCGGAGCCTGTCATTGCGATGCTGCCGTGTCCGAGCCTAGCTGTTCTCGCAACCTTGAGTGCACGAGCTCGGGTGCAAACCTTTGTCACCTTTTTCGGCGGTGCAGGTGGCGATGGCAGCACTGCCACTGGGTGGGAGAGGGGTTGCAAGGCGCTGTAGCAGTCTTACAGTTGATGGACACCTAGACCATACAACATAAAAACTGTGGGGATGGATGGAGGGTAAGATGGGGCACATATTCAATATGGAAAACGTTTGCGCACTCTCTTTCATATCTGTCCAAAGTAATCGAAATTGATCCAGAGTTTGTCACGGTGACGTCCTTCGTGGTGCAAGTGCAACTTCAGGTACCCGAAGTGAACGGGTAAGCAAAAAATTGAAAGAAAAAAAAGTTTTCTTTTAAAGAGCGTTAGCTCATAGTACTTTCTATTTCCAAAGTTTCATGCATCTGTTATGAAAGCCAAACTGAGGCGAGAAGGCAACAAAAACGACTGAACTTAAATGAACTACAAATAATAAAATGGTTATTGCGTTTACTTCCATTCTTGCAAGGCCTAGGTGAATTTTACAAAGTGAGGGAAAAATAAAATCGGCGATCACTTGTTTGAATTTAACGCAGTCAGACTGCGGCGATGGATGCAGGAACACGATGAGAAAAACAAATTCACACGCATGTAATAAGTGAGAATAAGCGGCAAGAGATTCGAGGCTGATATGGCCCGCAGCACAATATTGCCGCATAGAAGACGACGCCAAAGATGATGACTGGGCCCCACAAGCGCGAGCCTGGAAGAGAAGGAAGTTGGAGCGCAAGACTCGTCCAGGTTGATTTATTAAACCCGTCAACATTCCTGCACCTTATCATGAGCCGCAATCTGAGAGCTACGCTGCGGTCCTACGTCGCCCGCCTCCAGACCACGCCTCACCGAGCGCACCAAGCCGTCAGGAGACGCGATTCTTCCAGGGGCCTCAGTGGGCGCCTTCCAGGTGCTCTCAACTACGCCGAACGGACAGGTGGCGCAGTTATGACAGCCGGCCACCCTGTTTCTACTGCGGACAACCTGGCCACGTATATCGGTACTGCCGTTACCGCGAAGAGGGGCCTTTCCGTCTGCTTCTGCTCGCCGCCGCTTCGACGCTGACACTGCCCAAACCGACGACGGCCTTCCGGTCAGCAGGGAAACCGAATCCCCGGGCTTCCGCCGCCGCTCCTCCCCATCGCCACAGCGTTATTCTCCGCCGATGCGTCGTGGCAATGCTGACGTTGGCGGACGGCGGTCCCCTAGCCCTCACCGGGGAAACTAACAGCCGCAACCTCACGAGGGGAGGTTGCACACAGTCTAAAAGTGTCAAAACCTTCACCACCGCCGCAACAGCCGACAGCCCGTGCTTCTGACGCTGCCGTTAGTATGGACATTGCCGCACTACCGCCGAAAATGCCGCCTACATTACCACCGAAAATGCCGCATCAGATGAGCAGCCCCGACGACGAAGCTGATACCGCTGACCTTGCCGCACTTCCGCCGAAAATGCCGAAAGTGACGAGCAACCCAGATAACGTTGTTAGCGCTGACCTCGCCGTTTCCATTGATGGGCTGGAGGTACATGCTCTGGTGGATACCGGGGCGGATTTTTCAATTATTAGCCAGAAACTGGCTGACACGCTGCGCAAAGTAAAAACCGAATGGACTGGGCCAGTAATAAGAAGTGCTGGGGGCCAGCTACTGGCACCGACAGGGAAGTGCACTGCCCGGATAGGAATAGGAAACGCGGTGTTTGTTGGCAGCTTCGTTATTCTCCCTGACTGTTGCAAAGATCTCATCTTGGGCATGGACTTTCTGCGTCTTCATGGGGCTGTAATCAGCATTCGTGACAGCGTCGTTGCCTTCACCAACAATCATGAAGACCTTGGTTGTGCGGAAGTACCACTGATGCCCTTACGCGTCGCCAATGAGACAGTGACATTACCTCCGCGATCATGCTCTCTTGTTGAAGTGAAGTGCGACATGGCGCATACCGGCGATGGTATCGCCGAAAGGGCAGTCGCCCTGGTACTAAGCCGAGGTGTTTCTATAGCTCGAGGGCTAGTCAACTTGACCAATGGACAGAACGAAGTGCTGCTGACAAACTTCAGCGACGAGCGTCAGCAAATTCCGAAAGGCACAACTGTGGCCTTTTTCGACAGCATCCCAAAGGCGCAGCACTGCTTCTCACTGCAACAGGAAGGATCAATGTGCAAGACGCCCGTAACCATCGTCGATGTGAGTAAAAATTTGTCTTCTTCAGAACGGGACCGTCTTTTGGATCTCATAGATCAATTTCGAGACTGCTTTGCTTCCGAATCGCGGATCGGCCAAACGCCTTTGACAAAACATCGAATCATCACGGATGACTCGATTCGCCCGATTCGACAAAATCCTTACCGTGTAGCTCCGAAAGAACGTGCAGCCATTCAGCGCCAGGTGGCCGAAATGCTTAGAGACGACGTTATCCAGCCGTCACAGAGCCCCTGGGCTTCCCCCGTGGTACTTGTTAAAAAGAAGGACGGCAGCTTACGATTTTGCATAGATTACCGCAAGCTCAACCAAGTAACTAAAAAAGACGTGTACCCTCTTCCTCGCATCGACGATTCCCTTGATCGCCTACGAAATGCACGTTACTTCTCATCAATGGACTTGAAAAGTGGATATTGGCAGATAGAAGTAGACGAGAGAGATCGGGAGAAGACAGCATTCGTCACTCCCGATGGATTGTACGAGTTTAAGGTCCTTCCGTTCGGTTTATGCTCAGCACCAGCAACATTTCAGAGGTTGATGGATACTGTGCTCTCGGGACTTAAGCGGCAAACATGCCTGGTGTATCTTGACGACGTGATTGTGTTTTCGGCCACATTTGAAGAGCATCTACGCCGTCTGCTAGCTGTATTTCAGGCCATACGATCTGCGGGCCTCACACTAAAACCCGAGAAGTGCCACTTCGGGTACGAGGAGCTGCAATTCTTAGGTCACGTCGTTAGCCAAGAAGGTGTCCGGCCTGATCCTGAAAAGCTCTCCGCAGTCGCCAAGTTCCACACCTACGGACAAAAAGACATTGCGGCGTTTCCTGGGTCTTTGCGCCTATTACCGCCGGTTTATTGCTGGTTTCTCACGAATTGCCTGGCCGTTAACTTCGCTGACGCGTGACAATGCTGTCTTTCACTGGGGTGAAGAACAGGAACAAGCGTTTAATGAGCTGCGGAGACGTTTACAGGCACCACCTGTCCTGGCGCACTTTGATGACGACGCCCCTACACTGCTTCATACGGATGCCAGCAACGTGGGCTTAGGTGCTGTGCTGGTGCAGCGCCAGGGTGGTGTGGAAAAAGTAATTGCTTACGCCAGCAGGACCCTATCTAAAGCAGAAGCGAACTACTCGGCAACCGAAAAAGAATGCCTTGCAGTGGTATGGGCGGTTATGAAGTTCCGCCCTTATTTGTACGCTCGCCCCTTTCAAGCCGTTAGCGACCATCACTCGCTCTGTTGGCTGACGAATCTAAAGGACCCTTCAGGGAGACTCGCGCGTTGGAGCCTTTGATTACAAGAATTCGACATGGCAGTTATTTACAAATCTGGAAAAAAGCACGCGGATGCTGACTGCCTTTCGCGAGCGCCGGTCGAACCTTTTACTATGACCGATGAAGACACTGCATTTTTAGGTGTCATAGATGACGCAACGCTTTCCCAACAGCAGCGAGAAGACCAGGAATTGCTCCCTCTTATTGATTTCTTGGAAAAACGAACTACCGTTGTGCCTAAGATTTTCACCCGAGTAATCTCTTCATTCTTTATTCGCAACAACGTGCTTTACAAGAAGAACTTCCGCCCTGGGGGAAACAGTCATCTACTCGTCGTCCCATCTGTTCTCCGCAGTGAAGTTCTGCAAGCGTGTCACGACGAGCCAACCGCCGGTCACCTAGGCTACACCCGCACGTTGGCTAGAGTCCAGCACGGATACTACTGGCCAAAACTGCCTGCGACAGTGAAACACTATGTACGTACGTGCATAGACTGCCAGCGCCGTAAGTCACCCCCTGTAAAACCAGCTGGCCTACTCCATCCTCTTCAAGTGCCAACAACACCTTTTAAGCAAATCGGCATGGACCTCCTGGGACCATTTCCGACGTCGACAGCCGGAAATAAATGGATAATTGTCGCCACCGATTATCTAACCCGCTACGCGGAGACCAAGGCTCTGCCAAGGGGTACCGCCGCCGAAGCAGCTCGGTTCTTCGTGGAGAACATTGTCCTGAGGCATGGCGCTCCGGCGCTCATTATAACTGACCGAGGAACTGCATTTACGGCCGAACTTTTGGAGACCGTTCTCCGCCTCAGAGGTACCAGTCACCGTAAAACTACAGCCTATCACCCCCAAACCAATGGGTTGACGGAACGCCTCAATAAAACCATTGCAGACATGCTTTGCATGTACGTTGACGTGAACCACAAGAATTGGGACGAAATTCTTCCCTACGTCACGTTCGCCTACAATACGGCACGCCAAGACACCACTCGTATGACACCATTCAGCCTCCTTCACGGGCGACCAGTAACAACTATGCTGGATGCAATGTTGCTCCCGAATGCCGACACCGACGATCTCGATCAGGACGCCGAGGAAATCGCTCAGCGTGCAGAGGAAGCCCGCCAACTAGCGCGTGTGCGGATCAAGAATCAGCAAGAGCATGATGCACGACGCTACAATCATAGACGCCGACATGTCATGTACGAACCTGGCGACAAAGTGTGGATCTGGACGCCTATTCGCCGCCGTGGACTCTCCGAAAAACTATTGCGGCGATATTTCGGGCCATATGTTGTTCAGCGACGTTTAACCGACGTCACTTATGAGGTGGTGCCAGACGGGGTGTCGACCTCGAAGCGACGCCAGCAACAAGCCGACGTCGTCCACGTTGTACGCATGAAGCCGTACAACTCGGACTGACCTTGACCCCCTACTCCCTTTTATGCTCATCGGGACGATGCTTCCTGAGGAGGGGGGCAAATGCCGCATAGAAGACGACGCCAAAGATGATGACTGGGCCCCACAAGCGCGAGCCTGGAAGAGAAGGAAGTTGGAGCGCAAGACTCGTCCAGGTTGATTTATTAAACCCGTCCTATCTTTGGGTCCTCCTTGGCGTTCAATCGAGACGTGACAATATTTGGAAGGCAGGAACGAAGGCAGCAGTAGTAACCTGACAAAAATGCTACTGGGACAGTGGCAGGCGCGCAGCTCTGCTGCCACACTCTCATTACTCACCGATTAACGATCAGTTGAGAGAGACTCCTGTGGGGCGAGTTGGTTCATGACTTGAAAGCTACTGTGGTACAAAGACGACGACACAAGAAAGAAAAGGACACCACATGTGCACACTATCAACTGTTTAATGGAAGGAAAAGGGACATAATTTAAACACTCGACCACGCATGTGATGAAAGCTTAATCACTATCAAGCCTGGCGGTATCAGGAATTAGCAAATGACATGACTTAGCACTTAAAACAAAGGTAAAATATAAACGAAACAAAACTTAACATTAGCAGTCAGTCAATCGTAGCAAAAGCAGTGTCAAGAATTCAAAGTAAAATCAGTCATAACCTGAAACGTAAAAACAAAACACGATTCAAAGGAAATAAAAACACCAATACACAGTACCGCCAAAGTTCAGAGAGAGCTTATATTGGGAATATAACAATTAAAAAAACTTAATTGCAGCAATCACGCTGTGAAACACCTCTGATCTGAGCAAAGGCCGAACACATAAAGTCCGAAGCTTAAGGCAATCCATATCCCTCGCTGCCTTTCTGCGCGAAGTTCCTTGCATAGCAATCGCAACATATCACTCCTCATGTTGTCGCACTTCCCACTAGCGAGCCGTCCAGAATTCGAAAGCAGTGCGATGCTCTCTGAAATGCTCCGCTCTCGCAGCTCTACCTTAGCTATCCACGGTGGAGGTAGCAGACCTGCATTGCTGAATTGCTGCTCAAACAACCGCGCGGATTGACGATTTCTCTACGAAATCGAAGCGCAATGGGTGGACAGCTAGTGCCCTCGTGCCGCTGTAAATTTGCGTTTTCTTTAGTAATCCTCTGAATGGTAGCTTAGCTGAAAAGTAGCGTCATGACATCGTTTGAATGCCTTCTGCCGTTAAAAAAGGCGTCTTAGCTTACTTCACCGCCAGCATAAGTCTCTACCGAACTGCGGGGAGCTAATAGTCGCCTATACTCCCCGTCGAATTCGCAATGTTCTTTACGCTATAGTTATACGGCTGCCTCAATGTGGTCCGAAACGTGGCGCCTAAATTTTGTCATTTACTTCAGAGGCATTACATCCTTTACGCCATAAAACGTCATTTTGACATCACCGTATGACGTGTTTTTATGACGTATTTCCCAATAAACTACGTCAACTAATCAGATTAAAGGAAGCGCCCTTTAACAGCAAGCAGTTCATTTCACTTCATTCGTAATACAAGCAGAATTGCTTTCCTCTCTTCTAGCTGTACCTTTTTTTCCTACACAATTATTTATATCTACCATTCAGGTAGTATGAATAGCTCTGCTAAAAATCCGTTTTCAAGGTCACGTCATTTTTACGCCACCGCAAAAAGCCATTTCGACAGCTCAATATTTCACGCCATGAATGTGGGACTAATCTGAAAACCAATCAAAGAAACAATATGGCTCCCAAACAACCAAACAGTGGTCATGCGTGTCAAGAATACTTTCTCGCTGAATTTAAATTGAGCGCAACGAGCATTCATTGTCCGACGAGCTGCTTTCGATGCCCCCGTTTTGCAAGTCAGCCCAATAAAGAGTTTCAGTGCAACGTTAGTTCCTTTGTTTGTCGTCTACGGCATGGTCACTACCAACGTTTGTCACTACCGTGTGAAAATATGGCGGATTTTTCGGCGGCCAAACTGTTGTGTTACATAGGGTTCAGGATGGTGTCAAATAATTTGCCTTGGTGAGATGTACACGATGTAATAGCTGATATAACGAATAAATGTACTGGATATAGCGAATGTGTGTTGTAATTCGCAAAACTAGGGCTCGATGCACATTGTAGATAACGCTGCTTCTGCAATGAAAATAGGGTGCCTCGATGCCAGCGCTGCCGTCGTTGACATCGTCAGCCTAATTGAAAAGGATGTCTTCCGTTTGGCCCAGAATGTTCGAAGTGGTGTAAAATGACCTGCCATGTTCCGGAGGATAAAATTAACAATCGATACGAAGACCAATATATGTATAGGTTTATCATCGGTGACCTTTGCGCCCCCAAACTGTGTATTCCGAAGAGATTCAGACGGCCATTACGGCTGAACCGTTTGTCGCAGGGGGCTCCGCTTGGTGTCGGACGATTCGTCGTGTTATGACTCACACGTTTTTAATATCTATGTAACGAAAAAATATCACATACAGCGGGTGTGGCTGTAATTCGCAATAGTAATATAGTGCAAAATCCACGAAGTTGATGGCGCTGCTTGTAGCTCCCGTCGCTGAGGCAATCTTGGCGGATATTTGTGTTGTTGCTTTCTGAAAGTTCATCTTCTTCCACATCGTTTCCAGTATTGAGCTCCTTGCTCCACATTTCTCTTTAATTAATAGTTTTGTACGAACTGATCGCCGGGCTTTTTTTTTTCTTTTTTTTTGGGGGGGGGGGGATTTTTTGTTACCCTTTTAAACCCAATTCAATGGCCGAAACGGACAGTCACAGTCAGAGGCAGCACTGTCAAACATTTTAGCATGAAGTTTTTCAGTAGCATCGTCTCTAAAAACTAGCAAGTGTCTCTAAAGTGCGTGATCGATGCGTTGAAGGTGTGCTACGATTACATTCAAAATCTTCGCATTCTAACGTTCTCGTTCAAAGCAGTGTTTGGGATTTCTTCTGGCTACTGCTTCAAATGACCTTTCAACTCTGCCAGGCTGGCGGGCTCTCAGGTCGTTCAAAAATGTGGCAGTGCTGTCGAATCTTAAAGCATTGGAGTATGTTTGCACACTCAGTCTTCGCACTTACGTCAGAGATTTGGGCGCAGCCACCACGCATTTCTGATTACGTCTGCGCTGTCCCCTGTGTGGGTCGCAGGATGCCCGACAAGTGGTGAACATGGCAGCGCAGGACGCCTGCCTGCCGCTGCACAGGATCAACTTGACTGACAAGGTGGTTCTCATTCGTGACATGGGTCATTGTCCGTTGGAAACCGTGGCCAAAAACTTTCGAGATGTCAAGGCTTATGCTGTAATCGTAGGCCTCTCTGCGAACAAGCTCGTGAGTGCTTTTCAATACTCATTAATGAAGAAATCGCGGAGCCTTGCAAAGCTCCATTGTTTTAAGTTAGTTGGCTTAAAAACTGAAAAAATTGCGGTTATTTTTCCCCTGGACGAAAAAAGTGGGCACGCGTCTTAGTTTGGAAAGCTGAACTAGTATTAAAAGCTGAGTTATTCACTCATAGAAGTTAAGAAAGTTTGAAACTGGAGAATTTGCGCCCAATTTGAGGTGATTAGCAGCCGGAGGTGCCACACATTCTGACTTTGAATGAACCAATCATAGTACCGGATTTGGTGGCTTAAACACTGAAAAAAGTGCGGTTATTTTGCACCTGGGCAAAAGAAGCGGGCACTACGTCTGTAGTTTGGAAAGGTGAACTAGTATTAGAGGCGGGTTCTTCATTCATAGAAGTCAAGAAAACTTTGCACTGGAGAATTTGCGCCCAATTTGAGGCCATTAGCAGCCGGAGGCACCACACATTCTTACTTTGACTGGATCAATTCTAGTACCGGATTTTGTAGCATGTGCCCTTCAGTATGCGAGCCATTAAGAATGACGTGTTTGAAATATTGCGCTCTCTGGCTTTGCCATCGTACGAGGCGTGTTTTTGCATATATTAGCTAGAAAGCCCCGAATTCAATTCTTATTTATTCACTCGCCACTGGAGCAGGTAACTTCTGTGCAGCGCTGCAAACCGACTGTCCTTCTTCTCTCCCTGTTATTTAGTTTTTGCATGTCTCTGTCCTCATTATTTTTCTCTTTTTCAGGATGACATCGTTTATGAAAGGCAGACAACACAGTCCTTAGACATAGTTATGGGATTCGTGAACAGGAGGAGTATAGGGAAACTGATGGTATGTGTACATTTTATTAGACGCCTCTATGAATTATTACGCATATCGGATAGATATGTTCGTGAAATGGCCAGTTCCAACTGACCCGGGGATCTGATTTCATGCCGAAACAAAAAATCGGCGGACTTAATTTTCACATCAACTGTCTCGCAAATATTCCTTAACGTACAGTGGTATGCTACCATATTATGCGAACAACCGTCTGACACACACGTAAAGTGCCACTTAGCGAAGCCGGACGAACACGCCAGCGCGGTCTAGGAGAGTCTGACTCGGAAGGCAAATGACTCATATGTCTCAGGTCAAATGCAAATGATTCATGTCATATGTCTGACTCGGAATGCGGGCCGAGTTGGCAGCTTCTACCAAATCGTGACGTCGCACAATCAGTCAATTGTCGGCTACATCAGCTGCAAGAAGCGTGCTCGTGATTTTTCGCTCACAGCCAGATTTTCTGGAAAACGGGACCTTTAAGCTTTAACGCTACGTCGTTAATATTGCGCTAAGTAGCAATGCTGTACTTTCATGTTGGGCTTTGTCTTATCCATGGAGGAAGAAAACAAGAGGCCCTTGCCATTCCCAATGCTTTGGAGAAAGTGTGGCGGAAGTTAGCCAAGTCGGGCCATTGGCAACGGCGACGCTGTTGCTATGAAAACTCGGGCCACTAGCAACAGCGTTGCTAAGGGCCCGAGGTACGTGAGCGTCGCGGAGATAGAATGGATGGATGGGAAAACATTTATCATCGGCTTTAAGAGGCGAGTGTTCAGTTTGATGTTCAGTTTGTGTTGAGATGGCCGCCAGTTGCGTCCTGTCGGCGATCTCTTCGGCCCACTCAATGACCCGAGCCTGAATGGCCGGGTCCGAGCAGCGTAGCACGGTCTCCCACGCCTCCAGAGGTGGAGCTGGTAGCAAATCGGCGGGTGGCGGATAGAAAATGTGGAGGGTAAAGGAGGAGGAGAGGCATTGCAGCGTCCGGTCGCGGCGCGGCCGCGCGGCTTCAAAAAAGTGACGTCAGGGCCTCTCCTAAGTTCTTTCCTTCCTCCGTGGTCTTATCTATTGGTCATGTGACTTGGCATGACGCGAAGGAGCAGCGAACGGCTAAACATTCAGTTCGAGCATGGCGCTTTGATTGCTCTGCACAGCGGCGTTACCCGGCCCGCCTCTGCTGAGATTCCCGATTCTCGAAGGGGGCGTCCTTGCAGTGGTGTTGATATGCGAAAACTGCTGCGGCCTGGTTTACACTGGGCAAGCCCAGCTGATGGCAATAAGTTTCGGAGGCAGTAAAATTTAGTGCGAAAGCGCGGGCTCAAACCAAATATTGTGTGAAGTTTCTGCAGAATTCACGAGAAGAATAACGTCGGTTTGGTTTATGGGGTTTAACGTCCCAAAGCGACTCATGCTACGAGGGAAGCCGTAGTGTAGGGCTCCGGAATTTAGAACACTGACACCTTGCTTTGCGCCTGCATTGAAAAGCGGCCGCCGCCGCTAGGATTCGATCCCACATCCTTGGGCACAGCAGTGGAGCGCCCTAGCTGCTTCACAACGGCGGGGCAAGAAAGCCGGAGCGAAGCCACTAAATTATTCTGGGGAGCGAGAACGGAAACCTGTAGCTTCCGCCGCAGCCGATTAGCCCTTGTGTTAAACTGCAGCATACTCTTGCGCTGTGCGCTACACGTCGTCTCCATCGACTTGCATCAGTTCACACCTCCTACGCGGTTTAACCATGCTGAAATCTCCCATTTTCCCCCGAACCTTCCCAGTTGTTGTAGCGCACCTCTAGAGAGCGACAATTCAGTAATTTGGGAGCTGTACTGGATAAATCAGCTGCTTTGAATATTAATTTATGCGGCCTAATAACAGCTAGAGTCTTAAATTGGGCTTGTTGATGGGAATACATACTAATAATCGACAGCGCGAATAGACACGGATGAATAAACAACAGGACAGGAGCTGTGTCCTGTCCTGTCCACAGTGCCTGTCCTGTTGCTTGTTCTTCCGTGTCTGTTCGCGCTGTCAATTATTAGTATCTAATAACAGCACTGTGCCACGTGTAATCTAACTTTAGTATTTTTGGCATTTTGAACTGTTCCTGAAAATCTCTTAATGGTACGCACGCTGTTGGAAGCTATATTAAATGTTTGCTTTAGCTTTCCAGCATTTCCCGCTGTTAATATCAATGCTGAAGATTTTACAGCAGCACATGATGTAGACCAAATTTAGTAGAGTGACAGCCGGTTTGTAGCGTTCAGTCGATCATGAGACAGACTGGTCAGCCTCGTAAAAAATGGCGATAGACTGTACCCGCCTTTTCTCGTCTGCCTTGTGATCGTACAAATAGCACATAAACGCGTTGGGCCGCCATAAGGTGCTCGAGATCAAGCTGTCGACACAAAATAAAGACTAAATTATTGTTACACATGCCGGGTACATAGCGGTTAGCATTTGTAGGCTTGACTTTTCTCTTTTATATTTATGGCTGCGTGTATTTCGTAAGGAATTCATCCGAATGAAAAAAAGAAAAAGAAAAGTGTTGTGTCACCAGTCAGTGCAAGTTAAATTTCTGCACTTTCACAGTTCCAGGTTACGTTCTGCACGAATGGTGATACGAATAGGCATGTAAAGC
>JAJIZL010020748.1:19996-42301 GCA_023969395.1 Amblyomma maculatum | reverse complement strand
GTGCCGCTGGAGGATGGCGTTTCAATAAACGTCTCCTTCGTGAACTTGGAGGTTTGTGTCCTTGCAGCGAAGTGCTCTCCTCGCGGTGGAGGTTGAGTGCGCGCTGCGGTGTTTCAGTGTGCGCGTGGTGACGGCTGATCGGGGCTTCGGCTCGCGCGACGCTCGAACCCGCGGTGGTTGGTGGCCTATGACCACGTAGAAACCACACAGTCCACCGCAAGTTGAGGCCTCTGGTCACTGGAACTATGCGACGAGGCACCAAGACACTCTTCTTTGCGCAGGCAAGTGTTGTAGGTTCCACTACGGCGTCGAAGTCCTCGCACGAACCTGTAGATTAAATGACTGGGATGACTTCTCCGGACATTGCATACACAAGTGTATCTTCAGACACAGAAAACTGTCCTAAATCTAGTGAACAGGTTTCTACAAGAGCTGACATCAACGTAGTATTCAGCTATATTTGTCCACTGCGGCAGTCTAACGTTGTACCACACTGTTGCAAAAAGTCTATAGCTAGAATTACTTAATGTGGGGAATAAGGCAACACAGTGAATTCGGTTCGAAGCGCTTGGCCGTCAATCACAACGTTCGCACAGCACACGCACAAAGGCACCAGTGAGTCACCGCCAACACCGCGGAATACCACAGCTTGATTCACGCTAAACATAATTTTACGTCCTAAACGATTCTTGAATGCTAATCGCATAACAGAGACTGTTGATCCAGTATCAATTAGCGCCCTGTGCGGATGCCGTCAATGAATACTTCGATTTGGTTCTTTAACATAAATACAGGCAGAGGTATTGGGAACGTTGATTCTCCGGCGACCTTATACCCATCAGCCGCGCCTTGTAGTTAAGGCTTCGAGGAGACGGTGAACGTCGCTGTCTGTGCTGGCGGCGTCAGGCTGCGGTCGGAAGCAAGCGATCAATTTCGCATTTGTGCCTGGCGGTATGTATCCAAAGTCGGTGTCGGATAAATCTCAGTATCCAGACGATCAGAAACATTAGGCAGCGGGCCATGGTCTTGTGGCAGCAGGCCCCGCTGACGGCAATAACGGGAGATGTGTCCGGTCATGTCACAGCTATAATGCATAGGTTGCTGGTGCCAACGGTCAGAGTAAACGTGGGTGGAAACTCATTGTGGTGGACTGTTGTAATCGGGCCGGCGTTGCTGAGGAACCATTTCACGTATGTAGATGGTTCTTGGGCCCATCCGTGGCTGAGAAGAGATTAAATCGTCGTATCATCATACTGCCTGACCTCGCCAAAGCGTGACGCATTTAACGCCGGAGTCCAGGAAGTTGATGGGGTCACGGGTTCTGCCTGCAGCGCGCAACCACCCTACTGGTTTTCATCCCGGCACGCTTAATCTTTGTCACGCAGCACGTCTTCCTGCACGATCCGGCGTATGAGACCAGCCATCGACTCCGGAGCACTGACATCAACGCTCGCGACGGATGTGACGTTGGCCAGTCGCCCAAATTTAGGTGTGATGCGGCGTAACTTGAATGTTTCGAAAGTGCGGCAGTGCCTGATTACGTCAGCCCTCGAGCTCAAATTGTCGTTACTAATAATGAATGTATAGACATCCTCAGCGATTCCTTTGAGCAAGTGCCCCACTTTATCTTCCTCGGACAGTCGAGGGTTTACAATCTTGCACAAATTCTGAATGTCCTCGATATAGGTTGTGCAAGTCTGGCCAGGTACCTGGGCTTGCTGCAACTACGTTATGCTCTGCGCGTTTCTTCTTCGCGGATCCGTCACCAAATTACTTCTTCATCTATCCTGTGAAACAATCTCAGCTGTTAGGTTCGTCTGCATGATTATCAAATCAAACTAGTGCAGTGCCCTACAAGAAGAATACTACGTTCGCTAGTTTCATGGTCGAATCCCAAAGATTGTACTGGCTCACTCGTTCGTAGTTGGTTAGCCCCTCGTCAGAGTTTCCACCAAAGATGCGCGGCTCACCGTAATGCTGCCAGTTGCTCACCGCAGGTGTTGCTCGACCAGCGTCACTGTCTTGAGCCATAATAAATGCTAGGGGTGGTAAACCAGGGAGTCAGCGGCTTCGTCGGAGACAACGGGTCTCCGTGTTGATCTATCCCGCACCTCCACCACAACTGTTAAGTGCTCAATACGTAACGGGGTGTTTATTCGTAGTATTTGCGCTGCGAGCCCGCAAGGCTCAGTTGAACACACTAGCCTCTGTTTCTTCTTCTCTCCAGCCTCTTTTTCCTTCCCCTAACAGTGAATCAACCTCAGAGAATGTCAAAGCCGACTATAGTGACACTTCACAAATATCAGTAGGGAAGTATTGCATGTCAACTTTCAATGTTCCTGTTCACGCAACACACACAGGTTCCTACGACAACTCTTGAGACGACAGCCAAGCTGATATTTGGACGTCAGTTCAGAACAAAGCTGGAGTTGATTCACCCAACAAGTGTGCCGGTTGAGGAATGCGAGGAGAGCCTAACCCCTCCCGCCTACGTGCCAGGACAACCTGTGCTTTTTCGCAATTTCTTCGATTCACCGAAATGGTTAGCTTTCAACATTACCAGACAGATTTGCGAGCGGTCCTATGAGGCATCTCTGCTCAGCGGTATAAAAATTTGCCGACCACATGCGAAGGCGTCTACTACCGACGTTGAAGCCGGATTTCAGCGGAAAACGTTCATTCGTTTCCAGATCTGACACCAACTGACGTGGCCGACAGATACAACTCCACTGACAGGGCTCCACATAAAGGGACAGACAGTGTTGCCGCTGCCACTCCTGTTACTGGCATCGTTCCATCAATTCCCACTCTTTATCCCAGACCTTCGCGCGGATGACAGCTTAGAAAACCTGGTTCTATGCTGGTTGAAAAAACCACGCGGGGGAAGCTATGTTCTTTCCCGCCAGGGGTCTCTGGATGCCTGCCGACGACGACGAATTGTGCGCGTAAAAAAAAACGTTCTGGTGCGCTCGCTCGCCCAGATCAGGATACGGGCAGCAGCCCTCCGTTCTTTGGAATAAATCGTGTGTCACACTCATCGCCACCGATACAATAATTATCTCGGAGCATTTTTATACTTAGGCTACCGAGACCGAACAATGCGCCTTAGATGCGAGGATAACTCCGTACAGTTCTCTTTGTTAAGCCCGCTCCGCTGTTTCCATTTTAGCATCCTCTTTAAGGAAAAGTACACGTGCCCTCATTCCCCCGTTTACATTCCCACTCCCTCGTAGCTTAACGAGATTGGAGGAGGTTTCCCTTAGAAGGATAAGAGCTGGGGTGGCCCTTACCCCGTCGGTAAAATGCCGATGGGAATCGCAAGCTGACATCGGACCAACCACATGCCCGAAGTGTTCCATACCAGCTGCAGAAGTGGATGTTCGCCACCTGCTATGGACTTGTGCAGGGACAAGGGCATCAAGGACACAGATTCTGCGCGAAGTGGGACTAACCACAACAAGGGAAGAGGACTTTTCTAAATGGCTCACCGACAACGCTAAGAGCGGGAGCCTGCTCCGGTTCCTCACGGAAAACCATTTACATGAGTTTATATAATATGCCTTATGGCAAATTTGCGTACAAAAAAAAAGTACTAGGTTCTCTGCTCGTTCTCAGAAATTGAAAACGGCACCTGCATTTGACACTTATTGCGACTGTGGGCTCAGAACAATCTCTGCAGCTGTGTGTATCTGCATCTGATGTTGCTTTGTGGGGTATAATTTTCCTGTTGTGGGACTTCTGCTTTATCTTTAATCTTTTTTTATGGCCTTTAGTAGATTCATCCAGTGTTGTGAACACTGGCTGCGCCCCGGCTTGGCGCATCATTGTATTCAAGAAGTGGATTCTGGGTATTTGGCCGAAAGGCTATTTCAGTGACGAGCAAATGTTTGCTTCCCACCTGGGAGGGAAATGAAAGTTGTTCGTTCGAAACAGAAATGAATGGCATTTTAGATAGTGTGCAAATATTAGCTTTAATGTTCCGAATGACTCAGCATTCCGAAATTGGCGACGTGATATGCCGCCAAAATTTAATTTTCTTGAGTTGTTTGTATGCGAAAGCACCTTAGTGTTTTTGATGTTATGAATATACTATGACTGTTCTTCCCAACATCTTGGCAGGCTAACTAACTTGACTACTATGACAACAGAAAATATTAATAAAATCCTCTACATTTCATCCTCTTGAGGCTTCATGTAATTTAAATATGAAGGAAACTATACTAGAGTAAGTGTCTTTTCTGGATATCAAAGTGCATTGCATTTTATAGATAACAAAAACTTTGATACTTATGGGTCCAAAAGGTTTAGTTTTAAAAAATTTTTTGTTACTAAGATTTGCTACCGCTTCCAAACTTAATGTGGCAACACTCACTGAAGAAATTGCTTTCGTCAAAAGCAACTTGTGATCGCAACTGCAGATCGAAAGGTGACCGTTTTTAAAGATAAATTAAACATGTTCTTGATCACTTGGCATGGAATGGCCCAGATAACATTTGGCCTAAAACTTAATGCGCCATTTATAGTATTATTTGAGCACGCTTCTTGAAAAGAGTAATTAATTTGCAAACGAGACACAAATTTCTATTGTAAACTTCTCTGCCCTAGATTATTATTTGCAGTTTATTACATACAATCTTATGCGCAACTTAGCCGCACAAAGTTACAAAACGCTGAAAATAAAGTCTTGTATGCAGTTTGTAATTAATTGAGTTTACTTAATGGTGCTCTTTCAGCATTCATTCACGTCGCTTCCATTTTAAAGGATAGGGCACACAATCTTGTTACCTTCAGCAAATTTCAAATACACACAATGTGGGTCATAAGAAAACTGCCAGTGGCGTCGCTAGGATCACCCGCACTCGGTGCGGAGACGCAGGCGGCACCTCGCGTTTTAAAAACTGAATCGCGACTTCATGTCTGCCTCCCTTGTTCCAACGGTTTACTCTGGAATGCGCTCTAACCATGAAGTGGAGTTAAGCAGCGTTTTTTTTTCTTTTTAACACTATTATGCAGCGGTCATGCCACATGACTGATAATTCAGCAAAACATCAAACGCGCATATTTTCGAATGAGGCAGAAACACGTGTAAGTTGCAAAGAAATTCACCGAGCAAGCGGCTTAAGACAGATTATTGCTGAGGCCATGAGAAAATAAGAACAAAGAGGACAAAGATGCAAGTTAACTTGAGAATAATGTTGCACAAGCATTGATGCCATACCAACCGAAAATATTGTTACGGAGCACAGTATCGAGATGACGACGACGCGCTGGTGTGGTGTTGTGAAGAAGACGCTGAAGATGTTGTCGCGTCGGATGGCATAGTGATGGTACCAATCTGGCGGCCACTACGGAGATCCAGGTTTGCTAGAATATAGGTTTGCTACGGACGCACTTCCAGCAATCCAAATGTGAAAGAAAATGCACACAGCGGTAACCGCTAGTTGACTGTCAGAAGCACCAGAACAAACCCAGCTTAGCCTGTCTTCTTCACAACACCACACCAGCGCGTCATCTCGATACTGTGCTCCGTAACAATATAAAGACATTTAGAGCTTGGTGAAGGTCTCTAGGCTCATTTTTTTGTTCAGTTGCCTTTTCCAGCGGAAATGGGCAAGAACTGCACAATTCACTGCGTGAGCAGCCTTTTATACAACCACTCTCGATACAGCTTGTAAAGCCCCTTGCTAAAGATGCCCTCCTTCTCATTATTTCTAGTCAGCATATAGTGATCAGACATTCTCTTGAGCAACAGGCATTCCGTGACTTGCGTTTTGAAAGTGTGAGGCGGATGTGTGGCTGGGCCGAGGAGCATGAAAGACACAAGAGATAAATGAACAAGACAAAACACTTCCGCAAAGATACTGTAGCGGTCATCGCTTGGGAAAGGAGAGTGAACTAAACATACACAAAAGAGGCAATATGGCGGCGTGGCCGGCGATGGGTGTCGTATAACATGCTCCCGCGTAGGGGTTTCCAATGGGTACCGGGTTAATGCTGGTTTTTCCAGGGTAAACACACGTACATAGGCTCGGTTCAAGTCTCTAGACGTATCTCTGCCATAAACTAATGTGTGCGTTTTCAAGCACTCCTCACAACAGAATAATTCGTTCTACGAGAAGGTCACATATGCTAGTCAGTGTCTCAGCGGCACCAATGCGCGCCTTTCCACATCTTTACTCAACAAATCATTTCGAGCCCATCTTTCCTCCTCCTCTCGCTGCCCAGCTGCCCCCCCTCCCCCTGAGCGCAGCAACCGGTGCGGACCACACCCTCCACACCCCCCTCGCGACGCCACAGAAAACCGCCTATATCTCTAAACGTATTACGATGGCTACACGTCACCTTACTGTGCCAGGTAGCGAGCTAGCAGTTTTTTCCCTAATAAAGGAATGCCAGATATTTATTGATATTGCGAGTATATTGAACACTGATAGTGCATTATATTCTAGTTTGGTTTTCATTTAAACATGATTTTTGCAGGAATTCTTAGAAGTTTCAAACTGTGAAGGATGCATAATTAGCGTCCAACCTGACAAGGTTTTGCCTGCCCATGACGATACTGACAACACAACACTTGGGAGGTAAGTGCTAGTCTCTGTACTACTGAACCGCACCCTGATTTCTGCACTTTAAGAAAGAGTGCTTGAAAATCTGCAAATCTTGCACTTCTCTCAGAATATAATCTCAGTCTAATATTTTCAATTTAAAATCTAATAAATCACTTCTCGTCGTACGCATTTCTGTGGAAAAATTACGCAGAAATTTCGCTGCTGTTAAGTGTGTGGTATTAACATTGCTGAACTGTATTGAGTTAGTGGGGGCATCCCCTCAGAAATTAAAAAATCCCGAGTAATTCCTCTCTTCAAGGGAGGTGCACGAAACCAACACGAAAATTATCGTCCATTTTCAGATTTGCAGTATATCTCTCAGATAGTAGAAAAAACATCTGCTGCTTTTCATATCAAAGTATCTTGATGCTAATAACATTATTTCAATTGCACAGTACGGCTTCATACCAGGCAAATGCACACAGGTTCTGCTGAAGGGAATTTCGGACATTATAAATTCAGGCCAGTTTGCATGCTAGCAAAGCTTTCGACAGTGTATGTCACAGCCTTTTATTAACTAAGCTCGAATTATTAGGATTTCGTGGACCTTTTTTGAAACTGCTCACACACGTTTTAGATAATCGAACGTAATACGTCTCTATTCAGCTGTATGAGTGTAACATATCTCCAAAAAAAGCCGGTGTACCCCCAGGTTGGTATTAAGTGCACTTTCCTTCAATTTATATGTGAATGACCTTGCCTCTGCTATTCATTTGCCGCTGTTATTCTTACCTATATTTTCCTTACGCAGAGGAGACAGTTGTCCGGCCTCAATATTCCCGCTTTTCAGATGCAATCTCCCACTTGCAAAGTGCAACAGTGATTATTATGAACTGGTTCAATAAAAATGTATTTAAAGTAAACGTCTCTAAAACGAAGCATATTTGTTTCTACAATGCCTTCATGAAATATAGCTTAAACCTTCCACTACTGATTAACCCTTCTTCTTTCTTTCTTTGAGCTGTTCGCCTGCTTCTCACGTTTCTTGTGTTAATTGCGTCTTCATTGGCAGTGACTTCGCCCGGTATTCCCATTTGGCTTGTCTATAGGCTGAAGCCTTCGTGCAGTTAGAGGAACCCTTTACATTAATTGATATCACATTATCTGTTCGTAAATTAATTTTATGCCTAGGGTTATAGCATACTCAATTACACAATTCCGGTGTTTAGTCACTGTGCATTTCGACAGGGAAAATAATTGAATCCTTCAGTCTATTTTAGGTTCATTACATATGATTTGGGATTACCTGCAGGAACGGACCTTTCCAAAGGCTGAAGGTGCTCAAAGCTTCGCTCCCTTTTCACACAACCTGTTATCGGTAAACATTATTGGTCACACAAGAATAAGGTTGAATACGTTCCTTCGCGTTGCTTTTGACCTGAACACCGTTTTCCGGTGCCTACCAGCTTCACCAGATATGGCCAGCGCACCCGCAGTTACTACATATACCATGTTGTCTCAATCAACTACCCTTTCGCGCAAACACGAAGTGTAAATTAAAACAAATCCTTCGCCGCATTAACCTTTAATGCTTTAGCCTCCGACCTTTTTTCCAGTTCATGTGTATCATTCATAACTACGTAATTTCCCAACTACTGGCGTATATAAGTGACGTCAAAGAATGTAATTTTGTTTTTCGGTGTCCTGCACTCTGCTGATATGTAAATATTTCGTGTTCTGTTTTTTGGTTCGATCTGCATCGTTATTATTGTCGAAAATCGGTGTCTCTTGCCTTATGTCACTATATGATAGTGTTGGTCGCTTAGTTGGACAGCTTCCTAGCTTCTCATTTTAGCGCATATTACCTGGATTGTTTGTTGTTTTGCCTCTCCTGATTGCTGTTAGTCCATTTCTAGATTGTTCCTGCTTAAATATTTCAACATACTGTGTGCTGTTTACGAAACTTTGTTACCGCTTCCTGTCGGCTCACCCTTCAAGCCCACTGCGGCTTTGGTAGGCCAATGATGTGATGCTGGTATAAAACGCTAAGGTTCATTGTTGTTATGGCTTTGTACGTGGACTCCGAGCACAAGACGTGGGACTCTATCCTCAGCTACGTGATCTTTGGGTGTAGCATAGCCGTCCACGAGACAATCAGATCGACTCAATTCAAGCGTGTGCACGGCAAGGAACCCACGACAACAGTCGGTGGAATGCTGCCGCACTTGACAGACGAAGACAACCTCCACGTCGTTTCCTGCTTGGAGCATGCAAAAGCTCGAACACTCGCCCCAGTTGCGCAATAAAGACCAGTATCTCACTGACTGCCGACGATACAACTTGCAACAATGCGACGCAGCGCACAGGCCGGGGGCCCATGTGTGGGTTTGGCAGCAAATACGGCGCCGCGGACTGAGTGAAAAGTTCTTGTGCCGGTACTTCGGCCCATACAGAGTCCTTCGGTGCATCGGACCGCTTCAATACAAAGCCATCCCCGACGGCGTGACAATGCGCCGTCGCGCCCAAAAGTCATACATGTTATGCGGCTGAACCCTTAGCACGCGCAGTATATACCGTAATTATTTTAATTTAAAGTACACTGTGTACAGTTCTTTGTTTATTTTGTAAGCATCCACGCGCTGCCTTTTTAAGCGGGAGTACTGCCGCGAACCATTCAAATCTGTGTTATTTTGCGACAATGCCGTCATGCGGCTTTATCACTCTGCTTCTAACGCACGAATCAGTTCTCTATTCTTTGTTTACTCGTGGTTGTTGTGGCGCAACGCAGCTTTATAATTTTCTTCGTCGTGCAAGGTACGTCGAGATGAATCTTTAAGATTTCCACCTCTCACACAACAATGTTGCAGGTCTTTTGCGTCTTTACCTAGATGTTTCTTCACCGCCGTTAAACTGAACGTTGACGGGGGTGACGGGCATTCGTAGATGGACGACAGCTGAGCGTACTAGAGTGCCCGCTGCGATCGCCGCCTCCGATTGCTTATTTATCTTGCGGTGCAAATCAGCCGAATAAAGAGTTAATTTGAGCGCAGCTCCAATCTCATTTGTCTCCAACGCCATTGACACCATTGTATTAATATATGTGGCATTTCTCCAGCTGGAACTCTTAATAATTAGAGGTTGCGCCACTGATGGTGCGCACACTCCCAAACACACTTATGGAGTGGGGGTAGCCTGGCGCTCTTTAAAGACGGGCGCCTGCCTCCATCGCAAAGCTGTCCTGGTTTCAAAGGAGGTGCCCTCGACTTGCGTGGCAAGCTCAATCGGAAGTCAACTACCTTGTAGTGACAGAAGGGAGCGGCCGTTTGGTGCCCAGCAACCGCCGGTTCAAGCCATAGTAAGGGTCACAGTCAGAAGTAACAAAGAAAAAAAACTTTATAGACAACAAAAGACGATACAGAGAAATTCACACGAACACTTAAAATGCACACATGAGAGGTTCACAGAAGGGTAACGCTTATCATGCAACACAGAGGCTTTAAAATACTGAACAATACACGAGAGAGTAAATAAACAAACACCGAATTGTTCACCAGGCAGTGTCGCAGACCGACGCCTGGAGAGCCACGATGTGGCCGCCATGTCAGACGCTCCCTCGCAGATCTGTGGCCTTGCCAGCAGCGGGTGAACCCCGTGAGCCGAGCAATAACGCTTGTGAATGCTATAGCTTAGACACTGGCTTAGAATACGGAGCGCCGCGTCGGTCTGTTACGACACGCCAAGGCTGGCATGCGCATACACTTAGTTTCGCTCATGTAAATGTCCTCTCATCCTCCCGCCAAGCCGCGCGTCATCATTGGTTAGGCGCGGCCGAAGCTTCGAGAGAAGCCGAGCCCCTTCCGACCGAATGAATCACCGTATATCACCGTCCTTGCTGAGTGATGAGAGAGAGGGTGAAGCGGATGCCTACAAGGCCACGCACTCACCTCGCCCGGAGAAGGACATTTCTGGAATGTGATCGAACGTTCGATGCATGCTTGCTTTTCAGCCCCGCCGCGGCCAATATCAGAGCTATTCATTTGGCCCCATTTGGGATAGCCCGTATTTGTCTGCTCAAGGCTCACAATTCACCGCATCGGCCTTGTTCCTAAAGTGACCGATGTGGAAAGAAACCGGGTATGACTGATAATGAGCTACGTCACATGCTAAAGAGAGAGTCTTAAGATGAGCAACGCCATTTGCCAAGTATTTTCCTGCATAATGACTACAGTTACGTCGAACCTCCCCTCGAATACCACACAGGAGAGCCAAGTAGGCAACGTACAGCTATGCCCGTTTTTAGCTCAGCCACGGCCTATGCTTGAACTATACTGGAAGTTTCAGTGGGAAGCCCCATTTAGATTTGCCCCGCTTTTCTTCATAAAGCCGATATTTTCTCTGCATCTGCAATAGAGTTTCTCAAGAGGGTTCCATGAACGCCTGATGTCGGAATATGGGCTCAGATAGGCCTTGCACGCCAATTTGTTGCCTAAATGGGGTAAACACGCGCAAGCCCAATTTGGTATTGCCCGCTTGATCTCTAAAGGGGCATCATGGGTAATAATTGGTTTCCCAAGACCAACATGCCCATATATGCACGACAGGGTCACCACATTTTCTACCTGGGGATGGTTCCGTGCACCACGTTCACAGTGGTAAGGCCGCGTTCTGGTGCCTTTTGAAAACATCATATAAAGCTTGCCACGGTTTCCGGCAATATTGCTTACTTCGAAATAACTTTTATTACTATCAATATTAGTCATACCCTTTTACAACCTTACATGAAAATCCCTTCGGAACGTTTTTACATCCAGCATGTAAAGAATTTATAAAGAAAGTGAAGAAATACCGAGCTCTTGCTCCCGAAAGAGCAGCCAGCAAAAGTCAGCGCGTTCCTGGGTATAGGCATGGTCCACTTTCCCGGAACGACCGGGAACGCGCGATTGGGAACAAGTGTCGGCGTGGCACCCCGCTGAGGAGAAGGAGGGGCCTGGGCCGGCGACGAGGAGGCTGTGCGCACGTGCGGGGTGCGAGTGCTGCTGGGAACGACTGGCCGAGAGAAGAGGGGACGAGACAGTGTGGAACGCACCCTTCGTCGGAGAAAGACGCGTGTAAACTTTGCTGAATATATCCAGTATTTTTGTTACCGTTAAAGAGTTTTTGTCCGCGTGTGATTTCTTCACTTTTATTCGAATCCCCTAAAGTTCAAAGTTGTAATAACAAAGTTCAGTCTAATATAAAATCAACAACTATTACATGGTGCCGAAACCCGGGAAGAGAAGATAGTGGCGAAATCCGAAAAGACCACGACGGACCAAAATGGAAAAGCTCAAAGCGAAGAGGCGAAGTCGACGAGGGCAGAACACAATTATCATCAACGAGGCCACAGCAGCACTGCCGACAGCCAACGTCCAACAGTTGACAGCTCTGCTTCACAGACTGGAAGTCAGCAATGATGAGCTGCGGAAGATCAACGACGAGTTGAGAACTATCTACCGGAGGAAGCGTTCGAGACCGAGTTTACAGAAAGCGTCGAATACGACGACCGGGCCATAAACCTCATCGGCCAACTGAGGGCTCGAATCGCAGCTTCACAACAGACTGCGTCTGAACAGAACGCCGAATCGACGCAAACGTCTGTGCCGACGCCCAGACTCACTGCAATCAGGCTTCCGAAGCTGCAGCTCCAGTCTTTCAATGGTGAGCTTGCCAACTGGCAATATTTTTGGGAATGTTTCCGCGAAGCGGTGCATGATAATCAGGCCCTGTCCAAAGCGGAGAAATTTCATTACTTAAAGAGCCTCCTCACTGGGCCTGCCGCGTCGGCAGTTAAAGGGTTACAAGCGACTGAGGCCTGCTATGAAGACGCTATACAGATACTGCTGCGCCGTTTCGGAGACAAGGGGCTAATCGAACAAGAACACCTTGCCGAATTAAGGACGCTACCACCTGTGTCGTCATCAGGAGATGTCAGAGGACTCCGCCGGCTCTACGATCATGTTCAAGCCCTGGGCTAACGGCTCTCGGAGTGACCAAGAATGCCTATTGCGCCATGCTTTGCGACATTATTCTAACGGCGCTGCCGCGAGACATGGTGGTGGAGTTTCACCGCCTGTCAAGCCGAGCGACCAAGACAGATGTATTGTCGCCGCCCGATAGTAGTCCCGCGTCACCAGCGCAGCAGTCCTCCGCCTCAACGCAGGCAGCAGACAGATCAGAGAGAAGGCTAGAGGAGGTACTACATTTTCTGCTGGTAGAAACAGAGTGTCGAGAGCGATGTAGGCAAGTTCCCGCCTTTGAAAAGCCGTCTTACAAGGAAAACCTCGGCAAACGCGGCAGGCAGCCGACTCCGAGTGCCGCTGTTATTTATGCGCAAGCAGGCAAAACAGAGAAATGCGCATTTTGCGATTCGAACAGGCACGGCACAGAGGCCTGCACGGCTGCACTGACGAACGAAGAAAAAATCGAAAAACTTGGCCAGGAAGAAAAGGTGCTTTCGATGCACAAGGTGGGGACACCGAGCAAAAGACTGCAGGCGAAAGATAAAATGCGGGAAGTGCGAGAAAAGGCACGCTACCTCAATGTGTAACCCCAATTGGGCAGCGATCAAAACTGACGTACCAACAGAGATCACCGCCACTAATGTGCATGCAGACGCCAAAACAGAAGAAACGCAAGAGACGGCACTGCAGACTTTCCGTGCCTTTGCGTTGGGGAGCACCAAATACGGCTACATCCGGGGCGTAATGGACGGTGGAAGTCAAAAAATGTTCATTCGAGCAGATATCTCAAAAACACTTGATTTGAAGGTTTTAGGAAAGGCTGACTTCCACCTAAACACCTTTGGTGCTGCGGCCGCGCAAGTCCAAAGCTGCCGGCTAGTAGAAGTTCGCCTACGGAGCCAATACGGAGATCACGAAATAGCAATAGAGGCTATTGAGGTGCCCTTCATATGCAAGGACGTCAGGCAGGTACCCACAGATCACAGTTTTGTGCAAAAGATGGAATTTCGAGGAGCACTGCTCGCAGACAGACTGATCCATCCGGGCATGTCTTCAGTGCCAGGTATTGGATTACTAATTGGAGCCGACCACCTTTGGAAATTTCAAACGGGAGAGGTGCAAAGATGCAACGAAAATGAAGCATTAGCAGCGGTGAATACAAAGTTTGGTTGGACGATTCAGGGACCGTTAAGTGTGACTTCAAGCCTCGCAACCGCAAACAATGTTTGCATACTAAGAATAGGCTTGGAAACTGCAGACCAGGTCCACACTACGCTGCAGAATTTCTGGGAACTAGACGCCATCGGCATAAAATATTCCCCAGAGACACACGACGAAAGAGCACTGAGCAAGGTAAAGATGGAAAAGAAAGGTCAGCGCTATGAAGTTGCCTTGCCATGGAAAGACGCATCCAAAGAACTCAACAACAAAAATATGGCAATTCGGCGACTCGATAACCTGACAAAGCGGCTATGCCGCAATCCAGAACTCGTTGAGCAATACGACGACGCCATCAAGGCAGGGCATGCGGAGCAGGTGACCGAAGAAGTAGTGTCTGGGAAAGTTTATTACATGCCACATCAGCCAGTCGTACGTAGTGAGGCAACTACAACGAAGCTGCGTGTCGTGTTCGACGCATCATCACACGCTCCGAAGAAACGGTCACTCAACGACCACTTGGAAAAAGGACCTAACCTCGTCAGTGATTTGGTGCAGATTCTCTTGCGGTTCCGCCTACACAAGGTCGCTCTCGTGGCAGACATCGAGAAAGCATTTCTGCAGATAAGCGTGCGGCCTGAGGATAGAGACGCCCTGCCGTTCTTCTGGTACAGTAGCCCGCCGCTTGACCCGTCAGCATTGCCGGATATCGAAGAATGGGGAATGACTCGGGTACCGTTCGGTACGACAGCCAGCCCGTATTTGCTGACTGCTCACTGGGAAACGGTTGATCGCCTTGTCCGAAGCGAAAGCAGCGTCCGTTCCTTCGGCAACCGACTTAGGTCGAAGCTGTAAATACGGACAAACGGTCATGGACTCGTTTTGGAAGCGATGGCTGAAGGAGTACCTGCTTCAGTTACGCTCGGTCCACTTGTCCGCTTCCAGCCCAGAGAGTGCGATCACAGTAGACGACTTGGTTATCGTGCATCAAGAAAAGGCGCCGAAGCATATGTGGCAGACTGCTCGCGTGGTAGAGGTCTTTAAGGGACGAGATGGACATGTGCGTTCGGGCACAGTTAAGATGCCATCCGGGGCCATCATAAGGCGACCGGTTCAGCTCCTCTATGCCTTGGAGACGCGCATAAAATGAGTTGCACTCATTTTTCTTTTTTTTTTTTGGGGAGGGGGAGGGTTTATAAAGAGATAGAAGAAATACCGAGCTCTTGCTCCCGAAAGAGCAGCCAGCAAAAGTCAGCGCGTTCTGCTGGGAACGACTGGCGGAGAGAAGAGGAGACGAGACAGTGTGGAACGCACCCTTCGTCGGAGAAAGACGCGTGTAAAATTTGCTGAATATATCCAGTATTTTTGTCACTGTTAAAGAGCTTTTGTCCGCGTGTGATTTCTTCACTTTTATTTGAATCCCCTAAAGTTCAAAGTTGTAGTAACAAAGTTCAGTCTAATATAAAATCAACAACTATTACACAGCATTCAGCAGGGAGGATCGAAATTGTATTCTATGGAGTGTAAGAAATGGCTTCCCTAGAAACAAAAGTAGGTAATATCTCCTTGTGGATTCAAATGGTTTCAGGGTACTTTCATGATCCTCCACATTATTGCCAGCCTTTATTACGCAATGAAAAGTAGTGGCCTCCCCATATCACTCCAATCAAGTCGCTCCTGTGGCAAATGGTTTCATTTTACACCTACAAACTTCCTTATCTCGTCGGCCCACGTAACTTCCGGACGCCCTCTGCTACGTTTGCCTACCTTTGGAACGGAACGCCACTCTTAGAGAGCACCGGGTACCTTGCCTTCGCATTACATTACCTGTCCTTGCCCATTGTTGACTTCTGCTAGAATAGCAATACGTCGCTGTTGGTCCCTGATCAATTGTTCAGGGTCCCGGAGAACTAACGTTATATCTTTCATATTTCCTGCAGGAGCTCTCTTTGTGGCTGTGATCTAACGTGGACGTTTTTCAATAGCCTCCACGCTTGTGATTTATAGGGGAAGACGGGTAATTTCCTACTTTCTCATGCGTTCCTTTCAGGGATACTAGAAGCCTACCATGTATGATATGATAATCTGCCCGCAGTGCTACAATCCACTCTGATTCGTTAGTGCTTTCATTTTCGTAATCCCAATCTGCAGCCGCTAGCTATGCCAAGTATTCTTTATACATCCAGACGATGGCTACCTTACGGAACCTGGTAATCCGTTCCGAGCATGATGAATATGTTTTTAGTCCTCCCAAGCAGCACGGCCATAAGACTGGCCAAACTGGTAAAGCATGACGGGAATCTGGGCCCATGTTGCCATTGGGCTAAACGTTACACCTTCCAAGCGTCGCTTTGATTCACGCAAAAAAAAAAAAAAGCTTTTGATCGCTAAAAGTGGCCCGGTGGGCATCGCTAGTTTACGGACCATTATGTGTTACAGCATTTTAAGAGTTATTTGTATCCTCTGGCTACCTTTTTCGAAAATGGCAAACCTTTCGTATTGCGTTTAAAACAAGTGGGAAATTGCTGCATGCGGTTAGAAGTCCTACCTCTTTTTAGCATTGTGGAGTTTTTGCTGTCTTGTGTAATTCCTTGTCGTCACTCGAAAGAAACTTTCAAGTAAGACTGCAGAATTTTAACGCAATGCGTTTTTACTTGCCATCAGCAAGCATTAATTATATTGGACTTGTTCTCCAGCAGTCAGCAGACATGTATTATCGGAAACAAGAATAATCAAAGTAGGTTTTGTATGGAGCCCGCAGCAGGATCCATGTTATTGCTGTCGCCCTCCTGCTCTAACAGTTTCGGCAATAATGAGTGGATGAGTCTTATAATTCAAACCGAATACCGTGCGTTTCAAAAATGTCGTTTTTAAAAGCAAGAGTAATACATAGACTTTGCTCTAGTACAGTGATAAAAAAGTATATTATTCAAACAGACCACAAGATGAAGCAGAAAGATGACATCATAAACAGAGCTAATGATTGCAGTTTTAAAAGCAATGTCTATTAACAAGAAATATCTTTATCTTAACATATTTATTTCAAAGTCTGTATGCCTTTGAGATGAGCCAAGATCATAATATGGGGGTGAAACGGTAGAACACTGATCGGTGCCAGACAACTGGTTTTGAAGAAAGAGAATGGTTGCGTAACTCCCATAGAAGCCTGCGTGTTGACTTTGAGCGAGGCTTTAGTTTCTTGGCGCTCCCTGCGAACTGTGCGGTAAAGCAAACACGTGACGTTGTGCGTCACAAAAGCTCATGACGTCACAGCAACGTAACATTTGTGGCGAATTTATTTTTTTTATTGTGGACGTGAAACAAGGCCAACGACGACGGAACGATGCTCGGATAAGGCGGAAAAATTGACACCGTAAATGTTCAGCCAACTTTACTTACCATGGATTTCTACTATGAAGTTTTACGTTAACTGAAATGTTACGGCCTCTTCAACCACCTTATCATAGCATCGTTCTGGCTCCGGCGTCATTAGCCTAGTCTTTCGTCAAGCATCATGTAATCGCATTCTGGGGCTACTTCTTCGGGCACGTTTCTGAAAATAAAGGGCTAGAAGGTCGCGGTTATTCCACTCGGTATCTCACCGTCTCAAGAAAGTTTGCCGTAAATTTTAAGTTGACGTTTTATTTTCGTCTCGAAGAAAGTTGAGCAATATATGCCCGGCTGTACAACGAAGGCGCGAGCCCCTACTAGGTAGGAGGGCCGAAGGTAAATGTACTGTTAACCATGCTGAAAGGAGGGTAGACTGCGTAAAAGGAGTTGTATACAGAATCCCCCTGTCCTACGGCGCGTGGTATGTAGGAAAGACAGGACGTTGCCTAAACGACCCCCTGGGGGAACACTCTAATTCTTTGGACAAAGCAGGCGGCTCGAATTTAGCTCTGCATTGCAGACACGGGAACACATCTGAACCAAGATCAGACGGCAAGAGAATTAGAAACGTATCACATTCATAAAGCGGCTCAGCGTGTGTTGCAAAACCGTCATTGTCACTGATTACCCATGAAACTGCCTTTCTTGAGAAGTCGTTGCAGAAAGATTAATACTAGGATAAGTGGTTTTTTCGTGTGTGTATTTTGGCAGGATTATGAATAAATGTCGTTCGTGATGATAAATATTTAGTTGAAAGTAAAACAAACAGCGTTGTGCGTTAACGTTCTCCTTATTTTCGCACTGTTAAACAAGGGCCTTCAAGTGAATTCGCATGGCTTGATGAATTTTACTGAGCGCATACATGAGAGTGAAGCTGTGCTGCATCCAGGCTTTATTAATTCACGATTACTTACATAGACGCTTCACGACAATGCGAAGCTTGAAATGTAGGAAAGCGACCACCTGCCATTCGTCAGTAATTGTCTTCATGAAATCTTCGTGATAACAAAATAACCTGAGGCTAGGTCTCCAGACGAGACGCGGTCAGACTATAAAAGGTAAGAGAATTTGTGAACAAGCAAAGTACGTGTCAGTGTCAAAGAAAAAAACGACGAACGGAATAACTAGCGCTAGAACACCCAGCTGTAAGCGCTTAGGTGAGAGAATCAAATGGGGATTGTTGCCATTTAGAAGTTAATGCGCCTGAGAAGTGAAAATAACTGCGATACAGCTTCGCTCCCTAAAACTAAATCTCGCCCTTTATTCCATTCCTTTACTGCGCTTCATTTTTCGCGTAGAGGAGTCAATGTGATTCTACAAACTTAAAACTTTAGCATTTAACATATCCATGACAAAGATCACAGTGACAATAGGGACAACCAGCTAAAGCACATTCAGCGAACGTTGGTGCGATAATGCGAGGCAGTGACCCAAACACGCAGCAAAGGGAGTCAAACGGAACGTCCTAGGGGGCAATGGAATCTCACCTTCATTGTTGAATTAAAATAGATGCAGCAGGACGACACTCGTGCCAACGTTTATCCGTAAAACAAGCGACCACTTCAGCGACGTGCTGGGCGGCCTAGCTGTGACGCAGCATTGTACCATTGTCGGAAACATGCAGCGGCAATGTTTCTTATCGAGCACGCACTGTCTTCGCCTTTCTGTAGAGCTCTACCACACTCAGCAGAACGAAATACTGGCTGTTTGACACAGATAACCAACTTTGCACACATCACGCAACGTTGAACGTTGAACCGGGGCAGATGGCGCACCAACCTGCAGGTGAAAAAGCTTCTGTCTGAGCCATATATCAGCTTTGGAAATTGGGGCAACTACGAAAGGGATACTAAATGACCGAGAGAGGTCGGTAAAAACAAGTTAACGTTTCGGCCGTCCGGCTTTGAGGAAACTCCGCGCTGAACAGCGCTTGCGTGCGCGGTCTCAGCAGGTGGGCGAGAATTTCACGAGTTATATCGAGGACGTCGTCGACTTGTGCAAGCGCGTGAATGCAGAGATGTCAGAGGTCGACAAGATCAAGTACATTCTGCAAGGCATCGATGACGACGCCTTTCAGATGCTGTCGGCTCGAGATATCCGCACCGTCTCGGAAGTGGTCACACTGTGTCAAAGTTATGATGAACTGCACAAGGGCCATAACTCGCGCGAACACCATGCACTCTGAGTCGCTTGCTGGCCTGACAGATGCAGGCGACCATTCTGCGCTCCTGCCACAAAGCAAGAGCTTCATTCGGGAAGAAGTTGCTCGACAGCTCTCCCTTATGTCCTGCCATCAAGAACCTTCCTCACACCTAGCTCCCAGTTTGCGCCAAATTATTCAAGAACAGGTAGCTGAATTTCTTCCTCCAGCCCCTCAATCCAGGCCTGTCGCAGCCCCGTTGACATATGCGGCTGTTGCTGTCCGACCACCACCTACATATGCTCCGCCGCCACCTGCCTACGTTCAGCCGCCTGCGCGAGAATCTGCGCAGTTTATTCGACCGGCTCCAAGACCACACAATCCCTGGCGCACGACAGATAACCGGCCAATTTGTTACACTTGCGGGCTTGCTGGACATATTTCTCGTTATTTCCGCAACCGTCTCCCAGTGTCGGCACCACCTACTCATGGTTCTGGGTACTGGTCTCCGACGCCTCAGTATTCCGCGTTTACTGAGCCTCCAGCCAGCCGTCATTTCTCCCCAGACCGCTCAGCCAACACCGACCGTCGTTCACCGCCGCCGCGACGCCGCTCTATCTCTCCAATGCGACGTAGACAGAACGCATCACGTGAGGAAAACTAGAGGCCGCAGTTCCTGAGGCTAGAACTGCGATCCCGTCGAACTTTCAAAGTCCTCATCTGACGCCGGCCAACCTTATTGAAGTTTTCTTCGAGGGTATTGCTGTCATGGCTCTAATTGACACTGGTGCTGCGATTTCGGTTATGGACGCAAAACTATGCAGCACTTGAAAGTGAGGACGCCAGTTGCGGGACTTTCGTTGCGAATAGCCAGCGCTCGGCATATTAGGCCTTTAGCAGCGTGCACCGCTCGAGTAGTTATCCAGAATTGCCTTTATACGATTGAGTTCGTTGTCGTGCCAAGTTGCTCACACGCTGTAATTTTAGGCTGGCATTTCCTTTCACGCCATGCTGCTATTATCGATTGTGCTCGAGCTGAAGTGGGGTCTCGACTGTGCCCGATGCCTTACCAGACGCTGATCCATCAAATTCCTGTGCTGAAGCCCTCATCACCGAAGATATCGACCTTGTTCTCTGCTCTTCTGTGCTTGTTCGTGTCGCTTGTGCTTCTGTTAGCTATGACACCGCTCTCTCCACACCAGCCCATACTTTCCTGCGCTGCAACTGCCTTCCACTGCCATACGCAGTGCTCGCTATTTCCGCTGGCCTTTCCATGTTATGGGTCTCTAACCCATTTACCTCCCCTACTGCTTTGCGCTATGGTGAATGCCTCGGAAGTATCCAGCCAATCGCATCTCTTCTGATCTCTGAGGAACCTGACGACGCACCGCACTCTGCCGTGACTTCGCTCAGCCCCCCTTCACCTGCGCCCGCTCCCCCTCTACAGACTTGTTCCTCCGTTCAATCGACGCCGATCCTCCTCCAGAGCAGCGCACTCGGCTTTTGAACCTACTACATCACTTTCGCTCCTCCTTCGACTCTCATCAAAGTTCTTTGGGTCAAACTTCTACAGTGACTCATCGCATCGACACCGGCACCCACGCACCACTGCAACAGCTCCCCTATCGTGTTTGCAACCGAACGCCAGGCTATTGAAGAGCAAGTCGACCTAATGATCCAGATGGCGTGATTCAGCCCTCAAACAGCCCTTGGGCGTCCCCTGTTGTCCTCGAAAAAAAGAAAGATTGTTCTATCCGCTTCTTTGTTGATTATCGCCGCCTTAATAAGATTACGCAAAAGGACGTCTACCCTCTCCCGCGCATCGGCGACGCTCTCGATTGTTTGCAAGGCGCCGAGCTCTTTTCTTCCCTAGATTTACGTTCCGGGTACTGGCAAGTCCCCTTGGAAGCGGCTGATCGCTCCAAAACCGCCTTTGTAACTCCCGACGGCTTGTACGAATTTACAGTTATGCCGTTTGGTCTTTGTAATGCTCCGGCAACATTTGAGCGGATGATGGACACTATTTTGCGTGGCCTAAAGTAGAAGACGCGCCTCTGCTACCTCGACGACATTATCGTCTTTTCTCCTGACTTTGACACACACCTCTACCGTCTGAAGCACATTTTGACCTGCCTATCTGATGCCGGACTGCAGTTGAATTTGAACAAAAATGTCGTTTTGCCACCCGCCAGCTCACCATTCCCGGCCACGTTGTTTCCAAAGAAGGTGTATCTCCAGACCCTGCCAAACTTCGTGCCGTAACAGCCTTTGCCAAACCGACTTCCTTCACTCAACTCGCCCAAATGTCTCTTATATTAAAGATCTACGTAGCTTCCTCGGGCTGTGCTCTTACTTTCGCCGCTTTATTAGAAATTTTGCTTCCAAATTGCTGCTCCCTTGACAGAACTTCTGTCCGGCAGTTCCGACCTTTCGTCGTGGTCGCCAGCGTGCGACGATTCCTTCAATGCTTTACGCCACATCCTCACGGCACCGTCTGTCCTACGTCACTTCGACCCCACAGCGCCGACTGAGGTCCACACAGACGCCAGTGGTATTGGTCTCGGCGCAGCGCTCGCTCAGCGCAAATCAGGTTATACTGAATACGTGGTCGCCTATGCTAGCCGTACACTCACGAAGGCTGAATCCAATTACTCTGTCACTGAAACAGAGTGCTTAGCGATTATTTGGGTTCTTACTAAATTCCGCCCTTACCTCTATGGTCGCCCTTTTGACGTAGTGACGGACCACCATGCGCTTTGCTGGCTTTCCTTACTTAAAGACCCGTCCGGCATACTGGCTAGATGGGTGTGATGTTATATATGGGCCCAGGTCCGTTCAGGAGCTCTGGGCAGGTAGCAGAGCAGGTTCACAGACACACGGACGCTTTTCTTTTCTTGACCAATTAACGTAACTGGCAACAGACATGCATACAGCCTAGCTTATCCTAATAGGATATGTCCCAACACAAAACCGTCCTACTTCTGGGTTTCCGCTCGTGGACTAGATGCCGGTGCAGGCGAGTCCGGTTGAGGCAAGACCAGCCAGTCGCCCGAGGACTCGGTAGCGCGGC
>JAJIZL010020748.1:4851-19986 GCA_023969395.1 Amblyomma maculatum | reverse complement strand
GGTACCGCGTCACGCCCGGGTACTGCAAAGTGCGGCACCAGTGCGGCAGCACAAGTGCGGCGGCCAGGCACGATGTAGCGGTCGAGCTGCCTCCGCAAGCTGTTCGCCGGATGGCGAACCGCTGGGCAGTACCAGACCCCGGACCAGGTGCCCGGCAGGTGCTGGCGAGCCGGCCTTGTACGCCAGGCCCAGGACGATGAACTCCGCCGCCAGCGACGCCCAGGAACGTCCGACCCGTTCGCTTGCCGGAACAAACTCACGCGCACTGGCACGCCCCGCACGCGGCCACACTTCACTTCCTTTCGAGCCACCCGCACACTCGCCACAATCACCATCATCACAATGGGCTCTTCGCCTTCAGGAATATGATGTCCGCGTTGTTTGCTCTCCTGAACTGCGTTTGTACTATAATGTAATAAAATTACAGTGCCTCAGCTTCCTTTTTTTCAGACACACTGGTAGTGCAAGACGAGCTTATTAGTCCGCCGCATCAAATGAGAAGCAGCCCAGAGCAGAGCGTCTGCCAAGAAATTCGCTCTTCGACCATTACGGCAACCCTTCACATACTGCACAGAAAAGACAGCAGGAGGCTTGGAAGTCGCGGTGAGAAGATATCGACTGGGTAGATTTTCTGATCACACAGGATAGGGACGAAGCTTCTGCGTACAGGCAGTTGGTAGCTCATAAGCTACGAGCATGCGCAAGGCACCTGAAGCAGACAAGTCAGCTTGATCTGCTGGAAGTCATAAAGACGTAATCTTTTGACGACGCTGAATTAAAGTAATTTTTTAGCAGTACCCTTTCAAATTCAATGCCCTGTCGTAGGGCAAACATGAACTCGTGGCTCACAAACAGCGAGCGTATTGAAACATATTGCCGCGAAACCTTGAAAACAGTATTTGTTGTTTTTTAACAGCCGCCGGCATACAGGATTATCACTCTGATTCTGGACCGCGTATCAGTTCCGTAATCTTTGTTTGTTAATGCTCGATGTCGCGAGTCACACCTTTATCAGTTTTGTTGTAGCGCAAGATGCACAGAGATCTGTCTCGAAGGTTCCGGCCACTCGGGTGTCTTTCCACAATGTTCCAGCCCGTGCTGGTAGCTGTTTGCGACGTTATCTAGATTGTTCTGTGCAGCCTTTAAATTGAGCGTTGACGAATGTGACGAGCATTCTTTGTCCGACGACCGACGAGCACGTTTGTTGCTATCGCCGCCGCCGAGTTGCTTAGTTCTTTTGCGGGCGCAAGTCAGCCCAATAAAGAGTTTCTTCAGTGCAATCATCGACCCTTCATTTGTGTCGTCGACCTTGTCACCCCTACGTGACAATATGCAGCTCGATTTTCTCGAATTTAGTCAATATGCATTTCTTGAAGCACGATAACAGCAATGTCTTGTCGCTAAACACAGTGCATGACAGGTAGGCCGAACAGGAGCCAGTGAAGCACACCGGCAATTCACAACCTTGTATTTCGTGTACACTACATAACATCATCTTGGGCTCCAAGATGACCTCGGAAGGAGACTGCAGCCATGAAATTAGGAGACGCCTGCTTCTGGGGAAGAGAGCAATGGTTAGCCTTGACCGCCTAGTAAAGAGCAGAGACATTAGTCTGCCAACCAAGATCCGTATAACTCGTGCTATGGTCTTTCCAGTTGTGATGTATGGATGCGAGAGTTGGACTGTGAAAAAGACTGACCGCCGCAGAATTGGCGCGTTTGAATTGTGGTGCTGGCGAAGACTCTTGAGAGTTCCTTGGAATGCCAGAAGATCAAATCAGTCGATATTGTCGACCATAAACCCTGACTGCTCATTGGAGGGTCAAATTCTAAAGTTAAAGCTCAGCTACTTTGGTCATCTGATGAGAAGAGAGGAGTCACTGGAGAAAGATTTGATGTTGGGAAAGGTTGAGGGTCGCCGGAGAAGGGGAAGGCAGCGAACGCGACGGTTAGATGGCATTCTCGAGGCACTGCAGATGAAGTTATGTGATGTTAGGAAGATAGTGAGAGACCGGAAAGCGTGGCGTGATATGGTCCATAGGGTCACAAAGAGTCGGACACGACTGAACGACTGAACTGAACATAACATCATCTACCCTTTTCTAAGCTGAATTGACAATCCGACAACGCAGTCTTCAATGCAGACTGCATTGAGAACGACAAGAAAAAGAAGTCGATACTTTTGTCGATTGCTAGTACATTCATGTAAGCAACACTTCATGGTGCTATGCATTCTTACCTGTGGTGCTCGTCCCGCTATATGGAGCAGCCGGGCGAGCAGCGATGCTCATGTGTGACTTCATTGGGAAGAGACGCGGAGGTTATCCTGAACAGTGGTATGTGCGACCAGATGGCTGATGGTGTAACAATGTATTCCGTATTTTAAAACCCTTGCTATACTAAAGAAGCACAACACAAACAAAGAATTGCAGTAGTCAATGCAATGACAGAACAAATAATTAAAATGATTAACCGAATCACCAAAAAATTCAAGTACGAAAGAAAAAGTCACTCTAAGGCTTTTGTGTATCCTATCGAACATGCATCTTTCGGGTCAGCTGCCAAGCAGCATAACCACTGGGTCATGAGAAATAGAACCAGGCGGACGACACAGCAAGAATGATTTCCTCATGTAGTATAAGGAAAACAGCGCTGCCAGAATGCAAGCTTAGGGTATGAAGAGGTCGATCACCCGGCAATTGGTTTTATGCCCTCAAACAACCAAAAGCTACTTACCGCCGTATTGACTCCTCCTTTCTCCCTTCCCATACTGGATGAATCTAGAATCTTCCTTTTCTTGTTTTTTTCAAGCACCTTCATGACCAGCAATCTTTTTTTTTCAACAGCAGGAGACGACGAAGTGCCCCCTTAAGGCAGTATAGGCCAAGCAGAGGCATGTCTCATGGTACGTCTGAAGTCAATACCGCAAAAATAAAGCACAGAACGAGGAAAGGCTACAAGGAGACGCAGATTATCATGGCGGATATAACAGAAACTCGCGGAACTTGTGCTGCTCGCATCGGTGTCTCGACTTCTTCCGAGCAGACTTTGCTGTTGTCATCCGAGCCCCGACTTTCTTCCGTCTACGCGCAGTGTGGCTATCCCCATCATTTCCAACGTGCTCTCTGTTAAAGCTCGCAAAAGACACTGAGGCATTCTTAAAAGTGTTTTACAAAACTGGAAACAATTGTTTGCTATTCACGTTTGTATTTTGCTATTTTAAAGAAACAAAATATTGTTTGTGGATTTGATCAAAGAATTTTTGCTCGTCTGGCCACGCTGAGGCGGCACTCGCTGCATTTCGCTCTATGTATCCCCACCGAGTTGGGCGCCACCACGTCGTTTTCTGCCTCGCGATTTTCGTCGAAAAAACCTTGAATGTATCGCGGCCTTTACAGAACTCGTGATAGTACTTGAGTACTGGCGGGCGAATCCGCAAGGCGGCATTACAGAACTCGCAAGGATTTACGTTTCTGCACGTAACAAGATTTAGGTCCATCCATGTAAATTGTTCTATTAAGGTATCGCTACCGTCAACCGGCACGTGTATAGTTTGATTTTGCCCAGTGGTCTTCCCTCTTTTTATAACTGCTAGATCTTGTTTGGTTTGGTTTTGGATTCGGGGTGTGTCATACTCAAACAACCAACAGTCATCTGTGCTCACTTCAGCGCCTTCACAATAAAACCTTGTTAAAAATATTCTATAGCGACTTTCTTTGCGATGCTTTTCTTATCAAGCTAGCTGAAGTTATTATAAGCTAAGGGAACACCTTTATTTTCACCTACCCGCCACAAAAGGAGAATAGTAGTTCCTGGTATACTTACCCAACAATTTTAAGGCATTTCAGCCCGTCTTAAAACAGACATTTGTAGCTACAAACCGCCTGTTGGGCACATTACATAGTTTAGCACGTGAAGTCGAGGAAACATTGAATTACAAGCTACCAAACAGTTGCATACAATGCAAAAGGCAATAGAACAAAAGCCGGCAGGGTGTGACAGTTCATAAGCGTTTCAGTGTGTTCCAGTTCCTAATAGTGCGATGGAATTTTCACCACCGTTGCACGGCTGATTGCTACTGTGAGCAAAAATGACTACGGGCTACATCTCTTTAAAGATTATTCATTGCATTCGTGATTTATTAGTCGAATATGACGTGTCAGAACAAGTGATTATTACCTGCCGTTCAATGTTTACTTGTGAGCAATGGATGATCAATGATATCATTAGTTCGTTTTCCTAATAATCAAATGATGTTTTTCTAGCGCGTAAATAACTAAGCGTTGTTCTGTTTTTTCAGACTGGACCTTGTTATAGTGAACATTATGTTTGAGGAACGTCCCTGCCCCATCAAAGGCCTGTGGAAAAATGAAAATTCTCTTGTAAGTATTATAATACTTTTTCCCGGCAATTTTTCCTGAAATTACTTGATGCGGCCAGGAAGCTTTACAGAGGTGTCAATTGATGCTAGAGGTGGCCGAGAAGTCGAATTGAAAAGACGAAATTGGAAGACAACGTGAATGAATGTTAATGCAGCGTGAACGTTGAAGCACATCATGGTGGTAGACATATTGGATCTCGTTAGGCTCGTGCGTTCAATGGGATGACGTTCCGCGTTGACCACAGCTGTTTGTACTGATCAAGAGCTCGGGGAAGCTAAGTTTTTGTTTGCCAACTAGTGTGAATTCTGTTTCATACCGACTTGTACACATTACTCATAACTCCTATTTCTATAGTGAAATTTAGAAGCCTTACCGCTTTTTTTGCCGTTAATGCCATACTCAGCCGAGAAATCTGGCATCCTGCTATTCGACATTTATTGACATATGCAACAGAGGAGTTCGCATTACCAATAGGCCATGCACTATTACAAAACACCACGTTCCAAATGAATGAGTTCGCAATTGCATCAACAAATCTACAGAGATCACTTCTTCAGGAGAGGATATCGCTAGGGCGAGCAGGCCCAAAGGTTTGTTGTAGCAAATATTCAGTTTTAGCACAACAGCAGTCCGTGCAATGAGAATACGGAAAAGGAAGTAATTCCGCGGTCCATGTCCGAAAAAATAAGGCTCCGCACAGCTCCACTCACTTGCAACACAGACAGCGCGTAATGCTATGCTTGTACACGTAACATATTTGGTTTCTAAGTTTGAAACTAATGTTAAAAACATATTTCCGCATTAAGTAAAAACAACACTCCCACCATTCCGTGCTTTGGTAAGGCCAGCAGGACTAACTTGCATCCTTGATATCCGACCACCCATGCTAGCACTGCTGTTTAAGAGAAAGTGAAGAACGACACCAAACTATTTTACGGAACAACCCAACATTCCGAAACCGGATTAGATCCCTTTTTATGGTTTGGCTATGTGCAAGACGGGAGCTTAGTATTTTAAGGATGCCTATAGATGACCACATTTTCTCTGGACACAAACTTTGATTGTAAGTAGAGGGTAGGGTCCCGAAGGAGTGAATGGCTGCTGATGGTCCGTGTCTGCTGAATGTGCCTAGACTCGAAAAGGAGCGCCTTACACGTCTTAGCTTCCTTTTCCAGTAAATTGGCTCTGTCAAAGACAAATTTTTATCGTATATGCCTCGCAGTGTTCTGTCACAGCGTCATATCCCTTACAAAAATTTACACTGAGAGGCAATTAACTCTTCATTGAGATAAATTCTCAAAAGCAATTGAGTAATGTCTATAAAACGTCAATATGCTATTTGTTCATATATAGGATTAGGTAGTTAATTGATACAGTTTAACTGCAACTCAGGCAACAGAAAATCAATTAAAAGTCGATTTCTCACTTAGTGAATAATTTAGTAATATATTATTGATTGATATGATGCATAACAATTTAATTGGCTGAAACGCAATTAAATCTCAATTAACAAGAATTCAATCAATTTACTATCACTCCCTCACTAAGTGAATAAAAAGTCAATATGTGCTTGATTCATATGACCAACAAAGTTCATTGACGGAAATTCAATTAAACCTCATACCATAGAAAACAAATTTGTTCCAAATCAATAAACAGTCAATATATTCTTGACTAATATGATCCAACATAAGGTTAATTGACCACAATTTATATAAAACTCCAGCCACAAAAAGCTAATTTCTCACCAACCAATAAATTATTTATTCTTCACTGATTCGCGCGACAGAAAGTCAATTGAATAGAACTTAATTAAAACTGTTAAGAAAAAACAATTTCTCATGAATCATTAAAAAGCTTATGTGTTCTTCACTGATATGGCCTAATATAAGGCTAATTGAATACATCCTAAAGGGCTCAGGATAGTTAACATTTAAGCCCACAATGGCTTTTTCATTTCACTTCACACACGTTAAATCATTCGGTGCAGTATAGATAGTTTTGAAATAAATTTTTATTGTTATTATTATCGAAAAACCATCCTGTGGGGGGGGGGGGATCTGGCAGCCATTGGCAACTGACATCACAACGAGAGATCATCCGAATGACATCTGCTATTCGCGGTGTCGGCTGCACTTTTGTATTCACGCCGTGGCGGCGGTCGCTGAGAGCCTTTTTTTCAGCAAAAATATTCTATGCCTATATTCATTTTTTTTTTTAGAAGTCAACACTATAATATGCGCCCTTAGTTATCCTCGGAGTTGTTTTAGGCTTCGTCTAGAGATTGTCGAGAAGGCCGAATTGGATGGGCTCATGCAATATTATTTAAGCGTACAATCAGAACATATTATTCTTACGTTATACAAGTTAGCTTGGTTTATCAGCAAGCCCTCCCGCATATAAAAAGGTGCACGTCCAACGTTTCCTTCCGCCATGTGCGCCGCGAAAGGGGGGAGAGGTTAATGTTTTCTTGTTGATTACTGAGCTATTGCCCTTCGCTTATTCGGCTCAAAAACAAAGAGGAAATCCCAGACAAGCATACGCTGACGTGAAAGCACAGGTTGCAACAGAGATGAGCAGACAAAAGTTTTGAGAGAAGTGGTACCTCTTGATTTGCTGGTATATGCGCGTAAGTAACAGCAGGGGTCTGTAAGCGGTGCTTCAGTTCCTTGATTGATTCCACCTGCAGCGCTTCCCATTTGAAAGGCACATCAGCCTTTGTGGGTTGCATCAACGGTTTGGCGATGGGCGAAAAGTTCCCGACAAGACGTCGGTACTAAGCGAGCAATTCAAGGAATCTGCGCAATGCTTTCTTGAAGGAAGGCTTCGGAGACTGGGCGATCGCAGCAGTTTTCTGCGGGTCTGGGTGAAAGCCATCCTTGCTCATGATATGACCCAGGAATAACAGCACTTTAGGCGAAGTAGCACTTTTCTGATTTTAATATTAGTCATGATGGCTTGATGGCATCCAGCACTGTCTGCAGCCTTTTCAGATGGTCTTTAAAGTTTCGCGAGAACACAACGACGTCAATCATATATACCAAATAAATGTGCCACTTTAAGCCAGCCAGGACGTGTTTATAACCCGTTGAAACGAGGTTGGTTCGGAGCACAGGCTAAATGGCATAACCTTGAAAATCGAAGAAGCCATCTGGTGTTATGAACGCAGCCTTCTCTTTCACCGACCTCACTTTGCCAGTATCCGCTCTTTCAGTCCATCGACGAGAAATACCTAGCGTTGCAGAGACGGTCTAGAGTATGTCGATGCAACGATATCACGCCTTGTCAGTGCAAGGTGCTATATTATTGGGACACTTGAGCTCATACTTTAAGGGTATGATCCGAGAGAGTAAGCTATCAGCCCACATATAAAGTCACGCTTGAACCAAGCCCTATATGGGCATTGATGCATGTCGTAGCGGTAACCCGAGTGACTCGAGTTGGCAGCTCCTGCCAGTGGCGTTGGGGTAAAGTGAATTCAAATGTCATGGCAGGCTGATTCTAATGTCATCCCCTCACATGAAAGGAGAGGCCCGAGTCAGTGCTCTTGCTGAAGTACACGCTCGCCCGAAATACGCCGCTGACTATCATATAATCATTACTATCATCCTCACGTTAGAGAAGCCGATTTAAGATGCGCTATTCAAGATCCCAGGTGTGGCTCAGTTGGTTAAAGCGCTCGGGTGGAGATCGATGAGTGGAGGTCTCGCTTTGGCTTTCGTAGTGCTGCCTTCGCAACAAAATTTAAAGGAGAATAAGGTTGAGATGGAGCGCATATTTTGCAAGCACTCGCAGATTATGACTAGCGGCTTACCGGTATTGCTCAAGAGGAAAGTAAACAGCTGCATGTTAACCGCACTCAACTGTAGGGCTGCAGGTGTACTTAAGTGAAGGACAATGCAAAGGGCTAATGAACGAAACATTGTACGGGTAACGTTAAGTGATAGGAAGCGTGGAGAATGGGTCAGAGAAATAACCCAAAATTACTGTCATTCTAGTGGAAATCAAGAAGAAGAAAGGACAGGAAGTGCTAAGAGAGGATAACCGGTGGTCGATTAGGGTAGCAAACTGGATTCCAAAAGAAGAAAAGCGTACCAGGGGGCTGCACAAAGTTAGGTGGGCGGATGAGCTTAAGAAGTTCGCAGAGGTCAAGTGGATGCAGCTAGCACAGGACCGGGTTAATTGTTGGAAAGTGAGAGAGGTCTTCTCCTGAGGAAGACGAACATGGCTGGCTGACATGCGGTTCTTTTCGCTTCTCTTGCTACTACGCTTTTATATTAATTTCCGGGTATCTTGGTACCCATGTTACTCGGAGAAGCCCGGTAAGACCTGGGAGAATCTCCGAGTGGCCTCCTTGCTGGCGGGCCGTGCCCTTGGATCGCTTTTTGCCCCGTTCTGGTCTCTGGCTACTGGCTGGTTAGGCCTACCGGCTGCCTGTTTGGCCATGGCGACAAGGCTGCTCCAGGCAGCCCACCGTCTCTGTGCGACGCGTCCTCATGTCGGGCGGCTCATAACACCGCCGCGGACCAGACTTCGTACCACCCCGATGTCCTCGCACCTCCTGGTGCACTTCGTGAGTCCCACCCTGCCTCCACATCCGCCAGTCTCTATTTGGAACCCGACATCTCCGAGCTTTTGGGGCTCCGGGCCTTCCGCCGCGGACAACTGCGGACTCGCAGTCGCCGCAATCTAACCGCTTGTAGCTTGGCACAGACACGGGCGCCATGAGGGTCCATGAGCAGATCGTTGCGGCAATTCTGGACAAAGATAACAAGATTGGTCCCGGAACCAGGGCAGTCCTTTTGACTCTGGTCTGTGCCCTGTACCGACACACTACGCACTTCTTTGCGTGTGCGGTCGCTGAGCTGAATCATTAAGAAACGCTCCGGACCTCTTTGGCGGCGCGAGAGCAAGAACTAGGTGTCCTTCGAATGCGGCTTGCTTGCGGGACTACCCAGCACACCACTACTGCGGCGGACCTCTGCGACGTAAGGTGGCAACCCCAGGTCTCTCGGACGTATGCTGCCACGTTGAGCGGCGTTTCAGAATCTCAACAGGGAGGCGCTGCCATTACAGCTCTTGCTGCGACCTCTCATCTGTTCAGGCCTCCTCAGTCTGGAGACTCCTGCCCGGATCCTCAGCTGCACCAGATGTTCCTAACTTCTGTTGCACCCTTGGACAACGCTGGCAGCGAGGTGGCGGCTCTGCTCAAGGCGAACATCGATCCAGAAGCTGAAGGAATCGGAGCTGTTACTCTCAGGGCCTCTCGTCGTGCCCTGACGGTTACCTCCAGGGACCCTGAGGACCTCGACCGTCTGAAGTTCGCCATCTCACGGATCGAGGCAACGCGGAACTCCATGAACGTTCGAATCCCCAAGCAGCGGAATCCGCACGTTCGACTGACTGGGGTTGACCCCGATATAAGGCCAGAGGAGCTCATCACGGCACTCAATCATCGAAACCACGCTCTTCATTTGGACTCTTCTTCCTGTAAGGTCAGGCTCTCTTTTGCTCAGCGCTCCGGACAGTTTGTTCATGTTATTGAAACTGACCCACCCGCTTTTGCCAGTCTCTGTGCGGCGCGTCGTGTAACCATCGGCTGGACGTCCGTCGAGGTCCGTGAGGACCTGCACGTTCCCCTGTGCACTTTTTGTACGCAGTATGGCCACGCTTTGAAGAAGTGCAAGCTCAAGAATTATCCTTCGAAGGCGTGTTGTACCTGTTGTGCGGGGGCACATGCTTTGGCGGCTTGCCTGCGCTCCGTCCGGGACCCTAACGTTAAGTGTGCTCCCTGTGCTGCCGCCGGTCGCCCGTCGAATCATCATGCAGGACATGAGTCGTGCTCTGTTCTGGACGAACGTTCGGAAAAAATTCCGCGCTCGAACTCAGTATGGGCCTCAGGTGGCCTCGTGTCCCTTACCCGTTGGCACCCCACACCGTAGCCCAAACATCGAACACATAGAAACCTGGCAATGGAACTGTACGGGTTTCAGACGAAAAAAGGGTTTGCTGAAACAATATCTCTGCACCACCCTCATCAGACCTGACATTATCTGTTTGCAAGAGGTAGGAGCCGACAGGTCACAGACGCTAGACGGCTACTACACGGTCCGCCAACCCCACATGCCGTCGGTAGCAATCCTCGTCGCAAACGCCATTACTGTAATCGAGCACTCCTTATCCGAACCGGACGTTGAGCACTTAGCGATAGAAATAGTGCCTAAGAAACGAGGCCGAAAGAGTACATTCGTCATCAACATGTACAAGCCGCCATGACCCGCAAAGGCCGACTTCACCAACCTCCTTTCCTAAGCCACCCACCTGGCGCAAGCAAATCAGCTTGTCGTGGTCGGCGACTTCAACGCGCCCCACCGCGACTGGGGGTACCAGTCAAACTCAGCCAGAGGAGTGACAGTTGCGCGAGCAATAGAAGCCCTCTGCTTGGAACTCCTCACCGACCCTCTATATCCGACAAGGGAAGGCAACAGCGTCCGTGACTCCTGCCCGGACCTCACTCTGACCAAGAACGTCGCTGAGGCTACATGGACGAACCTAGAAGAAACCCTGGGAAGCGACCCCTGCATACTGAGCGTATTCATATCATCTACCAAAATCCGGAGGGATCTGGGCGCTGCCCACATCACCGATTGGCCCAAATTCCGCAACGCATACGTCCCACCAGGTCCAATCCAGTCCATATAGGACTGGAGCGAAGACATCAGACAGGCGCACAGGAAAGCCACCGAAATATTACAACGCACCCTGGAAGCCCCAGAGGTAGACCGCCATAAAGACAGCGCCTAAATAGACTTCTCCGTCTGCGGATTGCGCAGCTCAGTGAGGAAGCCCAGACATACGCCACCAACCTAGCACAACAAAATTGGCAACAGTTTTTCGAGTCATTGAGAGAAACGCTGAGAACCTCCCGTACTTGGGCAATCCTGCGGAACCTCATTGACCCCTCTAAATCAAAATCCGCATCTACACGGAACCTGAACCGTATTGCTCACCTTTTTCCAGGGGTCGACGCCACGCTGCTTCGGGCTCTTAAGGACAAATACATCGGCACCAGCCCAGCTCCACCTTGCTCTTTGACCTACCAGGGCGAGGAAAATCCGGCACTCGATGGTCCCATTTCTGGAGCCGAGGTGTATGCTGCAGTTCGATCATGCACCCGCAACACGGCGGTGGCAACGGACAAGATCAGCAACGCCATGATCCGCAACTTCAGCAAGGCACAATTCAGCGGCCTCACCAAGTATCTGAACGACTCGGGGTGGGAGAAGAATGAAATTCCCTATGATTGGAAGCGCTCGGAGATAATCGTAATTCCGAAACCGGGCAAGAAGCCAGCGGTCGAAACTCTGCGACCCATATCACTCACCTCGTGCCTGGGCAAGCTCTACGAGCGAGTCATCCAGACGTGACTTCAGCACTACATAGAAGATAACGGCCTTTTCCATCCCTCCATGATCGGCTTCAGATCGGGCTTGTGCACTCAAGACGCTTTTCTTCTCCTCAAGGAGGAGGTACTTTCCAACATTCCGAGAGGAGCCGAGCACCTCATTATGGCGCTAGATCTAAAAGGCACGTTTGATAACGTGTCTCACGAGGCAATCCTCTCTGAGCTCAATAACCTAACCTGCGGCGAATGCACCTTCCGATACATCAAGAATTTTTTGTCCAACCGAACGGCAACGATAGGAATGGGTGACATGAGATCGGATCTTCAAGACATGCCAAACAAGGGCACGCCACAGGGATCGGTCATCTCCCCGCTCCTCTTCAACATCGCCATGATTAGAGCCGCAAGGGCTCTGCAACAGGTTCCGAACATTGGATACACTCTGCATGCTGATGACATTACGGTCTAAACAACAACCGGCTCTCTAGGTCAGAAAGAAGAAACACTTCAAGCAGCAGCAACCTGCGTGGAAACAGAGGCCTTTCGATGCGGGCTCCAATGCTCCCCAGATATATCTGAAGTCATCCGCATACGTGGGTACCACTATACATCACCAGGCAATCTTAGCGTTCTCCTGCATGGGGTCCCAATCCGGGAAGTGCCACTCATACGAATCCTGGGTCTCTGGCTCCAAAGCGATAGAAAAGTAGAACACGTGCTCCACCTCCTCAAGAATACAACACAGCAGATCTCTAAAATGATCCGCGGGGTGGCCAGAAACAGAAAAGGCATGCGGGAAGAAGACACGATCTGTCTGGTGCAGGCGCTGGTCATCCGTCGCCTCTCCTATGGACTACCTTACCTCACCCTGCTCCGAAGAGATCTCAACAAAGTAAATGCAATAATACGTGCAGCTTACAGGAACGCGTTAGGCCTCCCACCATACACCTACAACGTCAAACTGGAAACTCTTGGACTGCACAACACATTTGAAGAAATTCAAGAGGCTGTCCTCCTGTCCCAAAGGGAACGCCTTCTGTCAACTGAGACAGGCTGGCTCATTCTACAGCGCGTTGGCTATCCTTCGGACGTGCAAGCTATACAGTCAACGACTAACATTCCTGTTCCGTACCGGGCAAGACTATATGTAGCCCCGCTCTCAAAGAACATTTTTCCAGTTCACAACGAAGGCAGAAGACACGCCCGAGTGAATTATCTTAAGCGTGCAGTGGAACGCAGTCTGAAAGCTGTCTATGTGGATGCCGCTCTATACGAGCATACATTGAACGCAGCAGCAGCCGTGGTGATGCTCTCTTCGTACACAGAGGTCTCCAGCATGTCCATACCGCACTGTACAATCACAGAAGCGGAAGTGGCGGCGATCGTGCTGGCCATTACCTACGGAGACGCGACCAATCGAGAGCTTCACGTAATCACAGACTCACAAGCGGCGTGTCGGCTCCTTCTTGCAGGCAGAATACCTACAAAATGAGCTCGCTTCACAACTAACCCATTGGCTACAAACTCACTGCTCAAACATCAGACCACTTGGGTTCCGGGCCACTCTGGATTGGAAGGTAATGAGATCGCGGATAGGCTAGCTCGAGGTCACACAAACCGAGCGGCCACCAATCCCGATCTCACAACCAGCATTCCTGTCCCAGCGACTTACGGCGCGCGACTTAAGTACCTACGAGAACAACGTAGGTACTCCACACAAGGGACTAAATGCACAAGAAACGGGGGAATGGAGACAGCTCCAAACCAACACTTACCCCAACCTACATCAATACAATATAATGTTCCCAGAGCACTACACAGACATATGCCCTTAGTGCAACGACCATCCCACTGCCTACCACGTCACATGGGGGTGTACAGACCCCAAACCTCCACACATAAACATACACCATTTGGAGGCGCAGTGGGAGGCCACTCTGCTATGCTATGATCTAGAGGCCCAGCGTAGGCTTGTAACTCAGGCAAGAGCGGCAGCCCAGGCCACTGGGGTCTTGAAATGAAGACTCCACTCACTGTCCCCCCTCCCTTTTTTAACTTTCTTTTTCTTTATTTTTCTTTTCCTTTTTTTCTTTTTGAAATAAAGTTCTCTCTCTCTCTGGGTATATTTAACGTTATTAATTCAACCAACTGACCGAGCTGCCTTCGAGACAAGCATTTTCACGCAACTGACATGACGTGAGCGGTGTGAACACATTCCTTTTATATTGGAGGCACGTCAACGCGAGTGTTTTATATCTGCTATGCAAGAAAGCGAACTACTCTTTTAGACCAGAGAAAAACACACTGGGTGGTATTTAAAAAGGTTCACGCAGTGATTTAGTCTGAGAAGACGGGTCACGCTGGAAGAGAATTACAGCAAAAGCATCCTTATAAAGCATTGCAGCACAGAAAGCAAAAAGATTCCTAAATATTGTTACGGACGACAAGGAAGAAGAAGCAGGCAGTGTCGCGGGCAGGAGCGCTCGCGCTAGGCCTGCGAACATTCATTAAACGTCATCTACCATCGTCATCGGTCATGTTCTGTCTCCTGTCTTCATCGGCTTGCCGCTTCGTAACATTTGGTTGGAGGTGCGGCGTACGGCATCCCCATCCTCGCCTTGGAGCATCGACGCCATCTTCAAGCCGGGACCATCGCCGAGGGCCCAGGGACATCGCCGAGTAGCTTCGCCCCAGCCCTTCAAGCCCAGACCTGAACAACTACCACCGCCCAGCCCCCAACGCGGACCTGAAGACAAGGAGAACAGATATACCGATCAGAACCGAGATGAAGGACCCGAAAGACCCGAATGACCCGAAGGAACCGATGGATACGAACACGCAACCCCCGCCCAAGCTGCCCGACGTGACCTCGAGCCATTGGTCCCATGGACTCTGGTGACGGATGGTTGACAGCTCCAAGGGAGGCGGATCACCCATGCATCAGACATCGTACCGTCAAGCCGTTCTATTCTTCCTTCTTCCTCTCCTTCTACTTCAAGCATCCAGACAAGCCCATCATCATGCCATAAAATCATTACCATCGCTAAACTTCCTCGTCCACGATCGGGACGATCGCTCGGTGGCCCCGGGTCATGTTACGGACAAGAAAGAAGAAGCGGGCAGTGGCGCGGGCAGGAGCGCTCGCGCTAGGCCCGCGAACATTCATTAAACGTCATCTACCATCGTCATCGGTCATGGTCTGTCTCCTGTCTTCATCGGCTTGCCGCTTCGTAACAATATTATGGAACCAATATAAAAGCGGAGCACGGCATTATTAATAGCGCAACCCTGTGAACGGTTTGATATTTGGCACCAACAAAATGAAGAAATATATATATATATATATAT
>JAJIZL010020747.1:49650-90386 GCA_023969395.1 Amblyomma maculatum | reverse complement strand
GCAGAAGGTAGTCGTTTCGCCAGATAACGAAATCCCCGGCGTCCGGTCCCACATGATTCTGAAGGCACGTGTCGACTGATGTGGCATCTTGATGTGGCATTAATCCTTCCAATACGTGAATTCTACCGGCAGGCGCTTTGCGGATACCAGTCTGTTTCCAGCTGACCCACGTGCTGCGCTCATGGGATTTGTTTAGCATTTTCGGGGCTGCGCAAGTTACATTAATCATCAAGTGTGAAACATTGAGCACAATTTCTTTACCTTGTATTCGACACTCAGTAACATAAGAGAACTTTATTCCCAACGCTATAATAATGTTGGTCTGAATTTTTATTTCGGTGATGTGTGTAGAATAATAATGGCGCTGGAAAAATTTTGATGTAGTTCAGTACATACTCGTAAAGCGAAACAATTACTGCTGCATATTATCTGCCAATACTGCATAATTGACGTCGTTTTTAGAGTAAAATGAAGCAATCTTTAATTCATGGCATGAATATGCATAGGATAGTTATATGAAAAAAGCCAGAATATGCAATTAGCGGCCGGCATAAGAGGAATTACATAAATAAAATGGTGTCTGAAAGATAGGGTGAAGACGCTTCAGAGCGGTAAGCTCGCCTACGGCCATTCTGGGCCGACTGCGGCCTTTTATGGGCAGCAATAATTGGGCTTATATTATTTTTGCTGCATGGAGAACAAATATATGTTGCATTTTCTCGCAATTAACTCAAGAAATACTCGTGTGGGCAGCGTGGAGGCATCGCCGCTTTTCAGCCCGGATGCAAACCACGTGGGACCAATTCAGTTTTTGAGTGGGCAGCCCCATTTGAGCTAGCCCGTCTACTATTCGCTTTAGGCCCACGTTTGCATCAGGTGTGCCCTAAAGTGCCCCGCAAGAGACCGATGCGGACAGAAGCGGGAAGGAGCCATTTCCTACCCCGCTATACAGGTGGTGCGGAAATGATCTAGGCTTTTGGTGAGTAGCCCCATTTGGGGCAGCCCAAGAATTTTCTGCATGAAACCTACATTTGCGTTTGACCTTCCCTCGTGTACCCCTCAAGGGTCCCATGTAGGCTATGCGCGGGGATACCCGTATTTAGCCCCGCCGCGGCGCATGCGGGACCTATTGCGCTTTTGAACGGGCAGCCCGAATTAGATTAGCCCAGGCGTTTTATATACAAAGCCCAAATTTCCTTTGCGTGGGCCCTAAAATTCCACAAGCGGGACCCTTGAGGGCCAGATGTCGGAATATGGACTCAGCCGTTCCATGCCTATATGATGTCTAAATGAAAAACGCAGGGGCAAGCCCAATTTGGACTTGCCCGCTTCATCCTAAAGGGGGCCCTCATGTGTGTTATTGCGGATACCCAAGCTAAACTTGCCCATACGGGCCCCAGGTGGGCCACGTTATGTGTGCTACTTAGGGACATTGTTCTTGTTCCCAGCCAAACAGGACGTCGTTCCTCAGAAGAACGATGAGTGGACGAGCCTTCTCTGCAAAGTTGGGGACAAACCGCCGGAAATACGAGCAAAGGCCAAGAAAACTACGAACGTCACTGGTACAGCGGGGTGCAGGAAATGCACTTACAGCATGAATTTTGTCGGCGGCGGGCGTCGACCAAGTGTCCGAGTACCTTTAGTTCGCGTCGGCCGAAGCTAAACTTTGAATACAGATGAAGGTCAGCTCTTTGGAAGACTCCAAGAATGGCATCAAGACGGTGAAGATGGGTCTCGAAGGTAGAAGAAAAGAAAATCACGTAATAGAGATAACATAAGCACGTCGTCCATTTGAAACCGCGTATAAGAGCATCCATTATACGATTACACAGGCCACAAGGCATCATCTTGAATCGGCACAGGCTATCGGGAGAGTCGAAGGCGGTCTTGTCTCGGTCTCGTTCGTCGACCGCGATCTGCCGATAACCGGAACGAAGATCAATCGAAGAGAAATAACTGGCACCGCGAAAGCAGTCGAAGGGATTCATCTACCCTAGGGAGTGGGTAAGCATCCTTCTTGGTAACTTTGTGGAGGGGTCGATAATCAACACTGAACCTCCAGGTATTGCCCTTCTTTTTAACAAGCGCGAAAGGTGACGCTCAGGGGCTGCTCGACGGCTCTATGTTTCTTGCCAGCACATCTTGTCCACTTCATCTTGTATGACGTGACGTTCTGTAATGGCGACTCACTAAGGCCTTCTGTGATTTGGTCTGGCGTCTCCGGTATCAATGCGATGAGTGACGAGGGACGGTTGTCCTAAGGGCCGGTTACCAAAATCGAAAATGTCACTGTACGAAGTCAGAAGGTTCGTAAGTACTTGCGCATGATCAGGACACATGCAAGGAGCAACCATTCTTGTAACGCTGCCCTCCGTAGGCGGGGATGGGGCAGGTCATGTCGATACTGCAACCATAAGGTCAGGTAAAAGTGCAGACACATTAAAGTCAGACGGTGGGGTCAGTTCGACGAGAGGAATGCCCTCAGGAAGAACTTGTACAAAAGCGATTACGTTCAGAGAGCTACGTACACGATATTGTGAGGGAGAGCTATGCTACGCTGCACAGTCACATCGGTTAAGGGGGTAACAACGTAGCCGCGATCAGTAATGGAGGAAAAAGGCGACATGAGCACATACACAGCAGATTCAGATGGAAGGCGAGTAAATGCAGCCTAGTAAAGACGAAGCGTTGACGTTTTATGAGCTTGTTCGTTAGACAAAGCGGCTGGTCTAGATTAAGCAATTCAGAAGAACAATCAGAGCGCATTGTGCAGTTAAAAAATTTGTGGTCTAATATAACGTCTTGAGAGCAACTGGTGAGGACAGTAAATAACACAGGGATGGGGCGGTGAGCAATGCTAATTCGTGCAGTCCACATACCAATGACAGTACATGTGTTGCCGTCCGCAAAACGAACGGTGGTCGAGGTGGCGGGTTTAAGTACTTTCTTCAGGCATCAGCGGAGCAAGGAACTGAGGACATAAATGTGAGCACCAGTGTCGATAAGTGCAGAAATTGGGGCCTCATCCTCAAGAGTATCAATGAGCTTATGTCTAGGTGCGGGGGTCATTACCGAGTTGGCAGTCCGGGTCGGTAATGAAGCTTCACTCCCGGGTGCTGCATTCGCTAGTTTCCCGAGTAAGTGCCGGCGTATTGCGGGGAGGAGCTGCGATGAGTTACCGATTAACGGGATCGACGAATTCGAGGAGATGAAGATCAGCTGAAGTGACAAGCAGTTGGGGCGGTTTCGATGCAAGGATCATATAGTTGAGGAGGAAAGTGTCCAGATCTATCATAAACGGGGCGGGGCTCCTCTGGTTGGGCAGCAAAGCGTGGAGGTCCATAGTAGTAATGGTGGTCAGCGTTGTAATAGGAGTGAGGGATGGCGAATGTACGGCTACGGCAATAACGCGAAGTGTGGCTGGCTCGACAGCAAATGAAACAGATTGGCCTGTCGTCTTAGGTGCCCCACTCTGCAGGATTGTGACCAAGGTAGCAATGAAGGGAAGCTGGGCCGGTAGTTGCCGAAGCCACTAAAGGAACTTGGTGCGATGGTGGCGGAGCGGCACGGGGCAGAAAAAGCAGCCGACGTTTGTAAGGTCCTGGCAGACAACGGCCTCTATCATGGCCACGGTATTGGGCAGCGGAGATGGGATTGGTGCAGGCGTTAGGGCCTCGAGTTCTCTCTGAACGATCCGAGTCACAGTCGTGGGATGGTAGGGCTCATGCAAAAGGGCCAAGTCATCGCAAGATGATGTAGCCGCTGTGTTCGGAAGATCAAAGCGATAAGCGAAACGTCTTTGTTTAGCCTGTTCGAATTGTCAGCAGACTTGAAGCACCGAGTGGACGGTATTTCCATCCGTGCTGAATAGGATGTTTAACGCATCATTCATAATACCCTTCACGATATGCCCTACTTTGTCACTTTCCGGCATGGAGCTGTTGACCTTGCGACACAACGCAAGCACGTCCTGAATTTAGGCAAGGATGCACTCCGTGGAGGATTGGACACGAGAAGACAATTCCGTTTTTGCAACCCGATCCCGCGCAATGGGCTTCCCTAACGAGCCCTGAAGCTTTTGCTTGCTGATGTCCCAGGTAACAAGCTCTTGTGCGGGATTTTAGAATTATGTTCGAGCTGTTCCCGCCAAATAGAATATGTTAGCAAGCATGATGGTTGCGTCCCAGGGGTTGTTCCTGCTGCAGCGCTCATACTCATGTAGCTAATCGTCAACGTATTGGTTATCGTCGCCATTAAGATGGAGGGTGGCAAATTTTCGTGAGTACTACTGTCTGAGGCGATGTTCCCGTAGTGGTAGGGGCTGCCTCGAAGGTGATCGTGGCTGCTTTTGATGTCGTTGTGATCGCAGGTAGATGGCGGCCGCTGCGCAATTCCAGATTTTAGAAACGTAAATGTCCCAATCGGTGAACACGAGGATCTTGATTCACCTCCACAGAGATGATAGGTGGAAAAAGCTCTCTTCAGAAAAACAACAGCTGATAACAGACGTAAGTGTTCTGGCAAACACCAACCATTTTTTCAGCTTCGTCGTCTCTCTCTCGGTTGTCCATCGTCGTCCTCTTCAGTGACAAATACGTAACAATATAGATGATTCAAATAACAGCCCTTAACGTCTTAAATATACAAAACGAGTGCATGCTGTGGGCTCTCGCGCTCATTTCTGTTGCACAAAAATAAAAGCAATGCGAAAAAGCATAACTCCACCGTCTTAAAAGCTGGTCGCAATGATAGCCTGCAGCGCCTAAATATTGTTGCGTGGCGGCATATGGCAAGCGATGGACCCTCTCCCCCGTAGTTTTACTCGGCAGGAGGAGGTGACAGTGCGCCGGATCCGGGCAGGGGCGGCTCTGACCCCATCTGTTCGACATCGATGGCGGGAAAAAGACCTACCAGTGACTGACAGGTGCCCTCACTGTGACACTCCACCTGACGTCTGCGATGTGCGCCACTTGTTGTGGACGTGTCTATCAACAACGCACATCAGGCAACGGATAATCATGAAGGTGGGCCTGCGGTGAAATCGCGATAGTGATTATGACAAATGGACAATGGACAATCGCTATACTGCCAACCTTCTCGAATTCATTAGCACAACTGGACTGCACTCCTTCTTTTAACTTTCTATCTCCTGCATCCCATTCCCCCTTTCTCAACTTATGCCTTGTGGCAAACTCTTCGAAAAAAAAAAAAAACACCGAAAGACGTGATGACATGACGATGAACTATGGTTTAATCGCCAACGGACCTAGCGCGAGACGATATGCTACGAAGAAGACGAAGAAGATTGTGGTGCGGGGCGGAGCGCTCGCACTAGGCCCGCTAGCGATTAAAACATATTTCATCGTCATGTCATCACGTTGTTCTGCTGCTGTTGCGTTGCCGTGTTCCATCGCTTGACATGCCACCACGTAAAATTTGGGTCGAGGTGCGGGTCATCCCCATCCTCCCACTGGATAATCGACGCCATCTATAATCCGAGACCTTCGGCCGAAAACCCGCGGAGATCGCCGCACAGATCCGCACCAGCACTTTCCGCCCAGACCCGACCAGCCGCTCTCCCTAGCCCTGTTTCTAGCCCTGACTAGAACAAACGATGATCAGGAAGAGCTCAAAGCCGACCCGACCGACCCCGCGACGAAGCGACCTCACGACCACTCGAGCGAAGGCAGCACCCCCGCCTAAGCTGTCCGGCGTTTACAGGGGCCTTGGCCTTCGGCAAAAGGTGAACATTGGACCTGATCCTCCGAGGCAAGCATTCATCCCAACTCGCATTCATTTTGGTGGCAAGCATTTCATCTCAGAGTATTCCGCCTCTGTTAATTTGTCACATCATGCATTTCATTACAAGCAATCGACCGGGACAACCGCTCGGTGGCCCCGGGCCATGCTACAAAGACGACGAAGCGGGCAGTGTCGTGGTGCGGAGAGCTAGCGCTAGGCCCGCTGGCAATTAAAACATATTTCATTGTTATGTCATCAGGTCGTTCTGTTTCTGCTGTGTCGCTGTGTTCCATCGCTTGTCATGCCACCACGTATCAATATTATTACCTTTCGGAGCGCATCAACGAATTGCCATAACCAAGGCCCATATTCCAAGCTTGCGCCGCTTTCAAAAGTGTTTTCGCCCTGATCACTTTGGTGGCAACACCGGAACCGGATGTGGTGGCGAGCGAATTGGCATCCCGTTCCGGAGCTTCCATCAATCAGATGACTCGAGGTCAAAGCGAAAACGACAGTTCTTAAAACTACGCGAACTCGGAATACAAACCCAGGTCTAACACAGACTCAGTAAGACAGCCCATCGTGCCCATAGAAATAGTTTTCTATGGGCATAATGGCTGCTGATAAAAGCACTGGAAAAATATAGGTATCTGAAAGCTTTGTCTAAAGCTTTGAGCACCTGTGGTGTGTTACTAATGTCACGCAGCACGTCGGCCAAAACGCCGGCATGTATAGATGTCGCGACGATCACTGCGCCCGACTCATGTGACCACATATCAGTATATATGTACGCCAGCACTGAAAAAAGGGGTTCAATCCCTCGCATGACCTGCTGCTTACGCTATAACAACTAGCGACGAGGATGGGATTCGAACCCACGCGGGCAATGGACGCGGAACATGACTTGAACCCATCGTCACTGTCGCCATCGGAGCCAATCAGCGGCACAGCCTTAGCGCCTAACATCGTAACTCAGCCGCACCCTGCCCGCAGGATTTGGAGGCTCTCTTATCCAACGCGCCATCGCCGTCCGGACAGGAGGAGCAGCCAGTGCTATGTAGCAGTGCTCGCATGCGCAAGCAGCCAGACTGGTTTCGACTTGCTCCAACAGTTCTTAACGCGGTAGCGTTAAGGAGCTCGTATCGCAGAAAAGCCGGCGTCGTCGGCGGCGTTGGCCGTGAGCGATAAATCCCGGCATGCACTTCATAAATAAAAAGCAACTTCTAAGATGGGCTGGGTGGGAAGCGAACCAGGGTCTCTGGAGTGTGAGTCGGAGACGCTACCACTCAGCCACGAGTTCGATGCTTGAAAGCGGTACAAAAGCGCTTCTAGTGAATGCGGTGTTGCCTTAGAAACGTGCCGTAGAAGGTTATACTGCTGTGTATATCGGTAATTATGAGCATGTTACTTACAGAAGTCGCAGTTACACGAATAGCGAAATACGTTTCCGCTACATTTCTTCTGCGCTCTGCGCACATGCAGAGCCATCTTGCGGCAAACACAGAAGAACCCCTCCTCGCAATGTGCGGCGCTGCCCCGACACGTTCCGCGCCACTCGCCCCTGATGTTTCGCCGTGCACCCTCACGGGTTGTAGAATCAAGCGTCTTTCCTTTCTTTAGATCACTGTCTTCGCTCACCCGCTTCTCCCCTTCGGGCCGCGCGGGTACCGGTGCGAGGATGCCCCAATACCCTTGCGTTTAATAAGTTTTCTCGCCCTCTCCCCTTCCAACATCCAGCGTGCGTCACTCGAACAGTGGTGTTTAGGCGACGCGGCTTCTCTTTCCGCTTACAGCGCGATTGCTAGGTGCAGCGTCTGATGCCGGACGTTTCTGACGTGATCGCTGCGCCGTAGCGCTTCTGCTGGGAAAGCTTCCCCTGCTATGTGTGCCGAGCTGCTTCCGAGGAATCATGCTTCTGCGTGGTGCTCCCAAGCGAGATAGACGACGATCCCATCAAGGCGTCAGCCCCATGATCGCGTCCTTTGGTTCGTTCCACTTACTCAGGCGCACGTTTCGTTGCCGCGCCGAACGCTGCGTTGCTCGGCGCTCACCGCGTGATTCGTGAGTGCAAACTCCGACGCGGGGCGCCTCATCAGTGATTGCTGCGCCGTAGCGCATTGTCTTACACTCCTTGGCAGGTCAACGGGTGTTGTATTGCAGGGCCTTGCGCGCTCGCTCTTGTGTGAACGCTAAAGCAACACGGGAGCAAGAAACGTTGTAGTGGGCACAACACAGTGCGATAATGTAGACTGTGAGAAGCACGTGTTTGAACAAATAATTACAAAAAAGTTGTACAGTGCACTTAGAAGTGTTGAGTATGAAAACTATGTCTTTGTGTGACTCAAGAGCATACCGAGCGAATGAGTGGGCGGTGCTAACGAGGTGCAATAACGTTATCGCGTTCCACTCTTGAAGGCGAAGCTTAAGCGTCCTCCAAATTTTTTATCAATCTTTTTCTGCATTGCGAAAGGTACCGGTCTAGTGCGGCAAAACAAAATCTGTACCAGGTTTCAGAACAATTTTTGCTTTGAACTTCTGTATTGTTCCTAACTGCTCAGAGAAAACGGAAGAGTACTTCTGTTTTAGAACCGACACTCTGTCTTCGTGTGCCACCTGTCCAATTTCCAGCGAGTCAAGTTTGAGACGTTCCAGCCTATTTCGTCCAAGTAGCGCTGGCAACCACTTTTTGTTGTCCCTTACATTAATGGCAGGTGACGTCACGCTCTGATCCTTGTACTGAACAGCCACGTCACACTGCCCTTTAGGTTTTATCTGTTCCCCAGTATAAGTGCGAAGCGACATTTTTGCATCTTACGTGCGAAACGTGGGACTGGTATACTTCCTCTGGAGCGAATATGTCTCCTGCTCCCGTGTCAATTTGCATATTGAGGGTGTCCTCTCACTGTTAACGCCCACATCATGATTGGTTTGGGTTAGCCAAATGATATAGTTTATGCTCGAAGTTCTCTTCGGAACATTCGAGCATGTGCGTGCTTTAAGCTCTTGCCCCAACACTCCGGCCCAAATTTTCTCATGTGAGCTACTTTTGAACACTCGTGACAAACCGAGTTTTTGTACCAACAAACTTCTATGAGTGTCCCCTGCCGCATCTTTCACACTTCTCTCTTTTGCGGCCTTGTCTTCTCTTGGGCTTAGCTTGCCTCGGCTCGGGAAGCTGTCGACCTTTCACTACGTGCACTGATGCCTCATGTTCTCTTGGTCGCATTTGCGCAATGTCTCGCACCGCTAGTTCTCTGTCAAGGGCGATTTTGCATGCGCTTTGGAATGTCAAGTCTCATTCCGCGAACAGCGCAAGCTGAGTCTGTTCATCCCGTATGCCGGCAACCAGCCTGTCTCGGAGGGAATCTTGTAAGAAATAGCCGTAGTTGCACTTCCTGGCTAAGTGTTCGACTAAGTGGCTAATTGACTAAGAATTTCGACAATGAACCCTTAGACACTTTCACCCTCCTGTTGCACGCACCGATTAAACTTGCACCGCTCCGCTATGACTGAACCCACTACCCAGACCCGAGGATTTGCACACTGCGTTGACAGGAGGAAAGGTATTTTGTGTACTAGACCTTGCTTCGGCGTACCAGCAGATGCCGCTTACTCCAGAGTCCCGATAATTTTTAACGGTATGCACTAGTCTGAGTTTGTTTGAATTTCAGCGCCTACCGTACGGTGTGGCGAGTGCACGGCAATATTCCAGTCCATGATGAACGAAGTGCTTCGCGGCATACCGCATGTAGGATGTTACATCTATGACGCGATCGTGAGGATAAAGCAGACTGCCAAAAGACACTGGAGCGTATCTTCCAGCGTTTGAGTGAATATAATATCACACGCAATCGAGCTAAATGCAGATTCTTTAAGAAGTCAGTCACATACTTCAGTACCAGAGTAACTGTCGAAGGTATTTACCCTACGGATGCAAAGAAAAAGGCAATCCTGGAGGCACCTGAGCCGGCCACCGTCACAGAGCTTAATGCTCATTTGGGCATGTGGATTTTTAATTCCAAATTTCTGATGATCGCCTCAACTGTAGCACAGACGCTTTAATTATTGGCTTTTAAAAAACGATAATGGTCGTGAACGAAAGAATTCAGCGATTCGTTTAAGGATACGAAAACACTGCTAACAGCAAGGTGCTTTCATTCTATGACGTCAAGAAACCGCTCCCAATGCTTTGCGATGCATAATCATATGGCTTAGGAGCGGTTATCTTTCACGAGATAGCTTATGGTTCCTACTTTCACGAGATATCTTATGGTTCCAAGAGCCAATCGCATTTGCGTAGCGCACGCTTAGGAACGAGAAAAATAGTATGCCCACTGTGAGCGTGAAGCTTTGGTCTTAATTTTTGGACTAAATAAATTCTATAAATAGCTGTACGGCCGGGAATTCACCATATAGACAGATCGCCAGCCCCTGCTTGGTATCTTCAGGCATGATAGACGCATTCCGACTCTGGCGGCTGCACGTATGCAGAGCTGGGCTGTGATACTTGCAGCTTACAGGTACAAGCGGATGTTTAGGAATGGAAAGAATGCAGAAGTGGCAGATGCCTTGTCAAGGTTGCCCCAGCCGGTACCCGCGAAAGACGAGGCATCCAATGCCTGTCAGAATTTAAACGCCTTCCGCTCACAGCTGTAGAGATTTCAAGGGGCCTCAAATCGTTGCTTAACACTGAGCCGGTGGCAGATTTCACATTTAACGGGTGGCCTAGACAGCATGCGGGCGGTTTGAAAGCATTCTATGTTCGCAGTGACGAGTTATCGCTGAAATAAGTTTGAGTGAGGTGGGATGTGAGAGTTGGAATTCCAGAGCAGCTGAGGGAACACGTGCTAGCTATGCTACACGAGGAGCACCCGGGTGCCAGCCGCATGAAAATGCTCGCGAGAAGTTTTGTCTGGTGGCCCGAAATAGACTCGGCAATTGAACAGTACGTACATAGATGCCAAATCTGCCAAACAGTTCAGCCTGCCTCCCGGCCCGGTTCCTCTTCACCCATGGCCATACCCTGAGCCCTATTGGTAACGCGTGCATGTGGATTTTGCACAGAAAGAAAAGAGCGTGTACCTCGCACTCGTAGACGATATCTCGAAATGAATTGAAGTGCGGCCAATGTAGTCAACCTCGACAGGAAAAACCACTGAGAAACTTAGGGGTGCTTTTGCCGCTAACGGCTTCCATGAGGTATTGATGAGCGACAACGGGCCCGTTTGCCTCACCTGAGTTCGCTGACCTTCTGAGCACCAACGGCCTAAGGCACGTTCGTACCCTCTCATATCACGCCGCGTCCAACGGGGCTGCGGAACGAACGGTACAAACCGAGAAAAAAGCCTTGCTTAAGCAGGTGATGAAAGGGAAGCGACCGATAAGAAGCTGACGGCGAAAGAAAGAGTCGATAGCTTCCACATGACCTACCGTAACACACCTAGCAGTGTGACGGCCATGTGACCCGCATAACGTTTTTTTAAACCGCCAGCTGGCATAAAACTTTCTCTACTGAAACCAAATTTCCCATTGACCATGCAGAAGAAACGGGAGTAATTGAAGGCACAGCGCGATTTGGTTCGTAGGCAAGAGCGTGTTAGTGGTGGGTGACCGTGTTTTGTGAAAACTGTGCGGGGTGAATGTGTCACCTGGAAAGAAGGTGTTGTGTCCTAGATTGTGAGTGTCGTGACATACGTGGTGAAACTGCGTGTTGAACATCGCTTCACGCATGTCGATCACCTGCGTCTTCTGCACGCTGACACCAGCGCCACTCCACAGCACTCAGATGTGGATGTCAAGCCAACTCAACAGAAAGAGGTATCACCATCCCGACCTGACTTCAGCCCATCGTCACTGTCTCCATCGGAGCCAATCAGCGGCGAACCCCTAGCGCCTGAAATCGTAACCCAGCCGGAGCCTGCACAGCAGGATTTGGAGGCTCCCTTGTCGAACGCACCAACCAATGCCGTCCAGGCAGTAGCCAGCGCTACGTAGAAGTGCCTCGCATTCGCAGGCAGCCAGACTAGTTTCGACACGAGAACGTTGAGTGATGGCATGTTACTTGAGAGGAAAGGAGTGGATAACGCAGCACATCGGCCAAAACGCCGCCAAGTATATCTGCCGCGACGATCGCTGCGCCCGACTCATGTGACGTCACATATCAGTATATATGTACGCGAGCACTGAATAAAGGAGTTCGCTGCCTGGCATGACTTGCTGCTGACGTTATAACACTAAGCCGTGCAGCGCCGCTCCTTTATCATTCGTGGAGATCCCTCCAAAAAAAGAGGGAAGGACAAAAAATGGTTACCTGCAAAAACGTTTGGGACACAGATACGGTGAAGCCGGGAAGGAATCCCCATGGGCTTTAAATTTTTAGCAAGGACTGTATGTGGCGTTGCTGCATATGGGGTCCAGCTCGAGAAACCTAGGCTACCTATCGAGCATTTATACTGGTCTCCAATAGGAAACATGTCGGCAAGCCAACATTCGCGTTGACCCGGTAGGACCAGTATCAAAAACATTCGTTCTCAGTGGCTATTCAGATCAGTCCAAGTAGGACCATGAGGGGGAATAAGCGGAACCTGCACATTTGACAATGCGGGAGGAACGTTGGCAACCCTGTATCCGCTGCCTTTCATCGGCCCAACTAGAACCCATCGGGGTCCTCGCCGGAAGTACTGTTCACGCCAACGTCTAGCCTCGTTGGAGACATCTGATTTGACTGGGACGCATACTATTTGCCCACAATGGATCCCCCTCACTATAGACAAACACCGTGTTTACAAACAAAGGGGACGCTCACGGCGCGACACCCCACTGGGGGAAATTTAGGGTTAACGCCCCTCGGAATCCGTGGAACCGAAATATTTCAAAACAGTTTCCTCTTTTCACGGGGCGTTTATGATGCCGTTATTCGACACAGAGCAACCATGAACATCCCATAACATATAGTGAAAGTATGAAATCTCATTACCGAGGCGAAGTATCTTTAAATCACCGCGAAACGTTTGGGGGTGAGAAATGGGAGGGCGACCCATAGAAACACATGTAAACACCACTTACCGCAATGTTTTTCTCGTTTCGCAGAGCACTAGAAGTGGTGGTCGGTGGTTAAACGTTGGCCAGCACTTTGAAGAAATGTGTGACAAAGTATGCTGCGTGATTGCGGAAGCAGCACTCCACTTTAAAAACTCCTCAAAAAATCTATGTTGTGAATCCGGACACCCCCAAAAGGCTCATGCGAATCGCGCAGTTTTGTTCACAGTCAGCTATGCTGCCGCATGCAGTAAATTAGCTTGATAATACTGTTGCTGAAATGATACACCCTAGACAGAATAACGTTTAATAAAGAAATGTCAAACGCCTTGCGACAATACGGACCGACCGTGAATCGCGTATTGCAGCAGACGACGGCGCAGCAGGCCATACCCGCTGCCTCCAGCTCTGCCGCCTCTGCTAGCGACGGCGCCGGTGGTGCATGGTCGTCTACAACTGTGCGCGGTTAGTTTATCGTGTTGTGAATAGTCCCGTAGATCGTCAGACTTGCAGTAATTGCAGGGAATGTATTGTGCACTGCAGCAATGTCGGACTGCTTGAAACGCTTGTCAGAATCGGCTAAAACAGCGCTACAATGAACAGCTGTAGATTGGCAGCGTTGTGCACCCGGACTCTTTGCCACGTCGGAAACGCATTGGGAAGTTTTCTGAACTGACGCGGGCGCTCTGCCACCATTAGGCATGGCAAACATTGTAGTGTGTTTGTAAAGAGTAGCTTCACTGCAGAAATCGTCCAGGCATACAAGTCTCTGGAGGCCTACAATTATATTGAATCAGGTGGATGCGCGCAAGCTCATCAACGGGAATATATGCTAGTTAGCAATTTTTTTGTTTACTTTATTTTTCCCTGGGATATTTCGATGGTTCACATATATCGTTTTGAGCTTTCTGTAGCGGCTTCCTCGTCTTTCTTTCTTTCTCTTTCCGTATGGCGCAGACTACCTAGCGCGTGCACGGACTTCGAAATATAAAGCCTCTCAAAATATTTACTTATGACTTACTCAGCACATTATTGTATCGCGACTCAACTACATATGCATTCATTTTAATACCGCCTCTACTTAGCCACGATCGCTGTTTTCAGAACGTAATAACGTCGTGCCCGTTATTTTGCGTTTTATTCAATTCAATTTACGTAATGAACTGTGTCGACGGCCTCATTGCTTGGCTCATGCGCCTTGCCAGCACTTGGTATGTTTTCTTTTACTTCCGCCATGCAACATGATGCCGGGGCGTGGCACAAGACGTTCACAAGAAAAAAAAAATAACCGCCGCTTGGGCGACTCGCCTCCTGGATTCAGGGCTTCGTCTGGAGACGCGCCGCACATATTTATTGATAAATATGCTTTACAGAGAAGTCAGAGGCGAAATGTTGTTGCATACGTACATTCATCTCAAAATAACGGCTTGAGATACGTACATTCATGCTCTTGAAAGAATCCACTAGCTCTTACCAAAAGGCTGCTTTTGCCTTCTTCTTTGAGTTAGCTTCTTTGAGAACCATTCTTTCCATATATTTTGTATGTGCCGCGCTCCCGCAGTGCATTTCTAACTCAGATTCTTGACAACGAAGAGTTTTAAGAGTAGATTGCCTCCGCAATGAAGCAGCATACTCTGTCACACACTTCTTCAAAGCGCTGTCCAACGTTTGACAGGCCACCACTTCTGGTGCTCCGCGAAACGAGAAAGGTGTTGCGGTAAGTTGTGCTTACATGTGTTTCTATGGGTCGCCGTCCCATTTCACACCCGCATACGTTTCGCGGTTATTTAAAAATACTTCGCCGCTGTAATAAGATTTCATACTTTCACGATCTTTTCTAGGGTGTTCATGGTTACTCTGTGCCGAAAAACGACATCATAGGCGCCCCGTGAAATGAGAAAACTGCTTTGAAATATTTCGGTTCCATGTATTCATATGGGCGCTAACCCTACTTATCATCGCACAGAAGCGCCACTGCATCTTGCTTACGTCACAGATCGCTGTTGGTCTATAGTTTGGGCTAAAAGGATCCGGTTGGTAGCAGCCATACCACAGGGGCCCATTCTTTGCAGTTGAGCTACATGTGACAAGCTGTGCCAATGCGGCGCAAATCTCACGCCAGTTCGTCTGGCGTGGCTGCGTCCACTAAAAGCATTTCGATTAATCGGTTACAAGTCTTCGTTTTTGAAAACATAATGCATGCTGCGGTCTGTGCTGTGCATCTTGCAGAGATTTTACTTGCCTACTGATTTTTGCCTGTGGATGAGCCTAACTCTAATTTCTCTCTATTCTAATACGCTCTTGTTTTCCATGGTTTTAGTGCTCGCCATGCTGGGTCAAAATAAAGAAGCGACAATATTTAGCTATATCTCTCTGTTAGTATAGTCAGCATGTTTCCATAGTTTTGTCCGGTAGTACGCTACTTCACCTCATTGCAAAGTTTCACTTGTTTGCGTCGGTGGTGCACATGCAGGGATTCGCACAGACCGCGGAGAGACTCTTACGGGCTCGAGGAGGTAAATTCCGCATCCTGTTCTCCTCTACGTTGGGTGTCGCGATATTCGTGGGCACAAAGGGAGCCGCCACGCCTGCCAAAGACAGAGACCCGTGCGAACGTGCTCTGATGGGCGACTTCGACGTCCTCTGCAATTCAACGGGCAACTACCTGCGACGCACGGCATACGCGACCGCCGGCTACGCGTTCGCAAAGTGGGATGACGCCAACGGCCGCAAGTACTGGATCAGCTATGAGACTCAAGCTACCTTAAGAGCAAAGGTGCCACTTCCGATTCTTTTTCTCATTAACTGAGAAAGCACAGTGGTCACTAACGCAACGCCATATTCAGCTGCTTGCTTCCTGAAAAGAAAACATTGATTTCGTTTTTAAGACGAAGCTCTTTCTTAGTTCATGGGCTGCGGAAGTGTCCGCAGGAAAAATTCCCCAGCACAGGCAGTTAAGAAAAAGTTCTGCATCCACCGAAAATCGAACCACTATACCTCCGATCCCCAGCTGAGCTGGCAAACAACTACAAAACGCCGGACTCGTGAGACATCGGTCGTAATTCCCCCTCTCTCGTAAGGATGATAGTAGCGGTGACAATGACACTGCAGTTAGTGATAATAAGGATGATAATAGTAGCAAAGATAAATATTCTGCAGATATTTATAATGATGATGGCAGTGGCGATGACAATGACGGTGCATATAGTTGATAACTATACTGGCGATAGTGATGATGATGATGATGATGGTGATGGAAATGACATTGATGATGCTGTAGTGAAAATAGCTCTGTAAAGCGGTATTCGCCATTTCCGCTCTTAGGCCGATTTAAGCGCAGTCGTACGATACTGTTCACAAACTGCGCGTGATAAATACTAGGTTCTAAACAAGATCAAATCATAGGCCAATAGTGCCTGCGAAGTCTACCTCGTCTGCCGAATATTAGCACGCGTGGAGGCTTCCGTCCATCCTCGCATGAACTGTTGGCATCTGTTGGCAGCGGCTGCGCGATCGCAATTTCGAAGCATATCAGCCTCGGGATCGGCACAGGACTACACGCGAATCCACACTTGACTAAGCGCTCCATCGAGCGCCTCGGGTAGTGCATGTGTTCTTTATACAGCCACCCGTTTTCGAGTTAAGACTTCCTAATTACGATGACAGACCAGCGAGCATCTGTCCTACCTCGAACATTGCAATGTCGGTTTTGAACAGCATCATACCTAAACTCACTTTTACTTAAAGAATATTGTCCGGCGACAATGACAATCGGTCAATTTCTACAAGTTTCGTTAAGGTGCATCCACACGACGGGCCACGGACCTGTTTCGGTCCGCAGACCAGGCGTCACGTGACGTCTCACTCCGGTTTATGAGGTCCGAGCCAGGTCCGCGGACCAGAGCGGGCGAAAATGGCTAGACATTTTTCTCGTGCCACGGTACTGGCGGCGCCTGTGAACGGAGGGGGCGCGTGGGCTACCGATGAAAGCGCGTGAGATAGCCCACATCAACAACGTAAACTTTGCGCACGTTTTGAAGAGCACCAAATAGCATAGGCAGTGTGTAGAGTTGCGCCCGACGGCGTATTTACACAGCCTTCGAGCACCGCGTACCTCGGGACGTGCAGCACCACGTACTGCTACCCCGTCACGCCCCAGACGATTCTTTTACAGCGGCGTATGAAAAGTGTGAAAACACGTCGAGCCTCAGATGCATCATGAAAGATAAGTTACCCAAATGAACACGTGCAACAGCGAATGCCGCGAGTTTGCCGGAGAGGTACCGCCGCAAGCGCGGCGTACGGTGGCGCACTGGCCACGTCCTACTCCCTAGTCGTCACTAGGCCTAGATTCTTTCGCATCGAAGCTGCAGCAACGGTGCTTTCTGTTTCACCAGCGCTGTTGTAAATGGCCTGCCTATTGAAAATAAAAAGGTCTGACAGTCTTCTAAAAAGAATGAATATGGTGATATGGGCGAGGCCTTAAGGCCGCTGTACTGTTGCTTTTTAGACTCGCTTCGCACGTATGCGGGCGCACCGAGACTACCGGTTCGGAGGGGCATACAATAGCGCTCACCCGCATCCTTCGTCTGCAGAAAAGTTGACTCAATCTCAACTTTTCGCCCGCACGGGCTGATCAGCAAGGCGACCGGATTGCAGCTATTGATTGGCCTGGAGGCGACGTCTCCGGCTCCTCCTCCTCGATCTCGCCAGGGCAACATGGCCGCCAGTGGTGCGAAGCGAAGTGACAACCGAAGCATAGATGGTGGTTGTTGTTTTGTCGCAAAAACCAATATACTTAGCGCGCATTGCTAATACTAATGTTACTATCGACTGTGAACATTTCCCCTCAAGTCGGATCATATGCATCATTGTTATCTGCGCTGAGCTGAAGACAGTGATCTTCCAACCAGCGAAGTATACGTCGCACCGAAGTCACGATGCGTTTGTGATTATAGCAAGTGTTTCTAATACCCGCGAGGATCTTCCCGGCCGACGGCCATCATCAGTAGTTCACGGTGATTTTCATGACCACGAATCGGCTCCTCAGCGCATCGGAAAGTGCCCGCCCATGTGTTGCGAAAGTGTTTACGACTTGAGCTACTGCCTCCTAGCAAGGAAGAGAACTGTCCATGTTGCAAAGTTCGCCACACACTGTGTTTTCCTAATGCTGAAATTGGTGACAGCTAGTCTGGCACCCGTTCTGCTGGTCGCAGTGACCGCCACAGAAACGAGCACACGACGTTGTTTCCGCGACGTGTCGATCACATGTGCTGATCGCGGTTCATGTGTGTGCTGTGCCTGAAAAATGCCATGCGTGTGCTGAGCCCTTCGAAAACGACATTGTGCACAAAACGAGCTCAGCTGCACAGCTTTCGGGCTACTTGCCACTATTCTGCGGTTTGTGCTTTGTGCTGATATGGGTGCTCGACGGTACTGTGTAAACTCTGAAAATATCTCTGTACTTTCACGGCAGCTGTCACTTCGAGAGCACCTTCCTGTTTGTTTATTTTTATTTCCTGCTAGCTATGTGCGCATATGTCTGCAATACGTATCTGTGCGATGATCAGTCATCATCATCATCATCAGTCTGACTGTACCCACTGCAGGGCGAAGGCCTCTCCCATATGAATCAGTCAACTGAACACAACTTCTGTATGTGATGGGCTAAACACTTTATGACCACATCGGATCTTTATCAAAAAATAATAATCTGACGTGGTCCCCCCAAAAAGTACAGTATGGCGGGAAGTTATGCTTATGAAAAATGACAAACCATATGCAAATGTGCCTCATGATATGGACCCTTTGGTGTACCTAAGACATGTTGAGCATAAAAACATATTTGGTTAAAAAGAAAGAAACAAATTCGGGAACTTATTGTGATTACAATCTGCTTTCTTCCTGCATAACTTGGATGAGTCAAGTTCATTGAACAACTGCTTAGACAAATGATGTGATATAGGCTTTATACATAGAGTTGCACACATTACATCCTGTACTTATTGCTTTCACAGCTCTACTCTCAACAGACTACATGCCAACTCAGGGTTATCGGTATTGAGTAGCTATTCAACTGCATTTCTTTGATGAGGTGCACCAATCGAGCTACTTCCGATGCCATCAAAATCAGATGTCATCGACGCACATGTACATGCCTATTTGCTGCTTTAATTTTGCTGTGACACCCATTATTACTTGCCTGCTGAGTGATATCGCTGGTGGGCATGCGCAAACTTTACGCTTTTTGATAATGTAGGACATACCAGATTTCTTCAGATCTTTTTGCATTTGCTGCTCGTTTAAATTTGTTAGCACCTTGTACAGTGATCACTGGGTTTTCTGGTGCACATATTAGTTCACATTTATTGTATGGCCACCACTGTACATGGTCTCATACCACATTTGCAAAAATAAATTACCTTACTTTTTTAATCGTGTTAAGCATTATCACATGGTTATTGGTTCTATAACGTTGATGTTGATCCATTCTGAAAGCTCTGAGGCATGGATGTAACATCTGACTTGCTGACACCAAGGTCACATGTAACTTAATCTGAATTAATTCCTTTTCTGCTTGGATTGGATTTGCCGTTTGCATTAACAGATTCGCTGTTGTGTTTTGCACATGCAGACTGTTACCTTAGCATTGCAGGATAAGGTTATAACAGAATGGTTGCAATCGAAGCGGGCAGCTTAATCAGGGGTGGAAGTGCTGCTCCAATTGCTCCATTTTGCTCCAAACTGCTTTCCCTTCTGCATCCTGCTTCAAAATGCGATATTGCTCGAAAACGGCTCCAAATTGGCTGTTTGATGTCCTGCCATCAAATTTAGCAGAACATGGGAACAGTAGCAGAGATAGAACGCATCTTGCGATGAGTTTAATACAAATCAAATTTTTGTTAGTGAAGGAAGCATGGAGCATAATAATTACTTGTTCGCAAATAAATTTAGTATGAGCCACCAGCGATTGGAGATAATTACGAAAAAAAATGCGCTGTGCATGTTATGTAGCACCTCTTTTGTCTTTTGAATTGCCGGTGGAAAGAAGCGCGATCAGCAAGCAAAGCAGGTAGCAAAAACTACTGTTAATTGTTAGGAAGAACACTTGTGCGACTTCAAAAACTGCATGAGTTATTTTAATGGTTCTGCTGTGAAAACAAGCAGGTACCTCACCATCGAGCCTCTTTGTAAGCCTCTTTGTTTGCCAGACCATGGCAGACGAAACCATACTTGGAGCGTTATGGGTTGGTACACCAAAGGTGTCAACCCCTAGGGAGCTTCTCAATATTGTTGGGAAGGCATATGGGCTCTATCGCCAAAATATTAAAAATAAGCACCAGCATCGCTCAAGCAAAGAGTGTACTATTGGCAGGAGGCAGTGAAGTACAAAAGCTGTAGGATGGACAGGCTACCCTTCAATGCCATCTATCTATATTCCAAAGCTGTTCCAAAACGCTCGAGCCGGCGTCCACTCCTGTAGACCTCCGCCATATTTACAGACGGACAAGATGATCGAGGTCGTGCTGTAGTCGTCTGCGATCCCCCAGTAGGCAAAAAACACGGGGGCGGCACTAGCGCCAAGCTTTTCAAGGCGCATTATTTTGACCTGAAAGTAGCTTTTTGGCACACGAGATATCCACGTACTCAGGGATTTATTACCAGAGACATAGGATCTGAAAGGGTCATATAATAGCCCATATCGGGTGGCTTTGAGGTATATTCTAAATAACTAAAATAAAATAGATATCCACAAGATAGGGAGCGGAAATTTCATGCCCAATGATCTCAACCCCAAAATATTATCGCTGCAAGAGCGTATTGAAGTGGTAGACTGTACGTTGGAATCTATCAAGTCAAAATATGTAAACGCATTAGGTCAGACTAGGTGTTCTGTTATGAAGCGGATTAGCACGCGTTACGTTTGTTCCTAGTCTGTTCCAAGTTTTTGCTAAGGTCGGCCTGTGTTATATTATATACCTTTACATGCTTTGTTCGTTTGTCATGTCAGAGATGAGTGCGAAGTTTCAAAGGCATTGAGCTTGCATAAAAAGGAATCAGATTTTGAGATTTTGTATTTCCTAAAAAGAAAATTCCAATTATCACAGGTGTTTGACCTTAGCAACGTGCTTCAAAACATAATTCAAATGCTTCAAAACTCGTTTCGTTGCTCTAAAGCTGCTTCAAAATGGCTTTACTACTGCTCCCAAACCTGCTCTAAAAATGCTCGAGCCTGCTTCCACCCCTGCTTAATTCATTTTATGCAATGACTAGTAAATCAGCTGCCACGCCTTGCAGTGGTGACTTACTGCTAGAAATTTTACCATAAGTAAAAGTGATTTGGGAACCAGAGTGTGTGCTGAAGGACTCAGTGTGCCTCACAGTTCATGGGTTCACAAAAATATTGTGCACAGGGCAATGAACGGTACGATGGCAGTTTCACAGAGTAACAGCCATGTAATTCGGTCGGTTTTACCTTTCTACTCAAATACACAGCCTTAAGAGCCCTCACACACTATAATATAAACCTAGCTACCACAGTGGCAGTTTTGTTTACAATCATTGCCGTTCGTATTAGTGCAAAATACATGGGTCACAGGGCCTCAATAGGCTCTTCTCTATTGTCCAAACAGCAAATCTCCATGTTAATGAAGTGCAAAGGCATTGCAAGTTTCATCTGCAGAAATCGTTTCGTAATATGAGTCGAACATGTCCATATTAACAGGGCCCATGTTAACGAGGCATAGCTGTATATGTGAACTTATTTATTTTTTATTTATTGTAATGACACGAACAGCCAGGCTGTGTGTTTTCAAACTGTGGGACTGAAGAAGGACATTTCTCTCTTGAAAATGTGCAAGATAATTACAACACTGTGTTCCATGGCGCAAAAATTTGTTGAGTGGAAAATATGTCGGCTTAACCTGCTCTTAAAACGTTTACACAACAGACTAAAACGGGTCTTGTGGAGCTTGCAAAAACACTACTAAAGGACAAGGACAGTAGGAAAGAAAAATTTAAATTGTACTAGGCAGCAATTCTTGTTCTCCTTGTTTCTTCATGCAGTTTCCTCTTTTCTATTTCCACAGGCTATCCCTACAGGGCACTCGGATCAATCCCTTTAGAATTTACGCAAAGTGGCGACCAGACAAAGTACAGGAAGCAGTGTGTATGTGTACTTGTAATGCATACTGTTGCTACCCACCTCATATACATTGGCATCAAAGTGCTGCCTATTCTCATCATGATCTCAAAAGCATGCACCCCTTTCCAATACAAAGCATCTGATAAGGGACTACAGGACTATTTGAGTATTGCATATGACACACACGTCATTTATTCCGACTCTACCTATGTAGTCTCAATACGTTACCAACCTGTATAATAAACGTATTAGATTGGCAATCAAGGATGGCACTTCGTTTCATATTAGGAAAATATGTTGTGCAGTAGATTTTTAGAGATAGCTCTTGAATCCATGTAACAGCAGTGACAAATTCATCATACATTCTTCACATCACGGCACATTGGACAAAATTATTTATAGTAATGTTGATGAAGCCAATTTTTGAGGCCTGTTTCTAGAGTGCAAGCAGATGCCGGCAGCAAACGTTCTGTCGTAGACGAAAAGGCTGCAGAATTTCTGCTAGTTTGTTGAGAAGAACATTATTACATGTTGCTTTATGTGTTTCCAATGTTCAATGTGACCAAAGTGGACATCTGTTTTCCATACATAGCAATCTTAAATCTACACCTCAAGTAAATATGACCTGTCAGAACATGACATGGTCCATAACATGCTGAACATGTTACTATAATATGTGCCGAGTAATCAATCTTTTGCATGTCACGGTGGTGGCAGCCCCAGGGTTTGGTTCTAGGGCGAGCAAAAGGGCTTGCTTTTAACCAAAAAAGACTAGCAACTATTTCTTGTTTACTTTTTATTTGCCAAACAATACCACTTTGTTGTTGAGCAATAAATGGCAAACTAAACGTTTTAACTAGCCCATTTAACTCATGCTTGGCATGCAACGGTTCTGTGAGCAATATTCATATATAATCATTTTTTTATTTAGCTTACAATATTATAGCTTAAATAATAGTGTTATGCTTCCACGGTCTTTATACATTGATTTGAAAAATGACCAGTGGAAAATTTTACTTTCTAGAAGGCTTCAGGGGTGGGGGGGGGGGGGGGGGGGGCGATAGCTCAATCAGCTTCCACAGCTGCATCACGACCGTTTCACTTTAAGCTGACCCCAAGAGGAAAGCTTACCCGTCTTTATGCCAGCAAACTAAGCATACCAACTATGCCGGTTGAATTTAATCAAACATTAAATTAGAGTGCAGGGGCGTAGCTAATGGGAGGGCTTATGGGGCTTCAGCCCCCCAATAAATTTTTTCATACTGTCATACAGCGCAAACCAAACAAACCAACCACCAGAGCCGGAAGTCAATCTGGACTTTGTTTTCATTATGTCTTTTTTCCGCTCAAAAGAGGTTAGCGGGAATAAAAAAAGCGAAAGGTGCATTTAGTTTTCTGAAATCGTTCATCGGAGCATACAAAGGAGACAATCCATGCTATCAGACAAGCTGACAAAGCACGCAGAGATGGAATGCGTAGAGAAAAAAAAAGCTAGGAGGGAGCATGACGCCACATGCGCAACCTCCGCAGGCCAAACTCAATCTTCTAACGCCGCCCTTTCTTCTCGCTCTCGGGCCTCTTGTTCGCACTGAATCTCGGTGTTTTTAGCCGCTATTTATGCTCCGGTGGAGTCTGTGGACTTGGTCTGCTGAAAGTCCTCGTCTTTTTGTAACACTTAGCTTGTTAGAGTGCAGATGCTGCATTATAATAAAAGTTATAAGCATGCTGGGGAGAGTGCAGGCAACCATTTCATCTGCGGGTCCGTCAGGAAGACTACGTATTGGAAATAATGTCAATTGTGTGGCAGAAACTGCCTATGATGAATTTTCAGTTCTGCATTTGCTAAATTAAGCAAATAACTTTTATCTGAAACAATACACGCGCAGGATACTCGATGGAATGAAAGATCTTGCATCTGGGCATGCAGAATTTATGGCGCAGTTGAACGCTGACATGTTGGTGATAGGTATCTCGATACGGTGGAGGCTGAGCAGCAACGTCAGCCCCCCTCTAAAAATATTTCTGGCTGCGTCACTGGTAGAGTGGTCTAGGCTAGAGAAACCAACAAAGAACTATTCATAGTTGATTGCCCTAGTCTCCATTGGCTTTTCATTAGCCGTGGTTTTTCTACAGTTAGCAAACACTAATTAGTGCCTTCTTTATTTATTGGCCCCAAGAGCAAAGCATAAGTTCTAAAGTTGTAGATAGTGTTGAAAAACAGCTACCCGCAATGTTTGCATCGCGGTATAATTTTCTTATATTTATGCACTGGCTTCCAAATCGAGGTACCATATTACTAGCTGCTCGCACATATCTCTCACCCACATCATGCAGAACCACACTATGGAGAGCACTTCCGACATAAGCTTTTTTTTTTTCTGAGCCACGTCTTAGGACATTGAAGTGAAATTGCTGTCATGCAGACGCATCCTTTATTGTGCTTGTTGCCATTTAAGATCATCAAAAATATTACGCAAAAGAGAAAGCACCTTGGTGCAAACATTTCTGTCAGTTGTTTTGGAAGGCAGTTTACTACTTCCTTATTGATACTAATTGTTCTTGAAACCAATAATTTAAATGCTAACTGTACAGTCTTAATCATTATAAGGTTCAATAATGAAAACCAAACTAGGCCTGACAACTCTCAACAGCCCGCAGCTAGATTAAATCACTGGGCTAGGGCCCATCGACTTTTTGAAAGCTAGAACACATGGTATATAGCACACTCCATGGTCGCTCTTTTTTTTAGTTGTTTAAATCTCACAGCCACCTTCTGTATTAAGTATAATCACATAATATGCTAGGATTTGATTTCTGGAAGTCTAGGATTAAAAGAACGTGTTTTATTGCACAAGCATTTCTCAAATGAAAATAAATTTCATTCGCCCGACATCAATGCTTTCATAAAGCAGCAGCACAAAGAGAGTCCGGTGGAACTAACATGTAGTAACAACAGGGCAAACTGCAGCTAATGCAATACCTTAATTGCCATCCTGGGCAATAATTACCCTGGCTCTAGTCCCACATAGCAATAGCTACACATGTTTCATGCCGAAATACTCATGCTTTAGCTTGCATGTTACAGCCCTGAACTGCATTCAAGAAATCAACAAGTTATGAGTGAGCTTTTTTTTTTGTCTTCACGTAATGCCGTTGAGTCTCCATATCTCTTTACACATCTGTCCCATATTTCATTTTAATTTTCCTTTAGGGGGATGAGGTGGAAGTCGAAATAAAGCTTCCATTTGTTCATACTTGAAGATATTCAATGTTAGATCCTATCTGGTTCTGGCTTCACTACATTTTTGTAGCTGTATGCCAGAATCGTGATATGATTCCTTTTGAATGTTTCAGCATTCGTAATTTTAACGCCTGGTGAATGTCGTCATTGCAGATTCTCGTCTTTTATCCTCACTGCACAGATATATATTGGCATCAACGGAACCGGTTCGTGCTACGTTTGCAACTATAACTCTTTATTAGGCTGACTTGGGCCCACAAAACAATAAAGCAAAACGGCTTTGTCAATAGTAGCAATCGTGCTCATCTATCGTCGAACTATGAATGCACGTTCATTTGACAGTACTCAATTCAAATTCGGCGTAGAAACATCTAGATAAATCAGCGAAGGCATACTAGAAAAGTCCGAAAAGTGGACAGATGATTGCTGTGGCAGCTGCGATCCATGCGAGAAAAGGCCAAGTTACGGTGGTGGCCATGTAAGCACTACTGAACTCTGTAACTCTACTGAAGCGCTACTCATTTGACATCTGACGGGAGTGCTTGAGGAAAGCAAACAGTACGCCATGGTGATCCAGAGGCAAGTGAACTGCGCCGAGGTGCCGAAACCCCGCAGCATGGGTGGCGCGCCAGCTTTCAATGTTATTTGAGGGAGCACGCTATTGGACAGAAGGCGATGCCCAGGCGCACCAATCGGGACGCTGGAACCATCACGGCTAAACGGCAGTCAGCAAAACAATCGTACAACACCCCTTCCGCACCCCGTCTGCAAGTGGACAGAAAACGTGCGCCCGCATAAGTGCGGAGCGGGTTTAAAAAGCAACCGTACAACGGCCTTTGGCAGCGGAGGTAGCGTACAAGAAGGCCAGGTGAGCCGGCGCTGCACAAGCCGCAGCTGCTATGCAGACGCTTGTATATAACACTATACCAGCTACTATGTTGTGTCAGCGATCCTCACGAAGTGGTCAGTTCTGATATGCCTTTATGCCAGGCTTATTATTATAGGAAAGGCTATTCCACTACTCAGGCTGACGCGAGTTTTATCCGCCACTGTTGTAGCGCGCCTCGACGCGATGGTATATGAACAATGCATAGGATGATGATTGCCGCCCGAGTTGGCAATTGGGTCTTCATTGTGTCTTCAATCGATTGTGTCTTCAATTCCTAAGCTTCATAACATGCAGATACGTTCTTTAGTATATCCGAACTATAGTAATAAGGAACAGAATTTTAATTTAGGCATAATATACTTCCCAGTACACTTTGTCTTTCGTCGAGTGAGTTCCCAATGACATCATCATCGCTTTGTTTGGACAAAATCAAAACGTTGGAGAATTTGCTATCATGCGTGTCATATGTGCAGAAAAATACAAAGGTAATTTAAGCAAATTTGTTAAAAAAGATTTGTTAAAGAGTTGGTAACAAGCAAGTATCAGGAAATTCATGCTAGGAAATAATACACTAGATATATATCATTTTTTTCTCTTCGCTCTTTCTAAAATCTCGGCGCCACTCAGCACATAATTTGATGCTGTGGCCGGATGTCGAAGTCATTTTCAACAGCATAAATAATTTGGGATTTGCCAGATCTCAGAACTACCACGTAAATACATTATGGAGCTCCTTTTAATGTTCTTCCCCGCCGATGTGGTGCAGTGGTTAGAACGCTCGACTGTTGTAACTAAGGATGCGGGTTTGAATCCCGGCCGCGACGGCCGCTTTTCCATGGAGTCGAAAAGCAAAGCGTCTGTGTGCTGTGCAATGTGAATGCACAGTAAGGAACCTCAGGTGGCAAAACTTTCCGGAGCCCTCCAGTAAGGTGGCTCTCGTAGCCCAAGTCGTTGGCGAAGTAAACCTCCATCAATCAAACCAAACCAACATTTAATATTCTGGGGTGATTAATAAACTTCATGTGTATGTGTATATAAATATCACGATTGCTAATTCAATACTTATGAAGAGCTGAAGAGGGGTTTATTGGGCGTTATTCGAAGGACTGGAGACGGCGACCGGTGAGACAAGACGATCCTAGAGCGAAGCACAATCTCGTCCGAACAAGACAGTCCGAGCTCTCAGTGCGCGCGCCAGCTGATCAGCGTCTCCATCGTCGTTAGTTTCGGCGCTGTATCATCTTATTCCTTACAATTTCCCTGGCGGAAAGAGGGAGTCATCCTGGCGACTTAAGGCAAGGGTATGACAAGGGGATCGTGGTATGGCTTAAGTCGACTGACGTGAACAACTTCTCGGCCGCGGCGACGGTAGTCCGAAGAAGGCGTTGCCGGCTCCACGACGTAGTTAACTAGTGATGTACGCTCTAATACACGATAAGGACCATTATACTTTACAGAGAATTTAGAATCAGCCGCAACACAGAGCCAAACGAGGGTGTTGATAGGAAAGTCAGCAGCGGGCTTGCCGTGATCGCTCTCATGTCGGCGAAGATCTTGAATGTCCGACGTGAATGAACGAGCCAGCTGACGGCACTGCTCAGCATTACGGGCCACAGCAGAAAGAGAAGTGTACTCTGAACTGTCGGAGTGGTAAGGAAATATGGTGTGCAGTAGACAGGAAGGCTCACGACCATAGAGGAGAAAAAATGGGGAAAATCCAGTCGTTGCCTGAGACGCTGTGTTATAGGCATAGGTGAAGTACGGAAGCACCTTATTCCAATTAGACGCGTCAGAAGAAACGTACATGGCGAGTATGTCACCAAGAGTTCGGTTAAACCTTTCTGTGAGGCCACTGGTTTGAGGATGGTAAGCTGTGGTGGTTCGATGTATTAATTTGCAAGCTTCCAACAGCTCGTGGACCACTTGTGATAGGAAGACGCGGCCGCGGTCACTGAGAAGTTTACGAGGAGATGCGTGACGTAGAACGAAGTGACGTATGAAAAAGAAGATGTCGTCACGAGCACTAGCCATAGGCAGGGCTGCAGTCTCCGCGTAGCGAGTGAGGTGATCCACGGCGACTATTATCCAGTGGTTACCTGATGTCGAAGATGGAAGAGGGCCATATAGGTCGATTCCGACACGATCGAAGGGTCGCGCTGGATAAGACAATGGCTGTAATGGGCCGGCGGAGGGGCACGGAGTAGTCTTCCGCTGCTGACAAGCAGTACAGGAGCGAATATAGCGGTGGACAGAGTTGTACATCCCCCGCCAGTAGTACCGCTGGCGGAGACGCTCGTATGTCTTCAACAGCCAGCATGTGCGCTTTGCGGGTCGGCATGGTGATGGGCACAAATTTCTGTGCGAAGATGGCGAGGAATGACCAAGAGCCATTTGCGACCATCCGGACGATAGCTTTTGCGATACAGCAGACCACCCCAGATCATAAAATGGGAAGCTTGGCAGGGAAGGGCTCGCGGGAATGATGTTGAGGACGCGGTGAGGACGTCTAAGCGTGAAGATACCCAGGGATCCCGGCGTTGTTCAAAAGGAAGATCGTTGGAAGTAAGGGCTGCAACGAAGGGTTCGGATATCGAGTCCGATGGTGCAGGAGAAGGCAGCGGCGAGCGCGACAAGCCGTCAGCATCGGAGTGTTTGCGTACCGATAGATATATCACGTCAAAGTCAAAATCTTGAAGGCGAAGAGCCCAGCGGCCGAGGCGTCCTGAAGGGTCTTTCAGGGAAGCCAACCAGCAGAGGGCATGGTGGTCTGTGATAACGTTGAAGCGGCGGCCATATAGGTAGGGGCAAACTTTGTTAAGGCCCACACGATTGCAAGACACTCCTTTTCCGTGACGGTGTAGTTAGATTCAGCTTTCGTTAGCGCTCGACTAGCGTAAGCAACTACATATTCAGAAAAACTGGGTTTGCATTGAGCGAGGGCAGCACCGAGACCGATGCCGCTGGCGTCAGTGTGCACCTCTGTAGGAGCGGATGGTTCTTAATGGCGGAGAATGGGCAGCGAAGTTAGTAGACGTCGGAGCGTAATGAAAGCATCATCGCAGAGTGGGGTCCATTAGACAAGTCGGTGGGACCATTTAGCAATTTTGTAAGCGGTGCAATGATGCTAGCGAAATCGCGGACAAAACGGCGAATATATGAGCATAGGCCGACAAAGCTGCGCAGCTCTTTAACAGAAGTCGGTTTCGGGAATTCAGTGACCGCACGTAATTTGTCCGAATCGCGCAGGACACCATCTTTGGACACAATATGGCCCAGTATTGTCAGCTTGCGGGCGCCAAAACTACAGTTCTTCAGGTTAAGTTGAAGACCAGCACCAGTGAGAGAGCTTAGGATTTGGTGCAAGCGCACAAGGTGCGTCGGAAAATCGAAAGAGAAAACGACGATATCATCCAAATAAGAAAGGCAAATGTTCCACTTAAGGCCGCGTAAGATGTCCATCATTCGCTCAAACGTAGCAGGAGCGTTGCAAAGACCAAACGGCATCACAGTGAACTCCTATCCATCATGGGTAACAGATGCTGTCTTGGGGCAGCACAGTGAACTCAGTCCATCAGGGGTAACAGATGCTGCCTTGGGGCAGTCAGACTCAGCCATAGGAACTTGCTAATAACCAGAGCGCAGGTCCAGGGACGAAAAGAACTCGGCTCTTTGTAAACAATCGATGGCACCGTAAATTCGGGGTAGGGGGTATACGTCTTTACGTGTAATTTTGTTAAGACGGCGGTAGTCAACGCAAAATCTTATGGAGCCATCCCTCTTTTTCACAAGTACCACTGGAGACGACCACGGACTAGATGAAGGCTGAATTTCACCACGTTATAGCATGTCGTCGACCTGCTCAGCAATAACACGGCGCTCCGTACGCGAAATACGGTAAGGGCGCTGGCGAAGAGGGGCATGACTGCCGGTGTCGATGTGGTGAACAACCTCGGTCGCGCGGCCCAAGGAAGTCGTCTGCACGTCAAACGAAGAACGGAACTGGTTGAGAACAAACAGTTGCTTACGGTGAGTCGGGTCGATGTCGCTGGCCACAGATGATTGAAAAAGGTCCCAACTCGGTATATCGAAAGACGCAGTAATCGTCTTTAGGGAGGCTACGTGGGCACTCTGGGGTAAATACCCCCCGTTAACATCAAACGGCGAGATGAGGTCAGCAACTTCAATATGGCCAAGGCATTCCTCACGAAGTAGCGGGACCAAAGCGGTTGAGGCATTCGCAACAACAATGTCAGCGGCGCCGCGGTTAATATCGATGATAGCAAAGGGAAGAAGGAGTTTACGGCGCAAAAAGAACAGTCGGGAGAAGGCGCAAAAAGAACAGTATGGGAGAAGGCGCAAAAAGAACAGTCGCGTCTAAGGAAAACGGTACACACACGGGAACACGGGGACAGCACACGGGGACAACAAGTTTGGCGCAAGAAAAAGACGATGAATGGTCAAGAACCGCATCACAGAGCGCAGAGAAAGCGACGTGGGCGCGGGCGCAGTCAATAACAGCATTGTGGCGGGAGAGAAAATCCCAGCCAAGAATTAAGTCTTGCGAGCATGACGCAAGCACTAAAAGCTCGATGATGTATAAGACGTCCGCGATAACAACACGCGCGGTGCAAGCAGCAGACGGACGAACGGAATCAGCGCTGGCGGTGCAAAGAGAGAGTCCAGAAGGCGGGGTGGTGACTTTATGAAGCGAGCGACAAAAACTTTCGCTAATGACGGGGAAAGTGGCCCCTGTATCGACGAGTGCAAGGATACGAACACCATCAACAAAAACTTTGAGAACGTTCGGCGCAGACAGGCGAGGACTTGTGGTAGGTGAAATGTGCGCAGTTCGTGCCCCAGAAACTGTGGCGGCTAGTTTTCCGAGTCTTCTTTTACGCTGCGACGCCGCATTGGAGACACGGACCGACGGCGAGGGGACGGCGAGCGGTGCAGCGGAATGTGCTGGCGGCCCGACGAGTTGTGCAGCTGCCCTGGAGATGTAACCGAAGGTGGGCGCAAGGTGTCGTACTGAGTGCGTGCAGGGGCAGAGCGCAGAGTGCGATGGCACAGGCGGGCGACGTGGCCGGGAATACCGCAGGCATAGCAAAAAGGCCGGTCATCATGCGTGCGCCAAGGATTGTAGGGAGGCCTCGTAGATCGAAACCGTGGGGCGACAGATGGTGGCGCCATAGTCGGCACGTACGCAAAGGACTGTGGCGGCGGTGGGCGGGCAGTACCTTGTGCATACGTGGGAGGCATCTGTACGTGCACAAGTAGAGGCGGCACGACAACAGGGGGGCTGTAACTTAATGGTGCAGCAAGAGGTGTGGGCTGCAGTGGAACAGGGTCGGCATGAGGTGTGACAGGCGCTGGCTGGCCAAAACTGGGAATGGCATCAGCAACCTCCTGCGTGATGGTGTGTCGGATAGAAGGGTTAAACAGCTGGGCTGTAGATGACGGACATGGGCCAGACAAAGCCCAAGCTGCTGGGAGACCTCATCCCGACCGAAGTCTTTGATGTCAGCCAAAAGGTCGCTGCGCACAGCCAAGCCAGAGATGGACGCAGCAGGTGCGGGAGAGCGATGAGTGCAGAGGCGTTGCTTGAGCGTTTCGTCGAAACTTTGGCAAAGGGTGTATACTGATGCCTCTGTGGTTGGGCTCTTTGCCCACAGCATGTGAAATGCATCTACATCAATGCCCTTCATTATGTACTTTATCTTGGCAGCCTCATCCATAGACGGGTCGACATCTTTGCATAAATTAACGACGTCTTCAATGTAACTTGTGAAGCTTTCCCCTTCATGCTGAACGCGTACGCGCAGGGCTTCTTCAGCGCGTAGTTTCCGAACTGTGGGACGACCGAAAACGTCCGTGAGCTTTGCCTTGAAGTTGGCCCAAGTTGGCATGTCGGCCTCATGATTTCTATACCAGAGGTTAGCAACGTCACTCAGGTAGAAGATGACGTTGATTTCCATGCGGTCATCCCAGTAGTTATGGCAACTTACCCGCTCGTACGAGGCCAACCAATCTTCAGCATCCTGGTCACCCTGCCCGCTGAAAACTGCGGGGTCTCGCTGCCGAATGGCACCGGAGCATGACATGGACTGCGAAGGGTCTGCCACCGGCTGTTGGCCTACATCGTTTGTCGCCATAGGTATCGTACGGCTGCGGAGCTCCACGGTGATCGTGTAAGAGTCGTGCCCCGGCACGTTCCACCAAATGAAGAGGGGTTTATTGGGGGTTATTCGAAGGACTGGAGACGGCGACTGGTGAGACAAGATGATCCTACAGCGAAGCACAATCTCGTCCGAATAAGACAGTCCGAGCTCTCAGTGCACGCGCCAGCTGATCGGCGTCTTCATCGTCGTTAATTTCGGCGCTGTATCATCTTCTTCCTTACACTTAATTTGTTTTTATTTCGTGGAGTGAACGGATTTTCCTCATAGTTCTTGGTCCCATTTCCTCTTACAATACTGTCCCAGGGGGAGGTGCAGGAAGTTTGAAAGGATGAATTGACAGGTTGCGCCTACCAGCGACATTTTGCCAGTAGAGCTGTTGTGTTTTGAACTACCTAGTTTTACAGCACGTGACCATGCTGTGTATGATTATCCTGCGACAATAATGGCGTGCAGAATATGATTTATACTTCAATACAGTTATCAGTAGAATGTCTTTTTTTTCTAGTGCTAAATTTCCACGGCCGCTGCCGCTTCAGGCGTCTACATTAATCGCAAGGAAATATTTGGTCGCCTTTAGATTGAAACAGTGGCCTTGGTATATAATCACTATAATGTGCAAGCAATCGGGAAATTGATTTATCACAGCTAGAGTTTGTCATAAATAGACACATATAGCATAGAAATAGGTTCTGTATAGCGTCACCGCAAACTCACGATGCACAAGCCCACGCTTCTCGTTCATGCAGTAGCATTTCCTGTCGTGGAAACAAGCCATCAGTCGCGTAAGATAGGGCAGTGTCCAAACAATACATATTTTATATTAAGATTCACACTTGTTATAGTTACTGTTTTATGCTTACTTTTGTTCTAGAAGAGAGGAAATTTGAATAAAAAAATGACCAACTTTTTTCTTCAGCTGGTCAAGTTCGCCGGGAACGTCTCTGAAGGATGGGCGGTTTTCGAGGTTCAGCGCGACGTCTGGAATGGGTGCAAGCAGCAAAACTACGGACGCCTGGATGAAATTGAAGCTAGAGCACGTGGTTCTAATCCGTAAAACTTCGTCTAGACGATTGACCAAGGTCCACCACCACCTGTTGGTCTCTTTTGTGCCACAAGCTAAGCTTCGTTTTTCCGGCAGATACATTATGTTGATGGGTTTTTGAAGCGCCGCGCTTAGTGGTGGGCGCGACATCTGTTAAAGTGGTCCGGTAAAGAACTTTCTTGTACTCACGGAGTTTGTTTTCTGTTTTCGGATGTATATGGCGCAACGTTCAAATTTTGAATAGAGCGTCAATTGTTCAACTGAGGAAGAAAACAAATAAACTTCTAATATGATTGCGTGTTGCTGATAGCCTTGCACTTCATTTGGAGAAACTGTCCATCCAGAAATTGCAGCAAAAATCTATCAGCTCGTGAGAGAAGGTACAACTTCAGTGCAGGAAGTAAAGAAGGGCCTATGATACTATGTAGAAGATGTGATGTTTGCAGAAAAAGAAAAATGTGGTATCACCTGCCGAGCCTTCTATCTGACAAACAAATATATAGAAGATCACATTCATTATGCATTTAAAAAACAAAGGTCAAGTAACATTGGTCAAGAAGATGTGGAAGAAATGGTTGAGGATCTTCAGAGCAGTTGCACAGGTAGCAATGTCGAGTTCCGACCATACAACAAAATAGTTAATAACGAAACAAGAAGGAAAAATGATGATATGCTGGAGGCAGTTGCAAAGGAATATCAGCAGACATGATTATTTTGCTATCAGTCGTGTTTTATGAACAATTTGCTTCTAAAATTTGGGCAGAGTATTGTTTGTTTAGATGCTGCCAACAAGAAATAGAATACACGCTGCCTTCTTTTTAATAGTAGTGAAAACTTATGGTTTCCGGAACTTTCATAGTTCAGTTCGAAACTGCATTTTGCCTAGGAGAGGCACTTTCTAACTTTAGGCGTTGGTGCCCAGTGTTAGAACCCGAGTACTGGATAGTGGACTGTTGTCCAGCAGAAATGAGTGCAATTGAGGAAGTTTTCCAAACACTGCAGTGATGCTTTGCGAGTTCCACGGGGAACAGGCGTGGGACCAGTGACTAAGAAAAAAGGACAATGGAGTAGCTTATCTTGAGGGTGCGCTTTCTATATTCAGGAGGCTAGCCCATGCTATGTTCCAGGAGAAATACCTCGCTGCAATAAAACAGCTAATGAATTCTTACCATTGGAAAAACACTAAACTGAGGAGTTATATGTCTTGGCAATGGCTGCCACTAGCAGGAAAATGGACTATGTTCAACAGAATAAAATTCTCGGTTGTGATAACTACCAACAATGGCACTGCATCATAGAACAAATTGTTGAAAGAATATTATTTGAAATCCAGGCATGGCAAACTAAGTTTATCATCATTTATATGGACATTAACTAGCCAGGTATTCCCAGAGCGAAATACACAATTCAACCAGGAACAGATGAGGAGGTCCTCGAAGTACTAGAGGTATCATGATACCGTACCCATTTACCTACACAATAGATCTCCACAAGACATAAAGCATATCATGCAAAGGTTGCACACTGCCCTCAATTCATCCGAACTGATGTACATAATTTACCCGAAAATGGTGTGTTTAAACTCAGCTTCAGCGCGTCTGGTCAGTATCACACTGTAGACACTTGGAAGGATGGGGAAGAAGATAGGTGCACTGAGAAAACACATCAACCTTCACATGTGAAGACTTCAAAAAGTATAGACTGCCATGTAAGCCTTTCTGCGCAGTTTTCCAACTAATTGAAGGCTGGGACTCTGAGAAGTTTCCGAAGCATTACATCAGCAATGTTCAACTGAGCCTTGAAACAGGCTCAGGATAGTCGAAGGAGGTTCCACAGCTCTTTCCACTCGAAATATCAAGCAGAATTCAACTCGGTATTCTTCTAAAACCTCAAAACCAAGGGCTCGGGGCATCGAGAGCAAGACTACAAAATGCGAAAGACAGGCTGAGAATCATGGCTGTATACTGCAGTGACCAGGAAGCAGTTGATGCTGCTTACGAGGATGTTTCAGCAGCACTCAATGCATTATCACAGGGGACAGCGTCCAGCAATGGTCTCCTAGTCAGGGGTTCCCCAATGAAAAGGTGTTCTGGCCAGACAAAAAACAAACACCCACTCGGCCACGCCCAGACAAATTAGAGTGCAGTAGAGGTGGGCTCAAATATTACTAGACGACACATGGAAGGATGGGGAAGAAGATAGGTGCACTGAGAAAACACATATGAGTAGACGGCATACAGCTTTGAAGAGTAAATCAGCACTAGAATGCCCACCCTTTCCAGCCCCCAAAATGTCCAATTTCTATCATTTCATTTTGTACATTGAAAGCGCTCATGTGGTGGCATTTCATAAAGGGTGGCGTACTAGGACGTTAAAGCAAAGCCCAAGATTAGCAGCAAAACTTTCACAGAATGTAAAGGGTGATCCACTATTAGCGTGAACATGATGTGACCGCACTCATAAAGTGCCAGTGCATCGGTCCTGGCCTCGCATAAAAGGTAATTGACGCATGACGCAAATCCACCCTTCCAGCTGATCCTGCACGCACACCACTTTGCTTTGATGTTCGGCCATGTCAAAAGCATGAGCGCTCAAAAGAGCGCGGCTGTACACTCGCACGTTCACCCTAAGAGTGAATCACCCTGCATATACAATAACAGGTTACAGCTGTGATGTGATGAAGAGTTTTGGTTCAGTTACTTGCCATATCCTACGACAAAATAACAAATATATCATGATGCTGGCACGATTTTGTGATATTTGGAGAGTGTTTGACATGAAGACTGTGCCAGTAATATCCACGCTGTACGGTGATCCCTGCATTTTATACACTGTCTTCCGCTTGCTGTATTATGCATTCCTTTCGACAAGTGTGTAAAAACAAGGAAGAGATGCCAAATTCTATGCTAGCCCATCTGATCCACTGTGCCACCTTTTCGAAGTGATATGCTTTCGACCAATGATATATCAGCGGTCAGCAATTAAATACTGACCGCTGACCGCTGACCAACCAGACGGGAAACAGCAAAACGTCATTCGGGTACGCCCTCTCTTTCATCTCTCTGCGTGCAACGAATCGGCACGCCGCAACATACTGCCTGCAAATCCGACTGGGGTGTTAGTAGAACGGCATTTCTCACCGAGTTCTCTTGTCACTGTTGACCACGATGAAATATATAGAAGCGACCTGAAATAGCTACAAGGTCCACACGAGCGGCATTCATTTACCTTTGTTTTCAATTAATATACTGCACATATGAGGGTAGCTGTTGCGAACAATGAACACAAGGGAGGCATCAAAATGAAAGAAAACAATTTCTGACGCGCTCACCGTTTCACCACATTTCAAGGGACGAACGAAAGCAGCCAAACTGCAACGATGCAGGGAGCAGCAACAGTACAATCTATCCTAAAGACCACTGCAATGTCTGTGCCCTTATTACATTCACGTTCTTTACATGGCACGCAAACATGGTTCACTTTGCGCTTAATTCAACTCCAGCCACCGGCAATCATTTAAAAACATGCTCGAAAATCAAAGAAAAGCAGGCGCCCAGTACCGCAACGTGCTCCCCTACGATTCCCTATGACATATGTCGGCGCGAGTCGCGACTTGGGACTTCATACAACCCCCCCCCCCCCCCACACTCACACACACGCACACAAAACACAAAGAACACTACACCATTTTCCCCAAAAGATACATTATAGCTGTTCAAGGGAGGAGAAAATCGCCTTTGCCGCGGTCACAGCCTCAACCGGAATGGCCCAAGTGACATTTCTCCCTCCCAACCCGTCCTTTGTCTAGACAAGATGGTGCGACGAGTTTTGAAGTTAAAAAAAATCAGCTTTTTAAACTCGTAGTATAACATCATACAACCAGATGGCGCTGCGTGCTCAAAAGAACTGTTCAGGGTCTTAAATACAAGGCCATGAAATACCCAGAGTAGCAGAATACAAATATCTGGGGGTATGGGTAAACGAAGGATTGGCATACATTGGAAAGCATGAGCAATCACTTAAGGCCAAAGGGCGAAGGAATGCCGGGATAATGAAGCATAGGTCATTGTGGGGATACAACAGGTATGAGGTTTTGACGGGTATTTGGAAAGGAAATATGGTGCCCGGACTTACTTTCGGAAATGCGGTTTTGTGCCTAATCAGAGGTACAGTCGGCATTAGAAATAAATCAGAGAGCCGTTGGACGATTAGCACTAGATTCCCACGGCAAAACCACAAATGAGGCGGTACAGGGAGATATGGGCTGGGCATCTTTCGAAGTACGGGAAGCTCAGAGTAAAATATTATATGAGGAACGCCTGAGGAAATTGGACGGTAACAGATCGGCAGCTAAAGTATTTAAATACCTGTACTTAAAAAGCGTTGACTCACAGTGGATTAAAACAACTAGGAAACTAACTAGTAAGTATGCTAGTCACAAGGACGGAGAAATAAAGAGCATTAAGCAACAGGTGAAAAACACAGAAGGTAAAAATTGAATAAATTCGATGGAAAAGAAACAAAGTGTGGAATTAGACCGAAAGTGGAAAATGGAGATCAGGAATAAAGATTTCTTTGATAACTCAAGAGGCAGTGCCCTACTTTTTGAAGCTAGATCAGGGTGCCTTAGAACACGCATGTGCTGTATTTGGTAACTCCAGTGAAATAATTGATAATATTATACTCGAATGTAATGGTATCCATCCGGAAGTTGATGCAGGCGCAGTCACTGTTCCTGAATTTCTGGGGTTTAGAGATACCAATGGCCGGGTGAATAAACCGGAGGTGCAAATTAGCAAAAAACGACTGGAAGATTGGTGGCTTAAAAGCAGAGAAGTGACATAATGTTAGTAATGTAGAAACAAAAATTTAATAAATAGAATAATGTTTAGTTAATCAATCTAAATAATTACGATATAGGTCGAAAAATGAGCATGATAGCTACTGCCACCACCCCGTTTCAAAGCGGACGCTTCTATATTCCATTCCATCCATCCATCCATCCATCCATCCAAAAAAGGTAGAAAAATTGAAGAAAGCAGGACCGGATTCAAAATAACGATGGAAATTGTTTAAAGGGAAACAACGCAGTGAGCTACATTACATCAGTTATAGCCGAGTCATTTAAGAGCGACAATAGGGTATTCTCCGCATATCAGGAAGCAACCCAAGATAGCAGAATAAAAATCAGATTAGAAGTGGCCAATTTAAACTGGAAAAAGGCAGACAAAAAAATTCCTAAAAGCACTTCTACTGGAATTTATGGAATTCCGATCAACCTGATTAAAGAACTTGATCCAAGAAGTAAGGAAACATTGTTAAAGGCTTTGGAAACAGTCATAACGAATAAGCGAATTCCGGACAGCTGGCGGCAGAGTAAAATGAATTTGATTTATAAAGAGAAAGGAGAAAGCATGCACATAAATCATACAGGCCGATTACCATAACATCTGTTATGTACAGGTTGGCAATGCAGGCGGTGAAATAAAGGTGCAAGCATGGTTAGAAAGTAACCAGGTCCTCGGAGAGCTTCAGAACGACTTTAAAAATGGTAGACGTCTAGATGATAGCCTGTTCGTGCTTACCCAATGCATCGAAATATCTAGAGTGGAAAATAGGCCTTTGTATTTTGCCTTGCTGGACATAAGCAGGGCGTACGACAACGCAAACAGGGAACTCGTGTGGAACATATTAAAAGAAGAAGATATCGGTTATGAGATAACAGAGTGCCTACAGGAAATATACCGGGATAAAGTAGAAATTACATGGTTAAGGGATAATAAGTACGGAAGCTGTCAAGGTATGCAAAGGATTAATACAAGATTGTCCTCTATCACCGCTGCTGTTCATGCTTTATGTGATAAATATGAAACGGATGATGCAAGAAAATAACCTAGGTTTTAACCTGTCATATAGATTAGGCGGAAAGTCGGTAGAACAGAGCCTCCATGGTTTGATGTATGGAGACGATATTGTGCTGCTAGCTGAGAGTCAGGAACAATTGCAAACTAGTTAAATATTGCAGAGATGAAGGAGATGCTCTAGGCCTCAGTTTTAGCGCAGTTAAGTCGAGTCTGATGATTTTCAACTGCTCAACAGATCAGGGTCTTAAAATGCAATGCCATGAAATAGCAAGAGTAGCAGAATATAAATATCGGGGGGTATGGGTAAATGAAGGATTGGCATACATTGAAAAGCATGGGCATTCATGGTGAAATTGCGCAACAAACACGACACAAAAGTAAGAGGGACACGTAGCACGGGACGAGCGGGACTACAGTAGACATTCACCAACTAGCCCGCCAACAGCTCCTGTTATGAGCATTCACTTAAGGCCAGAGGGCGAACAAATGCCGAAATAATGAAGCATAAGGCATTGTGGGGATACAGCAGGCATGAGGTTTTGAGGGTTATTTGGAAAGGAATTATGGGGCCCGGGCTTACTTTCGGAAATGCGGTTTTGAGCCTAAAATCAGAGGTACAGTCGACATTAGAAATAAATCAGACAGCCGTCGGACGATTAGCATCGGGTATCCACGGCAAAACAACAAATGAGTTAGTACAGGGAGATATCAGCTGGGCATCTTTCGAAGTACGGGAAGCTCAGAGTAAAATATTATATGAGGAACGCCTGAGGAAATTCGACAGTAACAGATGGGCAGCTAAAGTATTTAAATACATAAACCTAAAAATCGCTGTCTCACAATGGAGGAAAAGAACTAGGAAACTATCCAGCATGTATGCTGGTCACAAAGAAGAAATAAAGAGCGTTAAGCAACAGGTGAAAAACACAGAAGATAAAAATTAGATAAATTCGATGAAAAAAAAAAAAACAGAATATGGAACTATACAGAAAATGGAAAAGTCAGATTAGGAATTAAGTTTTTTTTTTTTTTATCAAGAGGCAATGCCCTACTTTTTGAAGCTAGATCATCGTGCCTTAGATACGCAGCTACAAATGGACGCATGTGCAGTATGTGGTAACTCCACCGAAACAGTTGACCATGTTGTACTGGAAAGTGCCCTACTTTTTGAAGCTAGATCAGCGTCCCTTAGATACGCAGCTATAAATGGACGCATGTGCAGTATGTGGTAACTCCACCATGTTGTACTCGAAAGTAATGGCATCCATCCGGAAGTCGATGCAGGCGCAGTCACTCTTCCTGAAGTTCTGGGGTTTAGATATGCCAGTGGCCTTGTGAATAAACCTGCGGTGGAAGCTAGCAAAAAACGACTAGAATATTGGTGGCTTAAAAGCAGAATAGTGACATAATGTTAGTAATGTAAAAGCAAAAATTCAATAAATAGAACGATGGTATAGTTAACCAATCTAAAACAATAATTAGGATATAGGGGGAAAATGAGCATGATAGCTACTGCTACCACCCCGTTTCAAAGGGGACGCTGCTATACTCCATCCATCCATCCATCCATCCATCCATCCATCCATCCATCCATCC
>JAJIZL010020747.1:0-40287 GCA_023969395.1 Amblyomma maculatum | reverse complement strand
TCGTGGTTTGAGCGAACGAAATTAGCTGCGGCCGTGTCTTCTTGGCCCCGTTAAAGCGGCAGGCCGATATACCTGCGATGGCTTCTTCGCCCGGTTCAGACAGCCGGCCCACGTGACGGTGCAGTAGCAGCGAGAGCGGCGAGCCACACCACCGAGATTCTAACAAGGCCTGCTTCTCTCCCATCAGCGAACGCTACGACAAACGGATGAGCGATAAGGTATCAGCCATTGTATCTGCGCATACATGCTTGGGTAAAGGGGCGAGATGACATCATGTGACTCGACTAAAATTAGCGCTGCACCTTCATTTGCCGCTTCTTTATCGTCATCCGCCTGTCGTGATGTAGGCTGCTGCGGTGCGCAGGTCTGGCCAAAATCGCGGTGGCGACGGGTGAGCTCGAGCTCGCTCGAACCATCGCCAACATTTCTGCCTGCCGCTGCAACGGGACCATCGGGTCACGGCCGCAGCTGATTTCGTTTGCTCAAACCACGACTGAGAGCACCACAATCGCGGCGCACAAATGCGCTAGTCACGTGGTATTATTTGTATTTCGCGGGCTTTCTTCTGAGCCCGGAAAAAAAGATACACGTGAGACTTTCTTTATCGCAATTAATGGAATGGGGGTTTCTGAAGGTGCTCTACAACTTTCCAATTCACATTTTTGGTCTAAAGTCGATATTTAATAAATTAAAGAAATTAACATAATTAGCTAATTAAGTAATTGCAAAACAAAAAATTGCCTGTAGTGCGCAAACAGGCTGGCAGTTGTATGCAATTGGTTTCACTGACCTACCTCAAATATATTATTTTGTAACCTTTGGTTCAAGTTAGCTGAGACACCCGGTATATATATATATGTATGCGTGTGTATTTTTTTTTTCAGGCGATCTTGCACCTTAAGTGTGTATGTTAATGGGTATTGCTGAGATAATAGAGGCAGAAATAGAAGGTAACTGATCAAGCGAGTGTAAAGGGCATGTATGCGAACGTGGATTCTTGCGGATCCCCGTTCGCAACAGTAAGGAACCATTAAGGTAGTTGTTTTCTCTTAATCAAGCGGTTTGCTTTGTCGCTCTAGTTGCATAGAATGCATTTGTCTGCTCACGAGTTTTTAAGATTTGACGACAGGAAATATGCATTCAAGCTGTCATTTTCTTTGCTCAACATATGCCCTTCATTGCCACCACCGCGGCGGTCTAAACAACTCTTAGAGACATGCACCAGCTGGTCAAGAGCGTTTGCCTTGCACGCGTTTGGCTTTCGTGCTTGGAGACCATTAGAGCCTCCCGCATGGCCCGTGAGGAATACCTTAACTAATGGAGTTCCTTCATCGCCTCATTTGCAGGCGTGTAAGTCGTTGATGGTTGACTGATGGCCGCCGAGAAATTAGAGCAATTTGCTAGGTCTTGAATTAGCTCACATGAACCCCCCTGCCAGGTCACGCGGCCACTGGATGCAAGTGCTTTTTAGCCAGTATCCCCGGCTATATGTTCTGAATCTTTACATTTTTCTCTCAATTACATCATCGTGTGATTTTCTTACATGCCATTCACATGATGAAGCGCTAGAAGTCACTAAAGGTCACTGAAGGTGGCACATGCAAAGAAGAGGGTACGTGAGACGTGAATCAGTGTATTTCCTATCCGAAAATAGCCAGTACTTGAAGAGCGCTCACCTGTGCGTGTAGATGTTCGTTGACCTATCGGTAGTCATAACTCTATCAAACCATAAGCAACAAAACATATTTCAAGATGGACGCATGTTCTAAGGGCACGGGGAAAGCACTGACTTTAACTGGAACTGACATGTGGTACAGTCTAGCAATTATAAATCAGGAACAGCACATGACTTATTGCACACAATGCATATTCGTATATAGCGCTCAGGATGCAAAAATTCACTCTTGAAAATTGCAGCATGAATATCGCTGCCACACACACGTTCGCTCGTTTTAATACGCGAGCGTTGTATTATACTCCCTTGTCGGAAAAAAAAATTCAGCGGTTTCGCCATCAACGGCGCCAGTGGTAAGCTTCACAGGCAGAAAATGTCTTACCTCAGAATGTTTATAGTAGGCGGAAGACGGGACTGACCACTGCGCGATAGGCGGATTGTGTGACGCCACGGTACTTTGCATTGGTCCAGTTGGAAGGAGGTGGAAACTCCGGCAGCTCCTCTATAAGCAATGATGAAATGAGAATGAAACGCACTGGGAACATAGGATTCTGAGTCAGACATATTGCCCCTGCCTCTTGAGATAACGTTCGCGTTGTCTTGTTTGAAGCGGTCTTAAAAAGCGATGCCGGTCGGGTGGTCTTACACAATGTGGCACTAGGCGCAGGAAGCTGCAGCTGTATTAGTTCAGGAAGGAGCATTATTATCTCGGTCATATCATTACATAGGCAATCACACCATTCTGTACAATACAATACATGCTGCATGGATGTGATTGATTATCTGCCATTTTTTTGTTCACTAACTTCCAGTACCTTTCGTGCAACTTTATCACAGTTTTTTCTCCATGAATAATTCTCACGCTGTGTTGCCTCTCATCATTTACAGCAGGGCAATGCTCAGACAAATTCATCTCTTTTCTAATGATTTAACAACCGCCAGTGTTTCCTTAGGAAGTTCTGCGTTGCCTCTGCAGACTTTCTTGCAGGTCAACGCAATGCAAAATACGGGGCTCCACATTTCGTCTGAATTTGTTTTCGTGCACCCGTAGTTTCTTCCATTGCGTGAGCTCATCGTGTACATTTTAGCTAGGTTTTCAGGAGCATAACGGAGACTGGCATTCCGCTTATGTTTACCCTTTTCTTCGCATTTTAGGCGATCCTATGTGCTTAGGCTAGCGCTTAAGGCATAATGTTTCTGTGTTCTCGCTTCAGTCTTCTTTTTTTCAGTATAAACGTTTCAGTGCCAAACCAAATCCGCCCGAAGTTGATAGAACAGAAACTACTGGAAAGGAAAATGACAAGATGGAGGAGAGCAATTACCGAGGGAATCGCTATCTTACGGCCGAAGCGAGTAGAAAACAATTGAACGCGCCCACTTTGTTATACTAAATAATTATCGAATAAGTTTCGCTTCCCAAATGAAAATTAGGCTGCTTTCTTTTTTCTTTCTTTCATTTTAAGTGAGGTTGTGATCATTCATCACTGCAAAAATGTAGCATATCATTCAGGTCATCCCTTTCTATTGTGATTGCTTCCCGAGTGCGCATTCGTTTCGTCTTTTAAAGCCATAATAGTGGTTCAATGTTCAGTTGCTGCTACCTGCATGCGTTGTCATTGCCTCTACTGCTGCCTATCGTCCCTATTACGAGGTACCATGAATCCTAGATAAATCCTCCTAAGCTGTTAATTTAGCAAAAGTTTTAGGTATTGATCCGCCACGGAGAGCACTTGTTTCATTGGGCGCTTGTGCTGTTTGGTGCGCAGTGAGCAATATGGCTAGCCTACAAATACGAACTCTTTTTGCGCGACTGGGGAGAAAGTAAGTAAGGAGACAAAAAAAAAACTATGCCCACGAAGAAAGGGGAGAGGGAGGTCGGGAGAACACTGCATCCAAGATAGCAGGAAGCAAACGCTTAGGCACCTCCTCTCCCACAAAGGATGTACGAGGCTGCAAGCAGCACCATGACTTCTCTTCTGGTGTCGGCTTCAGTGGAGAGCATGCCATTATGCAGCAAATCTCAGCGCTAACGGAAAATTATCCAGCAGCTTCGAAAGCGTCAGCCTGTGGTCATGAGGCCATCCTACTCGCCAGGAGGCAGTGGTTCCCTCTCCGATTAGCGCCTCAGCACGGTGCTTACTGTCGGCCTAACAACAGGCCATATTAGGAAGAGCGAGACACGCCGACCGACAGCCCTGACACGCGATTCCCGGAAGCGATGCTCGGCTGTCAGCCGCCGAAGCCCCGGAACGCCCACGACGCCTCCTTGTGGGGCTTCGCTGCACAGCGCAGAGCAAGATTACTGGTCGGCTTTGCTGGCTATAGAGAACATACCTTTTATTCTGTCTAGGATCCGCCCTGACGTAGCCTCACGTATTGAAGTGTAACAAGTGTTCTTGCGCAGTTGAACTAATATACACTGTTCGTTCCGTGTAAGCGAGCGTGTTGTACCTGGCTGCGCGGATCAGTGTATAATCGACGAGTGTCAAAGTTCTGCCCTTCCTGTCCCCCTATTCGGCTTTCTGCAGATACCGGTAGCCTGTTTCGCTCCACGTTGTTTAGTGCGGATACCTTCAGAGTAGCGTAGATGAACACGTTCATTTTAAATATGAAGTGGAGGTTTGAGCACGGAGGATTCATAGTGACAGCATCGCGAGCAAGCTACTTCCTTCCACACATTTCACTCGCTACGTACTCTGTTATTGGAAAAACTTTGCAGTTTTCAAGGTCATTCTTGGGCTCTTTCTTCGTACGGAAAAGGAACTCGTAGAACATCGAACAGTATGGTGGACAGCTTGCCGCTGGTTTCAGAACCTGTACTTAGTGTGAAAATTTCCATGACATAAGGACTATGGGCAGGAGTAAAGTACAATACCTCGTGAGGCAATAAAACTTTTGCATCAAAAATTGCTAGCAGACTGCGTGGGAGACACCTTCATTTCGTTGCATAGCATAGCGCACTCCCTAGTGACTTTTCGGATGCCTCATATATAGCGAAATTACCATAGCCCATACGCGAAATTCGTTTTAGGTGCGGCAAAACAGCGCTTGCATCATCTTTGTTGGCTTGAAGAGCGCCGCGCGGAGTCTTTAGACTATATGTACTCTTGATTCCACCAAGGTTGGCAACGTTACCACTAACACGGCAGCGCGTAAATTTGCGGTCACTACTCTCATGATCACATAATTTCATCTGCTGTCACTGCAGATGAAATTATGTGATGTTAGGAAAATAGTGAGAGACCGGAAAGCGTGGCGTGACATGGTCAATAGGGTCACGAAGAGTCGGACACGACTGAACGACTGAACTGAACTCTCATGCACGGGGTAACAAGCAACTTTGGGGGTTTTCGATCATCTTAATTCTCGCACACTGCTGCGGCGTCTGACAGATTGCGAAGCGTCTGTTACATTCCGACTGCTAAGCGTACCTGAAATAGTATATGCCAATAAATACCGGGAGGGAGTGAAACCTGTATCTGTCCGTTACAGGTGCAAGATAGCGGTAGAAACACAATAATTCATGCCATAAACAAGATATAATGTCCATTAAAGTTATCATCGCTCAAATACGATCTCAACAATACATTAAACCTAAAGAGGGAGTTTTAGCCTGGTGATTGCGTCCGCAAATGGCCATCTACTCTATTTTGAAGAAGGTGCACTGCGCATGCATGCAAAGCTCCTGTCCCCCGCGTTTACAGTGACGGCGCTCTGCTGTAGGCAGTGGTTGAGCTCAGTAAATTCCAGCAGTACGACCATCTGAACAGGAACAGTTAAGCGTGCTGCTTTCAATTTCCGAAAGCACACTGAAATCGTCTTCCGAACATTAGGTACCTTCGACCCAGAAGGAGAAAAATTATAATGCTATGCAGTGGAGCATAATGCTTCCCCTCCTCTATAAGAAACATCTGCCGCTCTCGGTAAGCATAAACATTCGGTTTTATCCATGGCACAAAATAGTTGCGTGCCAAAGCTCTTATCCTCATGTGGGTACTAAGCAATTCCAGTATGGTGTGCTCGTTATATATCGGGTCCAAATTTTGCCCATATCACGAATGACTTTAGTGAAGCCGGTGATTGATCTGTGGCAGAATGTAAACGTTCACACAGGAATAGCATATTCATGGCTTCATAAATGTATGCTTTGCTTCCGAAGGTCTCCAGAGATTTCGTTAAACTGAAAGCGATACCTTGGAACTGAGCGGGTGATGTTACGTGTAGTTGGCCGATCGTATAAGCCCTCCTAATGAGCTACTGGTAACAGTTTAATAAAACATCCCGCTACAAGTTGCATTAGAAGCTTTCGAAGAACGGAAACATTTACAGGATGATTTATCTCATTTGTTACTAAATTATTATTCATAAAAAAAGGGTGAAATCGAAACCCTATCATTGGTTTGATGAACACCTTAAGAGGTGTTATGGAAACCGGCGCACATAATGGAAAAATACAAAGCACATATTTTTTTCAGCCAGCGCGGTGGGCAGGAAGCGCATTTGCGTCGCCGCATAAACTCTTCGAAACCTTTGGAGATGTATCACCGTTTCACGCGTGAAGAGCGTGGAGATTTGCGCCCACAAGGCATCACTCTCTCCTCATCACTCGGAGCCGGCGGTGACCCACCGACGAAGATGCGGTTGGTACGCTCCAGATGTTTCTGCCGCACCTTACCGACGACGACTCGCTTATTGGGAGGAGGTGTGAAAGGACATTTGTACTACGAAAGTTACATGGGCGCGCCTGCTTTGGTGCTTTGTAAAGCAGACATGGCGCGCCCTATAAATTGATGGAGCGTCGCTTCGGCGAGCGAGAGTTTGTTGCAGAGTGTCATTAGGGAATACTGCTCCGCGCTCGGGACCAAACCGCTGTTCATCAAGCCAGTGACCTGCGACGGAACAGCGTCAGTCTACGGGAGAGCCAAGGCTTGACTCTCAGGACTCGCTCTCCGACTGTGTCCGGTAACCATTTGGTACCTATTTGTTCTCTCATCTATTCTCTATTGTTCAAATCTTTTTGTAGCCTCTTAAGTGGCACGCCTTGTTCTTTGTGAGCCTCGCGTATTGTTTCTCAGTATTATTGTGAATTTCTCTGTATCAGCTCTTAATGTGTAAAGTTTTTTTTATTGTTAACTCTTAATCCAACCCTTTATACGGCTTGAACCGGCAAAAGCTGGGCACCAAATGGCTATCTCCGGGGTCACTACAGGTGGTTGAGATCCGGCTGAGCTTGTCATGCAAGTAGAGGACATGTCCTTTGAGACCGGAACAGCTGCTCCCACACATTCTAAGGATGCCTGAGTGTGTGCGCCCCAACGAGTGGGCACCGTTAATGATTTACATTATTAACGAGTGACGCGAGGTGAGGCCTCTTTTCTTACGACCAATGGAAGAAAGCGCTTCAGCGATCCCCGAGGGTGGTGGGGATGTTCGCCCATCATAGAAACTATGTTGCGAAACATACGTTGTTGTAGACTGCTCTTGCTTACCGTTTTATCAGGTCTGTGTGTATGCATTTTCGTAATATAAATGCTGTTGGAATTTTTTAACTCTCGTATGATCCATAACTACAACACAAAAGACAGCACAACGATGAAGGAGAGACACCACACAGCGCTGATTTACAACTAAAAGTTTTATTGGACGCCAGTAGGTATAAATAGCTCCCCAGCAGCCAGAAAGAATAGAGTGCACACTTGAAATCCGTGAATGACATACCACAAATACGCTGGCAGGTGTCAACACGAAATTGAAATGCTAGTGAATACAATATGATCAGTGAGCAGGCACTCGTCAATATTCACACTCAATGTACCGTCTTTCTTTTTCTGACAACGCAACAGATGAAGCACTGATGCATTTTTCAGAGACTCTAATTGACCGGGTAACCCTCATGCCTTCAAATGAATAACTACCACCGATTATGTCGGCGCCCCCCCCCCCCCCCCCCCTCCTCAGCACCCCTGTCTGACACCATGGCTCTGTCGTGCGCGCAGTTAGCTCCGCCCTGACAGTTTCCTCCATATTAACGGCTTCACGAAACGCCGTCACGCGCCTGAGTCATGGTCTCCTGGGGCGGCTTTCATCGGCTTAGACGTGGGACTTAAAAGAGCCGCCAGTCGCATAGTGCTCGCGTTCGCACTGAGCTTGTCTTCGGCGTCGTTGCTTCTTATCCTTGCGCTGCTCAGGACTTTCACACGGAACACGGCCGTTAACCCCGCGTCGTATATAACGGTGGCGGGTCCCGGTGTGCGCAGTATACCGCTTTTTTTTTTGTTATCGAGTATTTGTCGAGTATTTTGTCGCTATGCATTAGCTCTTCATCTTTAAAGGTTTTCAGATATCTCTACGCCTACGAATTATGAATTAATGGCCGCTTAACATTTCTTGGAATTCTTTTCTTCTGGGGCCGTCTTTTTTTACGCAGCATGTAAATATCTCTAACAGATGACATGACAAAGAAACGAGGTCCTTGGTGTACCGATAATTTTTTTTGCCACGTAATGCGCAACGTCATGCATTAGTTCTTCATCTGTAAGATTTACGATATCGCTACGCCTACAAATTTGAATTTATAGTCCCTTCGCATACCTTCGCATTTCGCTTCTCCTGTGCGCAGCCGTTTTTCAAGTAGCATGTAAGGTAGCATGTAAATGTCTCCTACAGATGATAAGGAGAGCTTGGAAGGCCTTCGAATGTCAGTAATTGAGCTACAGCCGACCTACCAAATCTTACCGTGTTTCGGAACATTCCGGTGGATTACCGAGGCAAACTTCTTATTCCTGCGAATTGACAGTTGTCGTGATACGGCAATATTATCAGCCCGTGTTTGAAATATTTTAAAGTACCATATTCTTCCGAATCTTACCACCCGCTGATTCGAAGCACTCCTCTAATTTCGCAAAACCTTCCTAAAAAAGGTTACGTGTGAATCTAATTGCACATCCTTTTCTCCGAAGAAGTGCACTATTCAAAGCTCGCTTTCTAACTCTGTCGTCGAACCGAACCTGTCAGCGTCCCGAGGTGGCACGGCGTAATGTAGTGTGAACTCCGGCTTCGTGTGTTGCTGTGTTTAGACAAGCACACAGTACATGTAAGATTGCGGCATCGAACGCCAATAACTAGCCGAAAGAGACTCTAATAACCAAAGGCATGTGGAGGGTCCTCCACTAGGGAGAGTGGGTCCTCCACTAGGGAGAGTAAAGTTTCACTGCAGCGCCCTCTGTGCCCAACGCCTTTGGAACCACCAAGGCCCCTGGCGTAAACGCAAACGCAGAGCAAATATGAGGATTTTATAAAACATTTATTTTGACGGGATAAAATAATGTGTGCCAAAAAACAAAACAAGCTTCGCCATTGGTGGAAAATTGAAAAGGAATAACGACACGGTTTTCACAACGGTTCCTTGAGCCTCTGACTTTTCGGAGGTAAAGGAGGCAAGTGAGCAGTTCTTATATGCAACATATCACTGGTCCTCGGCCTCCGGTATCTCCAGTAAAAAGCCATTGACATAACCGTGCACGTTTAAAACGACGGCAGAGGTACGATAGAGTAAATGTATGTGCGGAAATGGCTCCCCTTTTGTGGAGGAGCCCCCCCCCCCCCTGCCCCCCTGTGCGCACTCCCATCAGCGTATTGTCACGTGGACTGGCTATCGGTGGCGCCTAACAGGTTTCACGGGTATCGCGGTGCGCGTTGTTTGGTTTGGTGGCAGTTATTTGAGAGCAGTAGCGGAAGTCGGACCGAGTTTGTGGAGGGATGCCTGCAGCTTGAAGTTTGAGAGAACTGTATTTGCGTTTGCCGAAGACGTTTGCCTACTTTGTGTGCCACACAAGTTGTTATTTCTTCCACTCCTCTCGTCGAGATATAGCCGCGAAAAGAAGGGAGGGGGGGGTGGGGAGACATCATAATCGATTTTACGAATCTAGTACCCCTTCACTTTGGTCATCGCGATCGCTAAGAAAAAGGAGCGCTTAGAATTTAGTAAATACCATTCTAGAATGCAAATTCTTATTTTAGGTGTCCCATTCACATTTCTCTGCTGTATGTCAACGACAATGGCGAAAGGTGGAGAGCGAACTGATTCTTCCGCATCAGCACCTAACGGGAAACCGAGAAAATGAGCTGCTGTCTCTCGAGAGCGGCCGTGTTACGTGGCAATCGGTGCAGCGAAATCAAGCATTCGGTTGAAATGAATTCGCCTTCGCTATTGTATGACAGCTCAATGAAGAGCTTAATATTGACATCGTCATTTCTATTCCAATTATACAACTTTCGTTCTACAAAGAGATTGATTGATTGATTGATTGATTGATTGATTGACTCATTTATCGATGAATATATTCTCGCTAGCAGTTAAAGTAGGGAGGTTGATAAATCAAACTGCCAGAAACGCATGAGTGGCACCGCTTGAATAAGGTCTGGTGATGCCTTTTAGTGCCTCCCGCTGTTCCATGGTGTGAATATTACAGCCTTTGCTTGATATCTGCAGACATGCTAACCTAACGTGGATTAGGTCAGCGGCTTTATTTACAATGTTACAGACATTGGTGCAGCGTTCTCGCTTGGTGTGGGCCCACAGAGTGGGCCGTGGATATGTGTTGCTCTGTAAGCGACGCCAGGCATGCTTCTGGTTCTTGGAGAGCGTCTTGTGCCCCGCCGTCTAGATGTAGGGAGCTAGGAGGTAGGCTTGAGTTATTTCGCGGTAGTTGGTGAGCGTATCCTTGCAGAGAGCCTAGGCGTGATGCCTCCCGCCTCTGTCTGGTAGACTGCATCTTGGGTATACTGTTATGGTCAGCAGTGTTGCTGGGAAGGAGGGAGGTAGCCGGGGCCGCTTTGAGGCTGACACAACGGTAGGTTTGGCTGCGCGCATCGCGATACGCTGCACAAAAGGAGAGACGATCCCGCGATAGCGTATTTTAGACGGCACGCTTGGAGTCACTCATAATGATGGTGGATAGGGCATGAGCAATGGCTGTCTCCTCGGTCACCTCTGTGCCGATGTGAAGCTATATAGAGCGACGGTGTTACCGTTCACGTCTGTCACCAGTTCACTCACCACAACTGTTAGTGAAGAGCGTGATGCGCTGCATCCACGTGTGCGGCATCTGCGTCCTTATAGCAGCCTTGACACTGGTATTCTGCACCTTGCTTGTCATCATTGCAAATGAAAGTCAGCGTTTACATTCTTGGGAATGAGGGGAATGGGGGCCGAAACAATATCTCTATGAGGGAAGCCGTAATGGAGAGCTCCATATTAACTTCAACCACCAAGCGTTCAGCCACCAAAGGAACCTTCAGTGTCTATGTGCAGCTTCCATAACCTATGTGGAACTCAATTGCGGGCTACACATTCTTGAATCGCACTTTCAAGTGTCAGCTTTCTTCGGCGACTTGCTAAATACAAATTTTAGACCCTCGTCAGCCAAGGAGTGAACGAGTTCAGTTTTGCTAGAAGGGTTCCTAAATAAAAGCTACAAGCGCAGCTTTAGTAGGTCCAGGAAGCCCCTACAAGACATAGCGTATACAGCAAGCGTGACAACAAAAGAGGACCATTTATCTATGCAAACATAATGAAACTCGTTACATGCATAAAAGAAGAAACATAAAAAAAACAGAAGCATAAAAAACTGTTCGTGAACAAAAATATTAACGCCAAAATACAGTAAATAAAAAAAAATTTGAGGATAGGTACAATAATGCAACTGAAGTGTCTAAAGTAACAGTATAGCTATTTGCACAAAGATAACACCGTTTGTTCAGAAATAATGTGTATATAATAGAAACAAAACAATACACAAAAATTCATACTTGCACGAATATGCTGAGCAGTTCTTTCTATGCAAACCTGCAGTGTTATTGACAATATTTTAAATGTGGAGAATGCTAGGAAGTAAGGGTTATAATTTCTAGTTGTTACGAATTCTATCCTGATTTCTTGTGTTCAGCAAAGTACGTAGCAATATTAAAAATTCAAAGTTGGTATAAAATTTATGGCATTGGTGAAAGAAAAATACATTGCATGCAAAAGACGTGCATTATATAGTGTTCATTGAAAGTCATGTAACATTAGCCTATTTCTACGAACTTTATTACATCCCCTAACCAAAGTTGCATTGAATGCTATGCAATGTCCTTCATATGAACGAAATGCACTTCTTGCTTATTTTAGTTCTATGAAAAAGTTTCTGCGACGTCATCCTGCCTCTTACGTCATACTGAGCACTTCAACAAGCAGAACAAGCACATTTTATTGCATATTTTTACGTCGAGAATCACCTTTTATTATCGCGTTATAAAAGTTTGCCGTCATTTACCTTGAAACTAATTTGGCAATATAACTAAGCTTGTAGCGAACCGAATGCATAGCTGGCTTTGCAAGCTTAATTGTCTGCACAATCGTAGCCATCCACAGCCAGAAACTCAGCCCTACCAGAACATTTAGCTCCAGGAAAGGCATACGTATGCTTGCTGGTTAACCATGATCCGCTGAAGCAGTTATCAGCTTGGACAGAATGAATGCCTTTGATGCCCAGCAGAACGTTGTGCCGTGAGCTTGCACGCAAGACCACTGCAGTCCTAAATTCAAAGGTACCACAAAAGGTTACTGCATTCTTCGCTTGCCAAGAGGGCAATGACAAATAAATCCGTTGACATATGATTAGAACACATGATGTTTTTAGGAGCTAGTGGAAACAAGCTTCCACGCAGCTATTTTAGCTAAGCAAACTTAAAATTTACAGACTTTTTCCTAAGGCCCCTTGAAGTTCGTTCAAGAGAGGTTTCACTGTATCTATATCCAGGACGAAGCAAATCTGTATAAGCTTCTGTCGCAGTTTTATTTCATGTTTTCAATATGGCCATGAGAAACAAAAGGTACTGGCGAGAGAGGCAGAGAACTCAATACTAGCAAATTTATTTCACTCCTTTGTTAAACAGCCGTATTAAAAGATCAATCAGCCTTACAGTTTGAGGCAATTTGCGATGCTGACAGCAGAGAGCACAGATGATCGATTCAGATGAATATCATGTGTTGCGTGTAATGATGCGCAAAAGCGCCAAAAAAAAGTATTGAAAACCTGAGCGCGACTTCATTGTTGTCGTGTCCCCGTCTTGCGCATAATGAGCTGGAATACGGGTCGCATCACCGGAAGTGAAAGCCCATAGGGACCGTCTTCAAAGTCCTCTTTATTGAATCCGGCCTCAACCGAAAGTCGCCAATACTTGACGCTAATAACACTAATAATGAGGGGCCATTTGTGAATAAGACTCGATCCCGCATCGTCCAGTCGGCAGTTCCGCGACCTCCGGCTGCTGACTTCTGTGGCATTCGGTCTGTTAATGTGAAGGGTCTGTTGCACATCGGGGCCTCCCAAAAATAAAACAATTTTACTAAAGAATTCTAAATGTTTATTTTTTGGTTAGCAATATTGTTTCATTGTTTGTTTTTAAATGAAATAAAAGCTGAAGTTGCTTAGGATAAATAAACTCAGCCACGATGCAGTTGGAGCGACCATGTTTTTTTTCAGCTTGTGTTTCCTTGCCGGAGCCAGCCCGATGCCAAGAGATGCTAGCGTAGAGAGAAATACGTGCGTGTTGTTCACCTTGGCTGGCGGCGCACTGTCTATTCGTTCCGGCAGTCAAACATGCCGCTAAACCGTATGTCAAGAGCAGAGCGTGCTGCATAGAGGTTGGGCTTACTTCTGGCCGCCCTCGCTAGCGAAGAGGGGCTCCTACAACAAGGCGCAGTGCAAGTCTTCGTTTTTAGTGGCGTGCTTTCCCACTATCCATTGCGACTTCCGTTTCCGACTCCTCACTCTGTCAGGTGGGCATGTGATGGTCAGATTTTGGCAGAAAAATACAAAGATCACCCGGGGTTAGCCGTAAGTATATGCTCACTCAAAAATACCTAAACAGCCTATAAATATCACCGCCAGGGTGTTAAAAATTAAAGCAGATCTTTGCTGGGAGGATTCCTTTGTGACCCCGAAGAAAAGAACAATTATGTTAGCCCCCGCCATTCAATGCGCACGCCTTCAACCGGCTCAGACATTATTGACAGGCCTTCGGTCTTCATCCTACCAGAATTGAGCTGCATGACACACAGATTGTGAGGCGACCGCTGTCTAGGTGGCACGAATACGGTGGCAACGGTAGAGGCAATGGTGGGCTTCGTTCTGGACAGCTGCAGCCTGGCTGCGTGGCTCCTACTTGGCGGTATACGAAAAGCTTTGTTCTCAACCTACTTTAGCCAGTGCTTCGGATAAATTTGAAGGGGGCTTTGTTAACAACCAGCACTGAATTTCAGTTACCAGGAAAGGTGCTGTTGCGGAAGCAGTCAGCATGGCCTGTTCTTGACGTGTGTATACAATCAAATGTAATTTGCCGTGTACAAAATAATTTTTTTCATGGGTGAGTTCTTAAAATATACAATTTGCATTGATTGAATAACATCACGCGCGTAAACCACGCTTTAGTATCCCTGTATAACCGCTTTCATACGCCGCTGGCTAGAATGTGTAGTGTTACAGGGCTAAGAATGAAGTTTGGGTTTCAGGCGAGTTGTAACACAGGGCGATGTTTTACCGGCCAAAGCCGTCTGGATGTGTGCAAGCTTTGAAAGCACGATAGACATTTCTTTAGGGCTCCTGTGTTTCGACATACAGCTTGCTCGACTTATGTGTGCAGCTAGTGATTTCACGGAAGAAGTAGCAGTGGTACTGGTTACCAACAGTCCAGAAAAGTGGCATTTCGCATCTTATTGGTCATATAACAGTGTTGCCAATTTATGTATTTAGTTAATATATGCAGGTACTTTCAGAGAGAAGCAACTGCTTGAAATTTCCTTTAATTATTTGAGGAGCTATGTTTTTCCTGTCACTAAAATATCACTTCTCTGTTCATTCTATAGATGTTTTATGATCAACGTCTTTCTACAATATTATATTCAGGTACTTTCAGAGAGTGCAACTGCTTGAAATTTCCTTTAATTATTTGAGGATCTATGTTTTTCCTGTCACTAAATTATTACATTTCTGTTCATTCTATAGATGTTTTATGATCAACGTCTTTCTACAATATTAAGTAACTTGGAAGCCGCTGAACCATAATATATTCGGTCGTATCAGCAACGCTGGCGGCGCCGTGCGGCCTGTTTCTGAAGCAGCGAGCCGGTGTTAGCTCTTCGCGGTGCGGGCGACCGCATTGGTTTGGAGCGTGGAGATGCGAGCAAAAAAGGAATATTTTTGCGATTCCGAGATATGCAAATCAATAAACTGTTTGACAAAGCAAATATGCTGTCCCTGCCATGGAGAAAATGTTTAAAAAGGAGCGTTTCGGTTTGTTAGTTCGGTTTGTAAGACGTTTTGAATTTACGACCGATGTGGATTCATAGCGACGTATTTTTTTAGGAAAAAAGCCGCGTCGTCCGTGCATTGATGCTCGCGAATCACAATAAATTTGGGTTCAATATCATGCCATCGCAGTTGCACTAAAGCGCTGCAGTGTTTAAACACCAAGCTGATATGAAATGTATGGTGATATCTTTTAAGGTGGCCGTGCAAAAGAAGGAGTTCTTTCTATCATTTATAATCGCCTATATTGCTTCGCGTGCAGTTGTTCTTTACGGCTGTCATTCAGCTTAGTTTATTCTGATTCATCACCACGAGGTTAATTGCACAAAAAAATAAAAACGAAGGATAATATTTGTAAGCATGACTTACAGGCCATACCGTGTCAACATAAGGGTGTGAAATGCGCACATTCTTCGGATTTATTTTATTTTTCGACGGGATGAGCAATGGAAGCAATATATTTGAAATGCGCTAACTACTTAGTTGTGTTTTTATTTTTCGGACGGGGTGAGCAATGGATCTGAAAAACACAAACATTTCGTTACAGATGTCTTGTCCTTACTTTATCACGGGCTTTTCTCTCGGTGGTGCAAAGATCACACGTCGAGTGGTAATTTCGTTTGTTTCATTAAGGTCAAACGGCCGTTTCTATAATATTTCAAACAGTAGCATACATTTGCCTCAGGCGGCTTCATGATATACGCCGAAGACAAATGAGCTGTTATATACTCAGTATATGAGCACGTCAACAATATATACACCCAATAGCCGGCTGAAACATGCCATAAAATAAAATGTGAATATCCGAAAAACTGCCGCTTAAAGAGTTTCGCCCCTTAATGCGGCATGTTTAGTATACATGCGGCAATACTGACGGAGTTTTCACTTGGGCGCTACCGAATCCATACGCACTCGTATCAACGAACGTTTATTTGAAAACTGCAGCCAAATTCATTGACAACTTTTTATTTATGACATATGACATACTGCTGCTTATCTAAACGTCAAACCTCACACGAACGCTGGCACAACATCAAGAATCAGGCCCGCTTGCGAAAACGTGCGCTATATGGCAGCGGCGCTATCACCGACTCCACCGCCATGTCGTGCTGCCGCTGCGCCACCTACATGAGCTGGAACGACCGAATCCTTATTGGAGCGGTCGAGCGTCTACGAGCGTAAACCGGTAGGCACTGAAAGGGGGCTTCCTGGCCCTGACTTAAATGAGAATTCTTTCATCTTATAATTTACCCAAGAAGACGGAAGGAGTTTCATTGACTACTAGATTCTTTTGATGTATATCACAATAAGCCGACCCTGCTCTTACTCTTTTGTGTTCTGCAAATATCCAAATATAAAGAAAAAAGCCTCAAAAGGGACGAGCAGAACCATGGAAGAATCCATATATTATGATTCAGTGTAGTCGGCAGACAATCGACACGAAGTGTTTACCTTGGGAGATCGGCAACAGTGGGATTGATTGTTCTCCGTACATTGAATGGTGGTTGGCTAATTCTGTGAATAACGCTTGGTAAGTCCTTCACTCTAGCAGACAGGCAGTCGTGGTACCAGAAGCGGCCAGCTTCTGTCCTTGCCGAGGACATGTAGCTCGCTGTCAGAGGGGGGTTTTCTCTCCTGGTCGAAGGAGGCAGGTCGTGAGAGGACTGGCGAGTCTTCCTGCCGGACGTCAGCAGATGATATGTAGAAAAGGGAGCAAGACGGGCCTTTGTCCGCGCTGGGTCACTGCGCCAACAGAAAGCTGAACATGTCCGCCGATCAGGTTGACCAAAGAGAAACTTTATCTGGCACTCTTCTCTCCTGGGACAATAAGCTGTCTGGTTGGGCAGGAAGGTGCGCGCATATACTTCATCTCACAAGATATCTGCAGTACTGCGAAAGGCAGAGGAGCCTCTGCAAGTGTGCTCCTAAGTGCCTCTCGCCGCTGCACTCTACAATAGAGAATTTTGCTCCTACTGTCACCCCCACCAATTTGGAATGTGAGAGGCACGTAGGAGCCCAACTGCTTATTGTAGTGCAGGTGATCCTGATTGGACAGGGGTGCCTCTGCCTTTCGCAGGGCTGCAAACATCTTGTTAGACGAATTCTGTGACTAAATGAAGCACTGGGGTAGTCTACCCCTCCTCCCTCTAACCTTCTATTGTAAGAGAATTTTCGGAAGAATGAGGGTAGGGGGTCAGGTGGCCAGGGCTGGCAAATTTACTTCTCCTGGTTCGGTGTCCTTCAAGAAAACGAGTGCTATGCTCTAGAAAAGATTAGATAAAGCGAGGGTAGACCAAAAGAAAGAAATTGGCTGCATAGTATGAAAGATCACTGAACAAAGGTATAGGGGGAGCCTCAGTTCTCAGGCGGAGCCAATGTTTCGACAAGTGGACTTCCGAACTTTGCCTCGGCTTGCGAACTAAGGCTCACCCTCTATCCTTGTTTAGTGCTCTTATGAAAAGCGAAGTATACCTCATCGGACTTAAATTAGGTGTTTTATGTTTCACCTCAAGGACTGAGTGGGTTATAATGGGGTTGCATTTTCGGATTTTTTTTTCTCTAAGATTAAGCTCACAGTTTCGGTCTTTATTACAGAAAGGCACGTTCGTTTTCTTTGTTTTTAGCCAATATTTATCCTAATTTGATTTTCTGACTAATAAGTGGAACAATAAGTTGTGGCTCAATGCCATTTTAGTGTATTCTTAGAACATGAGCGGTTTCTTTACCAGCAAAAAGCTGCCTATATAATAGTGGAGCAGTTATTTTAGAAAAAATTATCATAATGGAAATGGGTTTCCATGAAATCATTTTGTCACGCTTTAATGAGCCAGAGATAAATTGAAATTCTAGTTTTACGATGGCTTTAAAGGCATTAGTTAAGAGATAGACCAATCCACCCATAACGCAGTGAGATTGTTAACAGCGCAGGTGTTGTTATTTGAACTTTTTGTAGTGTAATTAACGAATTGTAACTAAAAAGCAGCTGTCATTGCTGTAGAGTCTCCTTGCTGACACAATTGTTTCCAGTTTTCTGCACTAAGGATGGAACTGCAACTAAAAAGACAATATTTCCGCCTAAAGAATACATGCTATAGAACATTTCTTGCTGTTTTGCTGCCGTTGCACCATGATAAGAAGATGGTAGTTGGAGAAGCCGTTTCAACTGCTGGGACCTAATTTCTGCAGCAGATCTTATTGTCGTTTGGTGCCATCATGCTTGGGTACAGCCACAGGTTTGTTTTTAACGCCATTAGAAACTTTTAGTACAACCTAAACGTCTGGCTTGCTAATGTGCCTTCACCTTTTAATAAGTAGCTACAAATCTCATTGTTAATCTCCTGCGTGCGTTATGAATTCTTCTTTTTATTTCGTTTTTCCTTATTTTACTTTTCTTCTCTCTTCCCTACACTTATTTCATTTTTTGTGGCGATGTAACAATACATCTTAAAAACAAATATCTCTGCACCGCAATTCTTAGACTCTCCCGCTGTGTGGGTATGTGCCCACAATTTAGACAACAACAACAAAAACCGCATTTCGTTTCTTGTACGCTTTCTTTCTGGATTAGATTCCATGTTTCTTATACGCATATGCAAGCCTTTACAAGAACATGTTACGAAGGAAATGGTATCGCATTACCGTAAAACGAAAAGGACCAGAAGCAAACATTGGCAGGGGTTATTTCTGTTGAACCGGTTGTATTGCAAAGGCAAGGAATCTCCATTTCAGCTGTGCATGTGGCGTTATCTCGGAGCCATCTCTTTATATGGCGTACGTTTAACCTTACTGAAAAATGCTTATAACACACGGAAACACCCGCCGCGGTGGTTCAGTGGTTAAGACGCAGTGGCTAAAAAATCCGAGTGCCACGGTTCGAACCCGACCGGTTAGAATCTACTCCATTGGTTTCATTTAGTGTAAAATGAATACAAGAGGTTATGGTCAGTCAATAGGCTCCATCACTCTTCGGTTGGCCGGCGAACGTGAAACATTCCTTAGTCAGACTCACACGCTTCTATGCCGGACTGTGGAATTACCTGCGAGAACCCACGCGGTACAGTCGCTTTGCTTGGCCTGTGGTTTGAACTTACCTGGAGCTCAACGCTAGCAACATGACGAAAACATGATGGTAAGGACAGACTCAGCCAAATAACAAAAGAAAACAAAGAAACTGTTTTTCTCTTTTCTCTATCTCTACTGTTTAAGTGGGCAGTCTGAACTTCAATGACACCTTGCCTTTGGCTAAACCGTCCCCGAGCGTTGGTAGTGGGGGGGTGGAGGGGGGTGCATGCGACCATTCCTTTTGCCGAGTCACTTTTTTTGCGTAAACAATTAGGTGGCATTAATAATTAACCAAAATCGCGCGCCTTTTTAATCCGGCTGAACGAAGAGCAAACACTGTTGTTTTCACAACAGCTTTTCATATCGATTCCCGAGCGTCACAGGGCAATCTCCGCTGCCGCTGTGCAAATGGCCCCGTCTAGTGAGTTATGTCCCCAGCCTCGTAATTTTCGGCGGCTCCGCTGCAGGCCAGTCTGATGGCAGCACAGGCATGTGGCACAATCTCTCGTTACAGCCCATGTCATTGCCCTCCATACTTTGCTCGCTCCTTTTACTTTAGCGTCGGAGGGAAGAGAGAGGGAAATCTGAATGACCTCTTGTTCCTGTCCTACCTTTTATTTTCCGGCGAGATAAATGTGCTTTAAACGTACCGCAATAAATTGAAATAATTAGCTAACGAGCACGCGCCTCAGTCCCGCAACTCTGGGAGCATGGTATGCTTGATGCGCCTGCTGTAGCATCTGTCTGCCTGAGAAAGTTTCGTGACCTCTTGAAAGTAGAGCTACCGAACATCGGATGTGGCGCTTTCCCCCCTTCTTTTGACGGCAGCTAAGATTGTGTCGGCGCTCAAAGAATGAGATTGCATTTATTGATGTTTTCGTCGTTAACGGTCACAGAACGGCATACTCGAAATTTTTAATGGTTCAAGTACACGTGTCTATCATTTAAGATTTCGTTTCGAAATGAAGGCTGTGAATGAGAAAACTTTGATAAAGTTGACGAAGAGAGGTAACTTATAGAATTCTAGGCCAAATTCACAGGCTTTTGTTTTATCAAAAGTATGTAAATTTCTCGCATTATCCTCTTTGCCAGGTAAATTTTTTCCGAATAACTGTATAACTGTCAATTTCACCGTATACAGATGCACTCCATCGGGAAGTTCTCAGAAGACTCTTCTTTGCAATTTGAAGCAAAATATATTCACGTATGGACTCTTCATACATATAGCCTAAAATTTCATTCCAGAAGATCTTAATGTATTGGACAGTTGTTACCATGTATTTATATTCATATCTATAGCATAAAAAGAAGAAGACCACAAAGAGGAAACGAAATAGACTGTGGTCATAGAGGAGCGACGTATTTCTCTTCTCGAAGTAATCCACGTGCTTTGTTCCAGAATAGATAGGCCAATGATTTGTTATTCAAGATTTTTATCTCACATGAGAATGGCTAGTCAGGCAGGGTTTTCTAATCAGGTCAAATGCAGGTAAGGAGAATTCGACTGTAAACAGGTTGCTCCAGAGCCCTTGGACAAGCATCAACTAATACAAAGGCGTGGTTTGGTTTCCTTTCTTAGTCTTCTGCTCGTCTCTCCCTTTCAGCGGCGCTTTCATTAGTGCCTAATAGATCTGCCAATTTAATGGGCAGCAATCTTCTTCAAATGTTAGGGAAGACATCAAACAACTGGTTCTCAAGATGAGTTTCCGAAGTTTTATGTGCTCTTAAAGGCGATCGCATTCTAGAAAAGTACAGCTTTCACTGCCACGCATTCTTATACCGATAGTACATGGTCCATATGGTCACGAAGAGTCGGACACGACTGAACGACTTAACTGAACTGACTCCATTAAACTAACGAGACCTGCTTCATGTACAATGTAACTTACCCTCATTGCCGTGCCTTCTTGTCGTAACTGCAGCAAGAAAAGTGACTATGAATTTCGCATCCTGCATGTGTCTTAAGAGCGAGCACTTCAGGAAAATTGGATTTGTCTTTATGCTCATCGTAGCGCGGTTGTCCATGGAATGCAAGTACGCTGTCATATGATGCGACAGCCGCGTTGTTTGTTTTGTACTTGTGCTATTCCTGTAAACTTCTTGTCAAATTACACTGATATCTTGCTATCTCCCAACTGAATTCATGTCCTTTTTCAGTGCTCGCATCTAATAAAAATAAGAGCCCTAATTCCTTTAAACTTTGGGGGGCTATCGGCAAAACCACGCTCGAAAGAAATTCACCTCTTGAAGCAGCTCCACCAGAGAAGATAAAGAGAAGTATGTCTGGCTCACTCTAAACAGTGTACAGAAAAGTTTATATAAAATAAAACATCGAGACAATAACTTGCCACAGAAACTGGTTTTGTTGTGGGGTTTGTTGTCTATGTTTATCTCTCTTACTGACGTCCTTGCGGGTGTAAGACTGCAAGCACACCTACAAGAATTTTCGATAACCTACCACACTCTAGATAGAGGCACTACTCTGCAAAAACTTGAAATGCGTTTAAGCATGCTGTACGATTTCGCCGTGACATAGCCCGCTTCGCTGATTTATGGCTGCTCCCTGGCCTTCCCACGGCACTAGGTGGCGTCGACAGCAGGGCGTAACGAAGCACCCCGACCTTCGCTCATTGCCTTACTTGTCGCTTGACGGAGGAAGCTCCTTGGCCTTTTATCTTGCCGCCACGTGCTGTTTCTTCACGTGTCATTTGGGAGCGGGTTGTCTGCAGCAATAAAATACTTTTGGCTGGACACCTACGAAACCGAATGTTCGTAAATTTAACAAAATGATGCTTGATTCGCGGGAGAACAGAGTGAACGTGACGAAAATCGAAGGGAGAGGGGGACAGAACATTCACACGTTGAACTACAAAACAAAATGGTATCTGAGCTCAGCCAACACTGTTTTCTGTGCATAGGTCTCAAAGCGATGGTTTGTACTTCTCACCAGTTCACCGCATTTTTCAACAGTGTTGCTTTGTTAACTTCTTTCGTTATAAGACGCAGTATAGATAAATATGGTAATGTTCCAAGCTATTTTGTGTATACACCCTTCCGCCGCAAGCAGCGTCATGGGTACTTATGGGTGTTACACATATGTGCCACCGCAATTTAGCAATCACCGATACTTATCTGCAAAGTGCCTATACATTTTAGAGGTCAGGCATTTATTACTGCCATTACACAGCGTAAATAAAGAGCAGCCATGACCACTCCTTTATCATATTTACCAAGTAAATGCACTGTGCCCAGAAAAGACTTATTGGTGCATCTAATGAGACCATTTGTAAGCATTCTATTTGATGAAGTATTGCAGTCTTATGTCTTTCATTAGCCTGTCATACATCCAGATGAGGCAGAAACTACGCTGGTGCATATTTTACTGCCAGGAGCGCGAAGTTCAATTATGCTGCCGGATTGTTTTGTCATTCTAGGGCAGGAGCCGATGAGAGTCTATCTTTTTTTTTTTTTGCAGCCGCAGCAGCAGGTGAAGCTACGGAATACCCAGAAATGTGGCGCAACAAACACAAACACAAGCGAAGAGACACAACACACGTGCACACTACCAACTGTAATATCGCTTGTGTAATCTATAATCTTCGCTTGTGTTTGTGTTTTTACGCCACATTTCTGGGTATTATGCAGGACCAACTAGCCACTCAAGCCGTTATTTTGAGAAGCTACGGAACCTTCAAAACTTCATGAAGAAGGTATCCATGCAGAGGTCATTTGTCCAATTGTATTCTGTTGGAAGTCCACATATGTCACTCGCCTGTTAAGACAGTATATCAGAGAGAGGAAGACCTGCAGGCTAAGAAATAAGTGATACTTCTAGTCACGCGATCGCCTTTTCAAAAATTCTCGTACGAATTGAACTACAACTATGGGTTCCTGTGCACTTGTAGGCAGCCTTCGCCGCGGACTAAAATTAACGTGACTGCTCTGTGCACCACTTTTTCGCGAGCCAGCAAGCACTCGCACCTCGCGTCCTACTTGCGGCTTTTGATCTGCGTGTATTAGATCCCCCCTTTCGTTAAATCCAGTCCGCCGGACGCGCTCTCGTTGCGGAGCTGAGATGGAGCAATCTATAAAATTAAAATGAACGGTAAAGGCCTAGGTATCTTTTCATATTCATTAGCACACAAAAATATAACATATGTAAACATTTAGCCAACAAGGTCTCACGAATTTCGAATAAGGAACCGATCGGGCATACGCTAATCCTCTACAGCACACTTTTTTATGGTTGCCTGGCACTGGCACTCAGTCTTCTTGAAGGCCAAAATCCTTACACGCACCGGCAGAATCCCGCGATGCAGGCATGTGCTCTCATGGCATTATTCAGCCGCCGTGACTCAGTGGTTAGGGTACTCGAATACTCAGAGGAGCAAACGGTTCTGGGTATGGCCGTGTTGTTAGGGTTGATATATAGCCCAATCGCAATGTACACATGCACTGTGTCCGTGGACGTTACAAACGTCACACAGCTGAAAGTATGCATTGCATTACTCTACGGCGTCCCTGGAATCGCTTTCAGATGTTAAACCACCCAACAAATGTCTAGCCTTTCGATGCTGCCGAACGTGGATATTGAGCGTCAGCTGATGAAACAAAACCGTTAAGGGCATACCTCGATGGTAGAATTGCGGCGTAGATTTAGGAACTTGAAACGGTTCTTTTATTTTGCATCTCTTTATTTCTTTTCTTTGTTTTTATATCTATTTGATTTATTTTTCCTGTCTTGTTTTTGTATTTTTTAACTTTCTTATTTTTCATGATATTGTGATCTAGTGGTATGCATGAGGCCATATGGTGAGCACACTGTCTCAACGGAGAGGCGAACACAAGTTGTAACGATAATGTCAAGAGTCGATGTCGGCTTCACCCCGAGCTCGCTGACCATGCGCGGTATAAGCTAATTAGGACTCTACAACAGTTCCCAAATTTTATTTTTCCGCTAAGAAATGAAGAGAATAAAAGAGAGGATTCACGGACCTTGGAAGCTTTGCTAGACTTAAAGCCAATTTGAGAAAATGAACAAAATTTAAAAATATGACATGAGCTCAGGGAAAAACGATGAGGTAAAAATATTCAGGTAATAAGGCCAAGCCCCAAGTGACAAAGAGATACTCCATCAATGCGTAGAGCATAGGCATCCAGGAGATGGCAGCCAGAGCCTGCCAAATGAAACAGCAATGACAAACATAACGAGAGAAGAACAATGATAGAAGAAACCAGGATCAGTCGGAAGAAAAGTAAGCTTAGAACGTTGTGCAGACAGACAGATATACCGTTGTTATGACCGTGCATGGCATTGTTATGACCGTGCATGGTCCGCACTTGCGCGCTCTATTGTTCGTTTGTGGGCATGGATATGTGCTGTTGGTGCAAGGGCGCCAAGTGAGTCTGTTTCCATAAATCCTTTTGTGTGAGCCTGTTTTGCTTTGTCGAGACCCTGCAAATGCCAAATTGGTCCTGTCAAGGGAACGTCAAGAAAAATACAAAGAAATGTCGCCCTGTGGGAAATAGCTGGATGTGCTTTTGTTCAATTGTTCACCCTTCCCGTCGAGAAGCGCTATTGTCCAGCGAGGAATGCCTATTGTCCAAAGGAGACGACACTGTGACACGTCCGCTGACGTACAGGACAAGAAAGGAGCATGACGAATACGGCCATTACAGGAATTCCCGGGAATGCAGGAAAGATTTGCAATTGTCGGAAAGGGACAATGCTGGGAGCAGTATGTGGCGCGCACGTGCACTTGGGTTTCTGAGAAGGAAATCCACTTGCCGGAACCACCATATCGGATCTTTGCTGAAGAATAGAAATGTACCTCCTCGCCGTTCCCAAGCTCTACCCGCCAACAAGTGACCACGCCCAACGAAACAATACCGGACCAGTCAGTGCATCAGACCATCAGTGCAGTGATGTGTTCGATTGGATGCCGATATCTGAGGAGCGTGCCCTGGAACTGGTTGGTCAGCATCTTCAGAGAGGGGCTGGACATAGGGGGTTTTAAGGACGTTGCAGAGCACGAAATGACGCTCTGAGCCCTGGGTAAACGGCTCATCCAGACGCTTCTCGCTATGAACTCTTAACGCTTACCATTTTACTGATATATCCTTTCCTTTCATGTAAATAAGTTTTCTCAAAGTGCCATTAAACCTGCTTGTATATATTTTACCAACTTCGAAGATTGAATCCTTCATCAATCCCGATTCTCTGGACGCTACCAAGTGAAGGCCGGGTCGACTTAGTCCCAGCGTCACGGCAGCATCTCCACACGCTAGTGGTATCCTGTAAACTGCACCTGGGGCATATTTTACAAATTGCTTCACATGATTTTTGTCACGACCACTTTTAATTGCTTTACCTTGTCCTGTGCGATAGCACAGCTGGCCTATGCTCTTCGATAATGCTGAGAACTGCATCAGTACTTCGTACATTTCGGCCACTTCAAGTCCTGCGCGACGTTGTGCATGTAAGGTACCACAATCCTTTTGCGTGCTTTGCCCTTTAGCATTGGCAGCAGAGTTTCACTAATCGCCGTCAGTATCGCGCAGGGTAACCTGTCACGTCCAATATAGATGTCTGGTTTTCAACGTTTTCCTAATTTTTTGCTCGAAAGACCTAATGAATGCGGACTGAAGAAAAGCCTCTCTTGGTCCTCTTAGAGTACGCGGATTCATATGACCGTAACTCCTTCGCTAGTAGCTAAGGAACTTCCCTACAAGCGAAAGTATAACTTAGTACAAGCAAGTTGTACTAAAGGGGTGCAACTTTGCTAAAGGAATTGTCTGACTTGATTGATGGGCCAGGCATCTATCAAACATAGTGCGAATGTACTCTTCCGTGGTAGCAAGACTGTCAAATGTCCTCGCTGCTTTTTGACATTTACCTGGTGCCAATTTGTGTGTTCTACATAATAGTAATATTCATGGCTTCCTTCTTTCTAGGAATGAGTTCGAAATGCTTTCATACACTTATGATCTTTCTTTTTCCTCCACTGTGTAACCAAGCCCAGACTAAGGCGTATCCACGACAGAATACTTTGGCTTCGCCTCTCATGCTCATATGTATAACGCAAAAGTATTGGCTTCGGGTTGGTTTATGGTGCTCAAAGCCGCCCATGGTGCGTTCCACTACATGCATTAAGCAAAATACATTTTAGTTGAAAGAGCGTATTCCGGTCCTTTAGCGTTATGCGCATAATTGATTCAACCTTCGGCTTTAAATTTGGCCTGCCCAGGCTCGTAAACTTCGGGTGACAAAAATTTATTATGCACTCCAGGTTCTCCACGGCGCGAGACATTACATGATGCGTTTTCATCAAATATTTGCGACATTTCGTTTGTCATGAAATTTAGAGCCGATCCGACGTGATAACATTTTCAGGCCTGTGTGCGTTGGAAGGGATCGGCTTAGTACACCTCTATATGAGACAGTCAGCTGCCTTTTTGTTTTTGTTTCCAGACTTTTTTCGTGCCATTATTAGAGTATTCTTGCAACGTAACCTCATAACAAAGCTTTTAAACTTCATGGTTTCTTCCTATCTTCTTATATTCATAACCTTTGTTCAGCAAATTTATGCTTAGCAAATTTATGCTTTTGTGCGGTGTTTACAATGACGTTTTCGAATGAGTACTTATATATATTCTGTTTCTCGTAAGCGTCTATGCAGGAAATAGATAGCCATGCTTGTTCGGCTGCCACTGTGTCATACTTTATATTTTGTCTACAGGTAACATCATCATCATCACCATCATCAGCCGGACTATATCCAGTGCAGGGCGAAGGTCTCTCCCATATTCATCCAATTACCCCGTCCTGTTCTAGCTGCATACACTTGACCCCTGTGACCCTCTTAACCTCATCCATCCACCTAATTTTCTGCAGCCCCTGCTGCACGTCTCTTGGAATCCAGTTGGTTACCGCGACCGTCGGTTATCCACTTTTCGCACTACATATTCTCGTAGGTGGAGAAAACACTGATTTCTGTTAGAAAAAAACGTTTTTTTTTCTACAAATACACTTCGAAGGTCTATCTGTCTACACGTGGCTCATTAGCAAAAATTAGTTTTTCTATATTCTCCAAGCTGCCGTCTTTGTGATATGCCTGATATAACTGAGCACTGTTTCATTTATTTTAAAGACGCAGTTTTCTTTTGGGACATACTGCAAAGAAATCTAAACAAGCACTTCTAAGTTTACAGACTGTGCAATACTGAGCGGATACGCAATCTGATTGCAAACCCTATTACATAATTTTCCTTATGGGGCTCCATACCTTGCAGAATACGCGCATGTTGCATCGCAAAGTTAGACCCGTTGTTCCACGCAGAATTCATTTTAGCCCAATGATGCACCAACTTAAGGACAATTATGAAAAAATAATGTTCAACTGGACTGGCTCCGCTATAAACGCGGTGTTTATCTTTGCCGCACTTTTAGTTCGTTTATGTGAAAATAGTGCAGCTCAGGAATTGCTAAGTGCTTTGTAAACAGTCTGTATATGCTGCATAGCCTTTATTACAGTAGCTAAATGTAATGAATACCATGTGTGAAGAAAAGACGCCTCAGTGGCTCAGCCACTCTATTGCAGACCCCGATTACCCTGGTTGAATCCCGACCAGTTCGATTCTTATCCGATGTTTATTTTTTTTTCTTGGTCGGTGATGGTGAGATCACTAGTTCTTCCGCACAGGAATAAACTCAGACAGCTGATAGGCTTGTCGTCCCATTCGAGCTAAAGCGGGCACCAAGGAAGACTGAAGCGGGTCGTAAAATCAATACTTTAGCAGCACCTGCTGATACTGTGCGCATTCACAAGGAGCATTTGTGACAGTCTGGCCCCAGTATGCCAGTAGCCATCGAGACCTGTAGGTACGAACGTCTGCGATGGCGAAAAGGTCACAAGAGCAAATATGGTTGCGACCACACTTGCGCACTTGTAAAGCGTCTGTAATTTACTCGCAAGTGTACTATTCAAATTCTAAGAAAAAGTCATTTCCCTTTAAGAAAAGACTTTAAAATAGTGCAACAAAGGCGGGATGCAGTACCCTAAAGCAACTACTGGTCAACCTACTCCTTATAGTGTACACTCTAAAAACAAAACAGATTGTACAAAAATTTAATCACCGTTTATTGCGTGTAGATAAACACTTTTTGCGGATATTGTGCGGAAATTACGGATCGAAACAAACGCAATTTCTACAAAACGTTTACTCCCTTTTTGTTCGTCCATACATATTCATCACTTCGCAAAGGCAAATCTACTAACATTTTTTGCGGCTTATTAAAGATATAACTCAGTTGTACAGCCGCAAAATGAGTGTACTGAACAGAACTACAGAATATTATGGGAAAAGCCAAAAATAAAAACAAATATGCCTGTAACATGTAACATAATATATACTATTACTCTGTGCAAACCTATCATGCAGGAATGCTTCTCTGATGAGATTATTTTCCAGCATCGACGTTTTTGTTCACATTGTATATGTTGATTTCCGAAAATGCAAAGTAGAATAATTATTGCCATCTCTCACATATACTCACAAATTTCGTAATGAGCGAAGAAATAGAGATGGAGTGCATGAAGAACTTTTTCCCGTAAAAAAGCATGTATTTATAATAATAAGAGACAGATCTTGTGAGGAGCATCGATGAAATCGTTTCGTGAGCGAAATATAACGCTGCCTTCCCAATCGTTTTCCTAGCGTGAGTAGTTGACTACTTTGTAAGAAAAAACCGTAAAAGCAAGAACAGAAGCAACCTGACTATACGGCTTTGGTGAATGAAACAAGAAAAACAATTTTTTTTTCGATGACACTTAGATGCACGATTGAGGCATGGAAAGAGTCATAACTCCTAACGCTGGGCAAAGCAGGCAGTGAAGGAAAGCCTCCAACGTGAGTCCAATAATAGCATCTATAACCGCTCTTTTAGGTGGTCCCACGCTTGAATCATTCAGAGTTTGTGGGGGGCCTCCTATCTGCGTAGTCATCTAAGCTTGTCAGTGAAAAAGACATGCAACGTCGAAGATAGCCGTGTATGCGCTGCGTAATGACTGGATAGTCGTGTATACACAATCCCCGCCTCTGAATTATTAATGACGGTAAGGAAGGGGAGAGGAACAGAGATATCTGAATCAGGTAATATCAGTGGTGACACTCGTCTGTCGAGAGAATAGGGCAGGGATGGAGGGGAGGAATGTTCTTCAGGGAGAGAAAATTTCGCCGATTAGCTCTACAAATGCTCCGCGGGCGCAGAGTAAACAAGTAAAAAAAGGTAAAAAAAAAGACATTGCAATCTGGGATCATTCGCTGAAGTAAGCTCATTTTCGTATCGGCGTTATTAATGGGTGTTTACTTTCATTCCCGTTTTAGCATTCAATATACCATTCAGATTTTTAATATTCACTATACTTGTCTTTTACCTAGCACGAAACGCTCTGGCAGCATTTCATTCAAAATCATCAGCCCCTTACTGCAGACACAAGATTTCTTCAATCGGAATTCAATTTTTTGAGTCAAGTATTAGAGTCAAGTTCCGGTTGCCTTCTCAACGCTTCGTCAATATTTCGAAATACGTGAGGAACAAGAAATACAGAATGTGAAATAAGTGATGGGGTTGTAGCGACTCGCGTGGCATGCGTCCGGCACGTGGAAGCAGCGCCGGCAGAAGAGAGGACGGTAAAGTGAGCTACAAGGCCCGCCTTTTTATTGCCCAAACACAGTATCTACACATCACAATGGCCACAAGCTCACAAAACCAATTGTGCTTGAAAACTTGCCGCAAATGCTGGATTCCAAATACTGAGCAGGCCAGAAACTGCATCCGCCATATTTTTGTGTGATCTGTTAGTTGCGGAGCACAATAACGTAAAATAATCCTCGCCTTTTTGATAAAGAAGTTTTGAAGCTGTATCTGTATAATCTGTTGATTGTGGAGCACAAAAACGTAACACTGTCGTGATCAGTCGCGAGGCCGATCGGTGCAAGTGCAAACCCCTGGCGATGTGCGAAAGACCGATCTGTGCTGCCTTAAATTCAAGCATATACTGCAGACTTTGAAGGTCAAGCTGGAGGGTCTTGTAGAGCAAAAGAAATACCACGAGGAAGCAACGAAACGAAGCAAAGACAAAACACATGTAGAAAGAGTACAAAGAAGTTTCCAAGCCGTACAACTCAAACAAAAGTTTCCATTCATGTTCTCCATAAGTGGTTACATCATGCGTTTTGGCAGTCAGCAGTATAACATTTAGTAAGGCATCTTGCTCTCATTTCTTTCTCTTATCGTGAGGCATGTGTGATGCACTGATTTTTTTGAGTCATTCCATTTGGGAAACACGCCACCAAATTACGGTTTGCCGTGAACAAGGCTCATGCACGAGATACTTCTCATTCTGTTGCGTCTCTGAGCTTTCCCGCAGTAGTTATCTTCCTGGAGTGCACTCTGACAGTAATGTTTTTTAGTCTGAATGTTTGACCTCCTAAGCTTGTATTTATTCTACTACAAAACCTCCTCCAACGCGAGCCTCTTATTCAGGGTAAAACACGGTGTCGTTCTGCCGGTGGCTTCTCACGAAATCGATGAAACATGTGGAGAGATGACGTCACTTTCTATTGATTTGGGTTGAAATATCACATTCAATGAGGATAAGGGTAGCCGTATGTCTCAAATAACGCTAATTTTGTGGGGAAGTTATGTCCGCTTAAAAAAAAAAAAAAGAGATCAAGTTGGGATTCGAGCAGACGACCCTTGTACTGCGAGAGGGGAGCGCCCCAGACCACGCAGGCACACCTGCACGGCATCGATACAAGCGCGGCTTCATATCGTGTTTTTTTTTTTTTTAATTTCAATGCGGAAGTGCCCTGAGGCTCGCAGGTTACTATCGCGTCCTAACTGAAGGCAGAGGTCAAGTGTACCGCTAAGTTTTTATCCTTTGAATTCTTCAAAATGTGCGACCACGTATCTGCAGCCACTAAGTCAAATATGATGGATGTGAGAAATAGACTTGCACTTTAAGCCAGTTATTTCTGCAAACACGTGAGCAACAAGCCGACTTTTCAACGCGTCTCGGTTGTTGTCGTTTACGCATCTGTACCATATAAATTGATGTTCTACAATACGTTTGTTCTCTTGCCATTCTTTCGTAGTTGGAAGATGCTGGTTGGTTTAATGCAATAGGTAGCTGGTAGACAATGTGTCATCAATTAATTCAGGACTTCAGACAAAGAACGTGGCTCAAACTGAAATCTCAGCGTTTCTCGGTAACAACGGCACCAGTTTTCATTTTTGGAAGTTCACGACGTATTGCACTCAACGTTCAAAATAGCGCGACACAAATTGTCAACAGAGTAGCCAGGATATGCTCAACGTGACTGCAGAGTAGCATGTTACTTGGAAAGAAATTGTCACAACCCATAGCAAAATAGACATGTGGGCATGTCACAGCCACTAACACTTCTTCGGCCGGGCTTACGCCCGACTTTACGGCCGACCTTATGACCTTACAAAGGGGCAACTAACCTTTCAACAAAAAATAACCATAGTGAAGCAAGACTTGGTTTGAGCTAGTTGCTGAATAGATATTGTGAAGAGGAAGAAGTGCACAAGGAACATGCCAGTCAGTGGCATCGTGATCGCTGCGCGTGCTGGATCTGACTGTGTTCGCTGCCGCTGTGTTCGCCGCTGATCTGCTCAGTCCTGCCGATCAAGTCCTGTTGATCTACTGAATAAACCCCACATTCTTACAATATCGTAAATGGAATACAACGGTTCAAGAAAACGAGGACGAGAAAACGCAAAGACAGAGACGCGCCAACTACCAAGTGTCCTCCTCGAAATAATTCTCAAAGAAAAAGCTGCCCAAGGTCTGTAAAAAAAAACTTCTTCTCTTTCAGTTTCAACGCTGCAAAGAAGAAACCAGCCCTGAAGTTACTGTAATGAATTTACAGGTCGTCCAGAGGTTTGTCAACAATTCAAAACGAGACTTTTCGGATCTGTTCTTCACGAGGAAATCCTAAAATCTCGCTTGCCCACTATGCACCATCGTGCCAAATAAGAAAAGGACCTGACATTTTCTCCAACGCTACCTGAAGGGCCTCCCTCTTAATGACCCTTTGCTAGACCGCAGTCAGGACGAAGTGCATGAACTAGAACGAGAGCTCCCTGGCGCTGCATCGGCATTTAAAGTTGTTCTAACTGATTTGTACTATTCAATCCCGCATGATGAAATGTTTAATGCCACCGGAAAAAAGATCGCCAGTAGAGGTGAATTGCTTAAGAAGACCGCACAAGCAATAGTTGCAATTATCTTGAACAATTCTTGAATTGTGCTTTTCTCCGAATGACAAATTTTATGACCGCTGCAACGTTCAATGTGAATAGCGCTACACTGGGTCATGCTTAGCTCGTATTTTAGTGGCCTTTTTGTCGTGTAGTGACAAACGTATCAGTGATCGGCTTTATCTGACCTCTAACGTGATGAGGGTTTTTCTCTACGAGGACTACTAACTCTATTCACTGATCACCTTTGGAAAGAGAGTGTCTCAGAAGGCGAGCCAGATCGTCTGTGGAGGCAGTGGAGGGAAAGTATAGGCAAGGTACAGGAAAGGGGATGTGGAATTGATTTAGGCAAAGTTTTAAATTTGTGGAGATATGCACCGATACGAGTAAAGTTTGAATGTGTGCAAAGTAGAAGAAGAAGCGAAGATGCAGAAGAAGCGAGCGCCACACGTGCGAAGAAGAAGCAATGCGCCGGGTTGTGGGGTGCCAACTACGCACAGCCGGCGGGGTAGTCGAGCTCCCGTACCAACAGCACGTAGGCGTTACTCCTGCGCGACACGTGTCCCCAACCCGTGGCACAAAGTCGCAGCCACGGCAGGTCCGGACGAAATAGGCAACGAACTGAGCACGCTAGGTAACAATTTATTAACCCTAACGCAAATCAACAACACACACTGCGGAAGAATGTTATAACCGATAACATAGGAGTTCGGGTGGTTCTCCAGGTCGTCGTAGTCGTCCACAGGTAGGGAGGGTCAAGGTTATCCGTCCAGGGTCTCCGGGTGCAGGCGAGGCAAGAAACCTTTCCTCTCAAAGGGGACCCCGGTTTTATCCCTCTCGGGATTGCATACCTTCTCCCCCACCCTCTCCTGGCGAGCACGCGTCGTCTCGTGACTCAGCCGCGCTCGTCGCTGGTTAGAAAGGACAGTGGGATATACGCGTATCCCCACAGGGTCCACCTCACGCCGCACTTTAGGTTATATTACCAGCACCCGTAGAGTTTATAAGTGTTTAGAAACTATATTTAGAAACTCAGATTTTCTAAGTATTTAGAAAGTATTAGGAGTTCGAAGTATTTCTAAGTATTTAGAAACCTTCTGGTGACGCTGATGACCTTGACCAGACGAGGCCAGTAAAGCGTTCGCTTTAAACTAATATGAGCATTTTGTCAAATGCTACGCAGTACTACATAATCCGAGGCTAATTTCACAATGGTTGGTTGGTTGGTTGGTTTGTGGGGTTTAACGTCCCAAAGCGACTCAGGCTATGAGAGACGCCGTAGTGGAGGACTCCGGAAATTTCGACCACCTGGGGTTCTTTAACGTGCACTGACATCGCACAGCACACGGGCGCCTTGCTTTTCGCCTCCATCGAAAAGCGGCCGCCGAGGCCGGGATTCGATCCCGCATCCTTGGGAACAGTAGTCGAGCGCCGTAACCACTGCGCCACCCCGGCGGGGCTAATTTCACAATGAAAAACACGAAATCTTTTTTTTATTGTAAGGAAACGATGCGCATTATTAAGTGCATGGTGAACTTGTTGAGATGAGAAGCTGGTCAAAGCAGATTAAGGTGAGTGTGGCAGGCGGCCAGTTTTGCTATGTAGAACCCTTGCCTACCCCAAGAGAAAGGTTGGCCTGAATCAGCCACAGCTCGCAGAGTGTTATATTAATGCGCTGACAGGTCGCAGCATGAACTTAAAGCAGGTTCGTAGTGTTTTTCTTTTTAGATCTAGAAATCTAAGCCTCAGTGATTACAACCTGGTCTCGTTATTCGCTTTTCTTATGCTTGTTAGAAAAGAAATTGAACAAAAATATTTCTTGCCAGGGAGAAATTATATGCGGCTGTTTTGGATGTTCGTTTAGGTTGCCACTGGCATAAGTTCAATCCGACCTATGCAGAAGAATCGTCCATCAGTTTTTAAATTTTAAGTACCCAACACAACTTAGCTGACATAGCCACTGAAGTTATTCAAGCAACAAGAAAATTGTGGTGAGCAGCGAAGGCTTAATTTTCACTAGGTTCAAGAAAACCAACACTCACCGAAAGCTAAGAAAGAACAGGAGAATGGGATGTAGATGTGGTTTTTTTATGTGGAGTTGGCGAAATGAAACATTGTGTAAGAAATACGTACCTTTAAGATAACACATTATAAAGTAGAAGAAATCTGAAAAAAGAAAGAACAATGTAGAAAAGAAAAGTAGAAAATATAAATAGTGACACTAAAGTCTACTCTTCGTGAAAGCCTTGAAAGCCGCGTTATAATTGCACCAGTTTTCCTAAATTCGATCACGGACCCTGCGCAAACGCATGAAGCGAGATCCAGATCATTTTCGTATACGCGAGACTTCGGCGGGAGCTTTCGACTGATGTATTTTTGCATCCTAAGATGCCCGGGGAAATATATTTTGAAGTTGGCAGCCGCGCATCTTCCGATGTCTGACGACTGTGCGCGGAGATGACGTTTCTTGGGTTTTAGGGACCTCTTACACGATCCCCTCCTCCATCACTCTCCTCCATCGCCCTTGTTACGGTTCTGCCATTAAGATGGATGAGCAGTGGTATATTACCGCGCCCACAGAAGAAAACAAATAGGGGCTCCCAACTTTGACCTAGTTTTAAAAGCAATTGGTGTCCAATGTATTCCGGCTCTATTTTATCCCCCTTATTTTACTGCGTGACAGAGAGAGCTGGAAGGGGTTGAAGTAATGGGTGTCCACGCGCCGCTGCATTCCGCGCTTCCTTTAGCAGCTACCTCAAGAACGTTTCCGAAAAATCCAACTCTCAAGCGGTTCACTAGAATCTGGCAGCCCAGAAAACTAATTACTGGGTGCCATGCAGTGGTTTTGCCTGGTTTAGTGTTGGCAATCTCTCTGGGTGGTGCGCAGTGAAACGGCTTCTGCAACCAAGAAAGAAAACATAAATTAAACATCATCTAAGAACGATGCTCTTCAACGGTTCAGCAATGTTGGAAAGAAGGGCGAACAGACAACACGCGTTGCAAAGGCGGCGCCTGAAACGAACAACGTGACGCACGTCGATATCATTCTTTCGCAACATCCTTTCGGCCCGTTGGAAATTGGCCCTTGCCATATAAAAACTTGGAATCTAAAATTGCGAGCACAGACTCGTCGGCTGACTACCGAACCCTCCTCGCTGGTGCACGAATATTAAGGAGGGATGATATATACGTAACCATTCCCAATGCGGAAGCCATTTTGTTCCTCGCTCTGCAATGAAAATCTTGATGCCGCACACTCCAGTACAACTGGCGACTTCAGTTTAGCACAGCTCTCAGTAAAAGCTAGACATTTGATCCCCCCAAAATGTGCACCTGTAAGGATGCTGCGGCTCCCCAACATAGGAGGCGGCGAAATTATCGCCCTGGCCATTATTTGTCCCCCTGCGTTGGTCGGCCAAGAATGCACATTAGGAAAGCAGGACTTCAATTAGAAGATATATTTGTTGGGTCGAATTTAGGCGTTGCGCGAATCCGTTGTTTTCAGAACCCTCCGCTGGTAAGCAGACTAGTTTACGACGATGCCTGGGCCGGTATGCGGTCAAAGGAGGTGCACATTCATCGCCACGTTGACGGTGGTCACGGCAGAATAGGAGGGGATTGCTCTCTACTGAGCATGCTGACTTTGGGAAGTCTTTAAGTAATATTTGTGACCGCACGTAGATGGCCGTTATTTTCTTAACAATCGTTGGCTGTACGCCGTGACATCCATACGGTGTTTATTGGAAGCGGCCGCTTTTCTGTCAATGCTATTTTAACACAGCTTTTATTTTTACTGATATGAAGCAGAAAAGGAATAACTAAGTAATGTGATATATTTTATACCAATCTTTTTACATTGAAGGCTGCTACTTATGAGGAGTGAAATGGCCGCTGCGAAGCGACGCGTTAATTGCAGTGAACAATGGGATTCCATTAGTCAGATTTTTACAGCTGGAATGAGTGCGTAAACCACTTTCACATTAGTTTTAACTTCCTCTGTTAGCAACAATAGAAGTTGCATGTTTTGTGTTCTTAAGTATTGCGATGAAAATCATTGCACGGAAACTGTTGTCATTCTTTAGGTGAGATTCAGAAATAAGTAAATGCAAATGAAGGCATACCAATAAGACATGAACAACTTATATTTAGAGAGCTTACACGAGGGACGTAAAAGTCTCTAAACATAGAGCTGCCGATATTAGGAGAGAGTGAGATGGCCTTCCTAATGAATATATAATTAGAAAAAAAAAATCGCAGAAAGCAGAAGCCGAGTATTTTACATCCCTTCGTTGAGTTTTAAGATCTGTGTGCTGTATTGAAATGTATGTATGCTGCACCAAAACAAAAATATGTATCTATATAACTCTATTTCTGTTTCAAGAGTATTGTAAAATCTTGACAAAAAAACAACCTTGACTTTATCTATACTAGTAGCTCTACTTAATTGCAGTAAAAGAAGAGGTATGTGGACGCGAACTGTAAAACCGCATGGGTAAAAAGGCCCTCACTACTACCTTCTGTTTCCCCTTGTGTCCGGGAGCACACCTGATGGGGGCGGCGAAGCAGAACGCCTCAGCGCGCCGAAAGCGCGGAAAGTCGATCTATTGTGCTTCGTGCGCCAATCCATCAAGCTGGGTTTCCGCTCGGCGCCTTTGGTCAAAGCCACCTAGAAACTTCTGCACTGCACTGCTTTGGTGCTACTGCGCCCCTTTTTCCTTTCCCCGCTAGTATCCATTCTCCTTTCTGTTCTGCCGCCGCACAAAACGGGGGGCTACTCCTCCAGGCTTGGGGTGGCCCCCGTGAAGAGCGCTGTCAAGGGCGGGCGTCTGCGCAGCCACGATTGCTTGGGGAGGGATTTCATCGCCCGTTTCAATGAAGCTTAAAAGAAGCCTGGACGCAAAGGCCTCTCAAAAGTCCGCTTTTAATGCAAAGCTGTAAAATAAGTCTTGTCCTGCTGCCTATAAAACCTAGACGATTTCGTCGTGGGTTTCCCATGCGTCTGATTCACACTCGGCCTATTTTAGAACAGCCTTTATGGAAATAACTCTGACGATGACTGCCACATCTATAAATGTTATGTTCTAGATCATACTTCCTACTTTCGCCTGAAATGCTTGAACAGTCATTCGCCTATCTGAAAACTGCGAAAATATAAGCTATCATGCTTTGATTGCAATAGCCTGTGTTGCTACCTTTCAGAGTGTTTTAGTTAACATTCTTGGTTATTCTAGGCCGTAAGGTGTTGACTGCCTTCTGGAATCTTTGACTGCAATTCGCAAGATAATAAACACAGCCTAATGGGAAGCACCAGCAATTATTTGAGAGCGTAGTCTGAACGAGGGAAATAAAAATATTTATCATGAAAGTGTTAACCATGCAATTAGCCAATCGTTCTGAGCTGATACCCAGGAATAACGGCGCAACAACGACAGCATACATATAGAGACAAAACATGAGCGCATACTGCGAAGCTTTTAATACGAACACATGAAGCCACTATATTTTTTCTCACTCAGGCACGTCGTATAACGTAATGTAATAAAACCTTTCCGTCACCCGCGCATAAGGTTAAGCAGCAATTGCCTTTTTCTTTCCAGACGTAATAAAATACACCAAAGCCTCCTCCCAACTGTGTTCAAAAATGTACAAACTGAATATCTCGGACGGTACTCTTATCACAGAACTATACGACGGCGGAAATCTTCAATTTCCTTGCTTTTACGTCAACCGGCTTCAAAACATGAACTGCAGCCAGATAGAAAACGATCATGGTGAGCTCGTGAATTGGACCTTTATTCGAGACATAAAAATGATAGCAAGTTTATATACTATGCCATTGTTCTGGGCCTGCTGAGGCAGCTATTTGCTTTTACAATAAAGAAATGGCGATGGAACGCATCCATGAGAATTCGCTAGAAATAAACGATGAATATAAATTGAGCATGTTCTTTTCTTACTTTCAAGTTACATTAGTCAATTATGAACTATGACTGAACACCGAGTTTTGCGGAAGAAAATGTTAACTCCAGTAAATGAGGCCATGAATGACGTATGAGCGAATAGCCATCCGTCGCGGCGATCATTTAGTATCCGGTGTCGTTAAAACTACGTAAGCTCACAACACGGAGAGCTCCGTATCATTTGATGCAGGGGCCAGCCCAGAACGATGTATCATCCCCGTGCTCTGAGGTGCGCCGAAGCAGCGTTCTGCTGTTGCCAAGTTGATTTTTGTGTTTAGTCCTAGTGGTTTTCTACGAATGAGTTGAGTTTCTGACCTGGGCCGGAACGCCTACGTTAGCTTCCTCCTCTGCACGTCACCGCCACTGCGGGAGAATAGAGGCTTTTAGCATACCAATGACGTATCATCGTAATATTATGCTCATATACAGGACGTCTCCTGCGCAAACGAATTGCAATAGGTGGGGCCGAGCGGGGCTATGTGCAGTTGACGTACAGTATGCGATGTATGTACCCGTATAAGTTCGAGTTGTACATTTCCGCTGTTTTGTTAGCCTCTAAACAATGCGATAGTCTTCGTTTCCTCTTATACAGGTGTGCCTTCACAATGTGCATGTCAGCGCCTCGCTTTCAGCAAGTGAAATGAACTTAGAGGTGCCAGTGTTCTGCACTTGCTGCTAGTCAGAGCGCTCTAAAGACAGCGTTACTTCTATGCTCATGCGTGGACAGTCCAGAGATCATCCACTAACTCGAGGGCTGTTAAACGCGCCGCCAAAACGCGTTGAGCATTCGTCTCTCGTCACCTCTGAGGTGATCCTTTTCGTTCGAAGATCATCAATTTCACTTCCGCCGCAGCCCAGTGACTGGCCTTTGAAGCGCCGCTGCCCAGAGTGCGTCGTGCGCCGGATAGAAAGTGCAGTTTCGCTCTGTCACTGAGTCGGCTCATCCGTCACGGCCTCGTTTGCGCAGCGGAAGCCATTGTTGGCTGCTGAGCACCTCCGGAGGTGGTCTCATTGTGAAGGAGGCACACCAAAGAAGTGGCAACCGGAATGAGAACGAGGAACGAGAGTTTGGCTGTATTCGGTCCCAGGAATTTCTCTTAAACAGACTTTAGGCGATCCGACGCTCTTCTGCGCTATTTTAATTATCTGTGTGTACAGCCATTCGGTGATGCGCCCAATGCTCATGTGTGACCTAGTTCCCTTCCGTCTGGGCTTGTCTGCAATGGCACAAGTGCAACTATATTGTGATATCATCATTATCAGCCGGACTATACCCACTACAGGGCGAAGGCCTTTGCCATATTCCTCCAATTAACCCGGTTCTCCGCTAGCTGCATTCATGTGACCCCGGCGAACGTCTTATTCTCATCCGCCCATGTAACTTTCTGCCACCCCTCAACGCTTTCCTTCCCGAATCTCGTTTGGTAAACCCTTAGGGACAATAGGCTATCCTCTCTTCGCATTAAATGTCCTGCCTGTGCCCATCGCTTCTTGATTTCCACCAGAATGTCAGTAACTTGAGTTATTTCTCTCAGCCACTCTGAGAGATTCCTATCTCTTAACGTTACCCCTATCATATAGTGACTTTTTGATATAGCGACTTTCAACTTTGTATGTATGTAGTAATTGCAGTGCAAGAAAAACTGCTGCCACGACTGTTGGTTCAAGCAAGTGCTGCGAAATGGCATCTTAAAGTGTTACGTAAAAGAAAGAAATGAACCTGCTTTGAAATTTTCTGTCGACATTGCGACATCTCGGACATATATAAATGCAACGGAACGGGCAGTATAAAATGGGCAATAGTGTTTCCTTTTTCTCTCTTCGAAAGGGCATTCTAAGCATACCTTCTCTCGCTGCGGCCTTACGAAAACCCGTTGCAACCAAAAACGTTGGTCTAAAGGGCCAAAAAAGTGCTAGCTGTTTTAGCATTACATTGCGTAAAAAAAC
>JAJIZL010020746.1:225603-241181 GCA_023969395.1 Amblyomma maculatum | reverse complement strand
AGCCCAAACTTCTCACTCTCTTCTTGTACGCGCATCAGAAGTCTCTTGAGTTCCACTTCACTTTCTGCCATTAAAGTGGTATCATCCGCATATCTAAGGTTGTTGATACGTTTTCCAGCAATCTTCACTCCAGCTGAAGACTCGTCCAGACCGGCCTTCCTCATGATGCACTCTGCATATAGGTTAAATAGGCAGGGCGACAGTATGCAGCCTTGCCTCACCCCTTTCTCAATCGGAAACCAATCAGTAAGACCATGCCCAGTTCTGACTGTGGCCTCTTGCCCTTCATAAAGGTTCCTGAGGAGACAGATGAGGTGAATTGGAACTCCCATCTCTTGGAGAGCTTGCCACAATCTGCTGTGATCTACGCAGTCAAACGCTTTCGCATAATCAATGCTTATTGGATGTCTCGCTAGCTGCTATTTTTCCCGCCCTAGCTCTTATCAGCGCACCTCGGCAGTTTTCTTCATCTAGCACCTGAAACTTTTGTTTTACAACGCCGATGTCATCTTTGCACTTTTCAGGATCGGCAGCATCAGCGCTTTCAGGTTCGACTTTAAAACACTTTCACGTAGACTATTATCGTGCTTTATTTCACTGGATCGCTCCAGGGTCTTCATCTTAATGCACTCAATTAAGCACGCCCATCGTACGCAACGCCTTATCGTGAACAAAAAGGTTCGACACAGAATTCGGGTCGAACGGTCTGTGCGCTAAGGGTGCCCTCTTTCACCGCTGTTGTTTTGCACCTATAGTGAACCTTTCTGCTTAAGCATCCTTGATGCAGGATTTTGACTGCATATAGAAGAGGTTCGTGTGCTGGCATACGTTTATAATGTTGCTGTTTTCTGCACTAATTATCAAAGCATTTTGAAAGTGGTTAGGAAGATTAAAGCTTTCTTTGAAGCAACTGGAAGTGCAGTCAATTGGGGAAAGTGCTCGGGACATTGGCATGGTGAACGGCCGCGGACTCTGGCTATATTCGCCAATGTAACGTGGACGACCACTCCTCCTAAGTACTTAGTTGTCCCTCTTGAATTTTACGCTTACAGGAGCCTTACTGACGAAGTAATGTTGCAGAATTAGGAGAAAAAATAGCAGGATTTGGTGGATTGAACCTCTCGATGTTAGGTTGTGCCACAGTGTGCAATCTTTTCTTGCTTAGCAATCTGTGAGACATGATGCAAGTACTACACTGTTCCCGTCTAAATATGCAAAAATCGCTCAGAATTTTTGCAATGTTTGTGTGGGGTTCCTCTTGGGAAAGGACCAGTCGAGCCATTCTGTTTCGGAGGGTACATGCTGGAGGTCTTAGTTTATTTCATTTATATGCACGAGAGCTAGTTAACCGTTTTATTTTTTTAGGGGTACCAAGGACCCCTTTTTACTTGCTGTTATTCAGTTGAGACTGGGAACAGTTTTGTCTGGATTTGTCGCTACATCCTACTGTATACAAGGAGCTATTCGAGGGTGTTTGATAGAAGTTGTTCAAGCTTGTCATTTTTTTTATACAAGGTTTTCACCGGATTATATCTTAGTCATGTGACACTGAAGAAACTTAGCATATATATATATGTGACTCAAAGTTCCCTCCATCCTTACATATGACCCTGTAGAATGCAGGCCCGGGTCAAGATGTCCTTAAAAGAGTTAAATAAATTAACGTTACTCCTGCACCCACAATTTTCTTTTTTCGACTACATAGCGGGACTCAGCCGGTTAAAGCACGGTTGCAAGAGAAAAGAACTTTTGTCCCATGAGAGCCCGCTGTTTGTCATGTAAAAAGGGTGAAAACATAGAGCATGTTTCCTTGGACTGTTGGGACGCAATTTTCTTTCTGGACATTCTCCAAAGGACTTTTAAAAAGGATTTTCTGTTTGACCCTCGCGGAATTAGGTATCTGCGGATTGAAAACGAGCACAGTATGCCATATGATCTTTTAATGGCGTTGGGCCTGCACAGTATATGGAGAAGCAGGATGGCAGTGAGTCATGCAGATTTAAGCGCACGGCCAGTTAGAGAACAAAATCGTTATATCAGGCTGTTCGTGTCCATAGTTAACAATAGCCTTTTAAAACGTTTTAGATGATTTGCAACAGCATTAATTATATTCAACCTGGTTAGTACTTTGAGACCTTACCGGCAAAATGGATGTAAGGTATATTTCCAGGCATTCGACAAAAACATTTTGTTTTCATTGGCGTCCTCAGATACGTTAACCTACTGACGTCGTATTAAAACTCAGGCACTCTGTATGTGTGTATGTACGGTCGACGGAGATCGTACATCCCCAACTGCGCCAGCGGACATTGCAGACTATGCCGCCTACGTAGTACTAGGCTCACTGTCGTGCTTCTATGGCAACGCCAGTCTTCTCGTCAGGTTTACGTGAATCCTGATCTTCAGAGCTGTACGCTGTTTTTTGTGTGCCACGATGCTTGCGCCCTCTCTTATTGTCTCAGTATGATAGCCCATACAAGGTTCCCCCAAGTACTTCGAGCTGCTCATAAAGACCCGGTAAGATTCGGTACTGCCTCAAACCTGCCTACTGAGACTAACATCATCACAACCTGTACTGTCGCATCCCTTTCCGACCGCGCTGGTCCTAAAGATAAAGAAATGCCTTGTAGTGGGCCAGATGGATGGCAGCTGTATAGAAACGGTTTCTCTGGCCTACCTCAAATGTTTCAATTTTTATTCCTTTGCTAAAGTTAGCTTGGAGACCTGTATAGCCACCGACGTGAAAGCAGTGGGCATTTTTTCTGTGGCCATGAAAGATTTTTTGTTGAGGAAAAAAGCAGTATAGTTGGACTGATTACCATTTCACTTTGCAACTCGCTGTCGAATTTGTGCATTGCTGTTCTAATGGAGGCTTTTAGTTATGTTCATTTTGTCACTGTGTCGCTGTACTACCGCATGCTGCATTTCTTTCTTTTATACTTTGATCGAATGGTTTCACTACTAGCCAATCAGGCTATGGGAAATAACATGTTCTGTTAAGGTCTATATAGCACGATGATGCAAGTGTCAATAAAAAAAAAAGAAGGGGGGGGGGGGGGGGGTCTGAAGTGCACCTCTACTCTCCGTTGTGTTTGTGTTCGAGACGACGACACACTATTGCGTGGGCTAGCCGAATGCGAGGCAGGATGCTGCGGCTTCGTAATCGAACGCCAGGAGTGCACTGCCCCGTTCTCGCTTGTTAGAGTGGGACGCGTCAATGTATTTTGGAGATAAAAGAAACAGACTTTTGTCTGGTTCCTGTGCGCCTCATGTGGATAACACCCCCCACCCTCCCACCTTCCCCCATCCGCTCTTCACGAGTTTTCTTTCTTCTCGTTTTCGCTCTCTTCAAACTCCGCAACTTTTTCCTTCCTTGTTGTTCTTTGAAACTTTCTAGACAGGCTGCCTACGCTCGGTGCACCTTTAGTACATTGTCACCTCAGCTGTTTTGGGTTACTTTCACAGTCACTAACCGTATCTACCCACGCCAAATTTTTATTTCCCAGTTTTTGTAAAGTCTGTCGCAGTCGTACGACACACTAAAACACATTCACTTTCTTTGGAAAGAGCAACTTTACAGTGTAGTTGTGAAAGAAAGGTTGAACTCTGTATTTTATTTCAATATATTTCGCTCACGATGAAGCTAAAGTATCCAGTGGATGCGGCAATATTTAAACGTCCTACGATGCACTGCTACGGAAGGTGATTTTGCGCTGGCGCGCACACACAACATCCCACGTGGTAGGTGCCAGAAGAACTCAGTTGCCATGTCTTGCGAGTTAAAGAGCTAGGAAAATAATGCATCGCTTTGTTCATAACAGCTAGATTATTAGCCTCTTTTAACAAGGAAACTTCGGCAATATTGTATGCACGATCACTGCTACTAGCTTCAATAACTCGTAATGATTACTACGAGCGCCATAAAAAAAACGAGCGTTTTCTTTGCCCTTTCATACATTTGCGCCGAATCTCGGAGGCCAGCTTCATGTATTCCGCCGTTTATGCCTATCACCGAAATTCGCCAACATTGAGGACCTTGAGCTTCGGTGGTTTATGAGAAGAGCACTGCGCCTTGAGGTCTTACGACGTCCACTGTCCGCAGCGCCCCCAATATGCGTCCGTGCTTTCGGCGAGCATCGACCTCTATGCCGGAGAGTTTGGAACTTGCTGTGAAAGTCGCTGATGCCCAAGCATCTCGCGGAGCCGAAAAAGACGTGATATAATAAAATTACCGACCACTTTACGCCGTGCGGGCGTCAAAGTGCCCAGCTGGCTAGAACATGATACGAAACTCTCGGCGCCTATATCCTCTTTCGAAACTATTCATACGCCACAGAACCGCACGCAAAAACAATGCTTTATTGAGCTTCGCAAACGCCATGCAGTAAACCTGGCCGTGTTTACGACATTTTCTCGGCGCTGTAATAAAACGTAAAGCCCAAGGTCAATAAGGCAAAGGCTTACAACTCTACAGTGCCCACGTCGTCACAAAATTGGCTGCACCATGTTTCAAGCAACACGAAACGTATGAATTTTTGTTAGGAACCTAAGGAATGGAATACACCAGCCGCAGGAACTAAGTGACTGCGTGTCGTATTCATTTTATAGATGCGCAAGCATCAAGCCTGGACATCAACTCAAATGTTTTGTCATTGAACCGCTTCCTCTCTTATTCCGGGCTCAGTGTGAAAGACGTGGAGAAATACAGATGTTTTGTGTGAGCAGATACAGAGATTAGATATCGCACCCTTATTGTGGGCAGCCGGCGCTGTAGACTTCTATGTCAGTCACCAATAGAGCAAAGGTAAGAATAACGGCTGAGTTCAGAGAAATCTCGCTTCTTTTTCTATATTCTGGGTTGTGCTTTTTTGGTATTTCCTCTGATTACTTTATTTGGTGGCTTTCCTATAACTGCGCTCTCTGACGTAAGAGAATCCAATGTACTTACAGCGCTTAAAGGTGCGATATCAATATCCGGCCAAGTTTTGCATGACTATGTTCAGTGGCAAACATATTCTTGCAAATAAATGAATCAGCATGGACTATGTATTAAAAAAGAACAAATTGTAGGAAAACATGCCAGTAACTTCTCAGTATAGGCAAGATCACTTGAAAGTGGCACGAGCGCCATTACAACAACCGCCTTTGAACGTTACTGTGGCTTTCCATCATGATAAGAATGAGGCGAATTTCCTTTTTTTTTTTATTGGACGAAAAGAAAAAGAATATAAAACAGTTGGTTTAACAAAGCCGAATTATGTTAACTCAAATACGCCTCAGACGGCAACAACGACATTTTATTCTTTTTTGCACTTCTTTTTGCCCCCAGTTTTGAGTTCAATCCATAAAAACAGACATAGGTGTAAATTAGTTGCACCAGTCAGAGCTCATTGCATTGCTGAACACATTATTTCAGAGTGCTGCCTTCAAGAAGGCGCCATCATAGAAAAGAAGCGAAAACCACGATATATTCATTCCCCGTTTCGAGATAAATCCATAAAAACAGAGACAGGTGCAAATTAACTGCACCGGTCGGAGCTCATTGCACTGCTGAATTTTAATCACATCTTTTTGGAGAGCTGCCTCCAAGAAGCCGCCATTATAGAAAGGAAGCGAAAACCACGACATATTCATTCCTTCTTTATCAAGAAATTATTATCTTATAAAAAGAAACATCGTCTTGTTGCCTCGTCCATTTCTAGCTTACTTAAAAAAAAAAAAAAGGTTTGCCGTGAGTAGCTTCTATTGTAATCGAAGCTAATCAGTTCCCTGCAAATATAAACACAATGAATCTAATGCTGTTACCAAATTCGAAATCTCTTCGCGTTGTTGTGACTCTTCTTCGGCAGACCCCAAAACGTGTGCTTTCCAGAGACAGTGAAGGCATTTTCTACACATGTAACTTTTTTTTTTTTTTTAGAAATTTATGAAAGTAGCGCACGTGCTCGATTTTTGGGCGAAAAGGAAAGAAGATTACTGAACTTCAGGTTAATAAAAACTATAAATATTGATTCGCAAATAAGAAAAAAGACTAAAAACAACCATTGCTCTGGAACCACGTAGATCTTTCTTAGCAGTGGATGTGCTTATTAAAAGCCTTTTGTTCCCCTTAAAAATGAATATGTCGTTAGTTCGGCCTCAAGAACAGTACGAATGCTTTTCCTCGCATAAGTGGGTAATGGCCCCCTCCGCAAATAGTGCTGGCTAGCTCACACAAAATCTTGTTATAATAGCATACACGAAGCAAGCAGCTTTCTAAGAAATATGGTGCATTCACTGCTAATGGTAGTACCGCAATTTAAGCCCGCGAGAATGGAAGAAGTCAGGGTCAGGCTCCCAAAACAATCCGGTTATCTTTTTAGTCTGAAATGACATGTTTATACATGTAAGGGGGGAAATAGCTTGATGTCTTTAAGAACCCAACTTTTTTAATCTATGGAGATAAGCTAGCTATAACACGCGCCAAAAACAACCCTCTTGTTATTCACGCCGTTCTGAAACCACATGGCATGAATTGACATTACGCTTCCCTTTTCATGTTGCCCCACCGCGGTGGTGCAGTGGTTAAGATGCCCGACCGCTGTGCCGTGATATCCGGGTTCGATCTCGACCGCCGACGGCTGCATTTCGATGGAGGCGAAACAGACAGGCGTCCGTCTGCTGTGTGGTGTCAGTGCACGTTAATTAAAAGTCGCCAGATGGCCGAAATAACTGCGTAGCCCTCTACTAGGACTCCTCTTTATCTATTTTCACTTTCATTCCCACCTTCCTCCCTACCCTTACGGCGTGGTTCAGGTGTCCTCAAGAACTACTGTGACATTTACTGCGCCTTTCCTTTCCAGTAAAACAAATTATTATTATTTATTCATGGAACCTTAAAGTGAAAATAAAATGTGTTCATCTGCACTGCAATGCAAAAAGGGAAAGTAAACAATGCTCAGAGAGTGGAATCATATGCATGCTACAACAAACAATAAAGTGCATATAACAGTATAGAAGGGATAAGTAGTTCTCCGCACCTATTTCGCATTTGATTAACTAAGAGAATCGTCATAAATATTTTTTTTTATTTCAGCTAGGATAGCATTTATTAGGTCATATTTGTTTTCTGACCCGCCTGTTCATTAACTGTTTATTAGTTTTATCCCTATAAGTTTCTTTGCCATAGCTCGCTGCATTGTACTTAATTTAACCGCCCCCTTTTTGTTAGCCAGACGTTTCTGCCGATTGATGAGTAAGCCTAATACACCTGCAAGAGTTATATACACTTCTCTTAAAGAGTACTGGTGAAATCCCGTTTTGGATCTTATAGCCCAGCTTATAAATGTGCTCCAGCTCATTATCCTGGCCATTTCACTTAGGTGGTGAGAGGCCATTACCTCTATTATCTCAATAAACATCTCTCTACTTATTGACGCCAATATTCCCTTCCACGATAATAAATTTTACTTGTTTCACATACATTAGTTTTAAGAAGGATCATTGTACTCTGCCTGCCTAGATTAATTGATCATGCCTTATTCTGTTCCCACAGTCACTACTCAAGGCAGTGCCATCAGCTAGTTTTCCCATATACCGCACACCATACTGTAACATCCATTGATATGCAGTACCGCTATTGTGTCAATAACTAGCATTTTTTACCAGTTTCAATAAATTTCTACCATTTCTACTGCATTTTGTTTACATAATGATCTTTTTTTTTATATTCCCTCTTTTAGCTTACGGTTTTGGACCAGCAAAAAAGAGAAAAGGTTTATGGAAGATAACTCGGCATTTAGAGTGCTAGTCGTTCCTAACAAGCTGTATGGGAACACAGTTCATGAAGTTTATTTACATCTGTAAAGAAGAAAAGTTAATCATTTAACATGTTTTGCATGAAATCTATCAAGACCACGCACACGTGCTGTACGCTTTTAACATCCAACGGGAGCATTTTTTCTGTGGTAACGACAGTTTACAAAAGCCAAACTCAAGCGAGCTCCTAGCACAGAGTGGTATCTAAATAAAAGGCATTTTCCTATCACTAGTACCAGAATAGATGGTGCACCTATAATATTTATGATATTCTTGTTGAATTTTTCTGCAGCAAATGCAACTGGTGAGGAAATTCGTGGTACAGACTTCCTCGCAATATCTTATTGCGTGTTCAAGATGATGTTAATGCGTGAGTGCTATAGTGATAAGCTCGCCTTAATAAGGAAAGAGCTCGCATAAGTGCTTTACTTCATTCAAAGGGCTGTGATATGTGCGTCATCATGCGGAAAACGTTCAGAGGTTGTTTTCATAAATGCGTTGAAATCGTTAAGCGTTGTTGCGGTGTTTATATTGCGGCAGTGAAATCGAAACATGATATATACAAACGACAAGTTACAGCACTTCTCTGTTGTTTACTTTCGCAGTTGCTGGGCAGATATTATGAACCATGGTTGCTTCTTTCATATTATTTGCTTTCCTGTCTCCTAGGTAGGCATTTATATCGAAATGCTACCTCCGCGCTTAGATATACTGAGAAATATTTGTTGAATTTATGAAATTGACAGCATACCCCGGCTTCTTTTTCTTGATTTTGTCAGTGTTATCTGCCCAGTATCCAAACAAAATTCGAAAACCTCAACACAACTGTTTGGGCTCATGAATTTCAAGGTAATGATATACCGGTTGTTTTCCTAACTCCTCAGCGATCGTTATTTTAAACCTTAAGATAGATAAGTCGGTGTGGTCAGTACAATTGTACATGTGCATTTACGTGAGAGAACTCGGTGATGAAACAACTCATCAACAAAAGCTAACTAATGAACTTTTTTTACTTCTAGTTTCCAGGGCCAATATTATATCAAGAACTTAAGAATTTTACCATAGGAGTTTATTTCACTTTTTAAATTTTCTGTATCGGCAGTGGATTTAAAAACATTGAACGTCTAAAATATGAATTTTTTGGTTTGTAAAGTTGCTTTCCCGCAACACATTAATTTAAAATGGCGTTACCTGCATTCGTAATGCAGCAAATACAAAAGCCGCTTGCTATTTTATGTTGTAGAAGCAGTTACGTCATTTCTGCCAGAATACCGCGCCAAATGACTCCATTTGAAAAATGTGCATAGCGTTGAGCCTACTTTAGGAGATAAAAATACGTATATTTGATATTTCATATTTCGAAATCGACTGCTGATAAAGAAAATTTAAAACTGGACTCAAATTCTATGTTTACAGGCTTAAAGGTTTGAACAAAATGTTGCCCTGTAATCAAGAGTAAAATATTTAGTGAGTACTTTGATTAATTAATTATTTCTTTACTGAGCTCTATCACCCACATAATGCTTACCTTGATGTACAATTCACCTGCACAGACCGCACTAGCAAATCCCTCGCAGGGTTTAAAATAACTATCTGTAAACAATTGAAAAAAAAAACACCAGTTAGGTGTCCTCACCGGTGTTACAAGTTGGAAACGAAGCAAAGTGTAGAAATATATCGAAACTAGAAAAGGCAGAGCAGGAAAGAATCTTTCTTTGAAACCTCAATAGGTACAGGCTTACTTTATCAAGCTCTGGGTGACGAAATAGTTTGCGGATTAATAACAACATTCAAGATAAAAGAAGAAAAAAGCCAAACACATTGTAAACTACGGCCACCACATTTCAAAGGGGACGCTCTTATAATCCATCCATCTATCTATTCAGTGATAGGATAATTTATTGACGTCTCTCTCCTCAAGAGACCATTTAAAAGGTGTGCCGCAAGTGCAGAAGCTTACATTTAAAAATGTTGAGTCTTTTGCAAAACCTACCAATTTTGGTGTGGCCTTCACGTAAACCGCCTCTTGCTGACTCGTTCTGGCCTCACAACCCGAGTTTCGTCGGAAGAAAAACATTACTCTGCTGTACCGTCTCAGGATAGGCACGCATGGGGACAGAACGCACGAAAATGAACGGGATAAGGCGGAGGTATCAACAGCCTTCATCTTTAATGAAAGTGCCCATGCGGGCATATGCCTCAAGTCCGGTGCTTACGCACACTCGGCGGCCATCTCTCTTACCTCCACCCCAAATCCACGGATTGCGTGATCGGTTCCCCACCAGCTCACTTTGGGGGCTTTCAGAAGGGACGGCTCGAGTGGTTTCGTATGCGGGGACTTTCATCTTGCCTGTGTTTGCGTACGGAACGTGCTCCGGCCGACTTGCACCTGCCTTGTCGGGTCTGCATTCGCCTTCTCCTCGAAGGAACGAAATAGCCAGGCACGCAACGGTGCGGCCATATCCGCAGGGAGTGGAGAGAGAAAGAGAGAGAGAGAGAGAGAGAGAGAGTACGCTGTTTGCGCTCGATGCGATGGAGGCATTGCTAGTCGCATGTTCATGAAAGGTGGAAACCACTGAGAATTTTTTTTTTTGTGCTTGTATGCCTGCCTGCGCGTTTCAAAGAAAAACAAATGACACTACGCAGGGCGTGTATTCGACAAGCTACTGCGACATTCGATCACATTCATGGCAGTTGAGAGCGCCTTATAAAGATACAAATACAAAGACCGTTTCTGCGTTGTTCGCTTACGTTAAAGACAAAATTTTGGGAGGTTGGCTTTTCAGAATGGGCCACAGCTTCTGCACACGCATCACCGCCCGTGCCCGCGGTTCTTGCTTGGAGCTCTATAATCTTGTTTACTGGGCCACCTGTTATGTATAAGGTTTCTGGTATTGTGGCGTTGAAAATCGAAAGCGTCACTGTAATTCTTCAGCTTTCACGTAGGTACCACATGACGTCACTGCAATGTGTCGTGGCAAGCGATAAAAAAACACTAATACCACGATTGACGGCGCATTGTGACAACGCACTACACTAAAAAAAAAAACAATACATAACGAATACATTCTGGTGAAGATGAATAGCGTCAAGGCCAACACAAGGTCTCCGGAAACAAAGACACCATCTCTTGCCCTCTATAATTATGCCGTGTACGAAATAAAATAGACAAAATAAAATATTACAATAATCACAGCAGAAAACAGGCTCCACAGGACAGAAAAAAAGTCAAGAAGGTTCTCAGCAAAGCTAATAAAAATGGCTAATTGGCGCTTCTCTTAGCTCATCCGCCGAAATATTTTATTTGTTTTCTCAACAGGTAAATACAGCCGAACAATGGGTTGTTTTGCATAGGCGTTTGGAAAAAACAAACACGAAGGTATCTCTTATGAGATGACAAAGCGGGATTTTTACTTATTTACGTATGATGTACCATCCTGTCGCAAATTATTTAGGTACTTCGAAACCTCGGCGTTTGGCTTGTCAGCCGTTTTAGAAATGTCACACCTTGCATTTAGTCACAATCAATAATTTAAACACTCCAGGATAGCAACATCAATATTCTCAAAAGCTTCTTGACCGAGAGAACATCCAGAACATCCAGAACATCCAGAGTTCATCTAGAGAACATTTAGTGCGCAATCGGGACAGCACGATGAGAAGGCAAGAACCGAGCACGCGAATTTCAATTCTCGTGCTGCATAGTAAATCTCATCACTCAATTTCATTCCGCTATTCCCGCCCGTGCATCGCTAATTAAAATAGAGCAACTCATTATCTAGAATGTAAGTAGTTATGAACTATTAAGGCTGTCAAATTACAGATATTCTTGCATCGAACGAGGCCTCGAATTGCAAGCATTCGTTTCTCTCTTGTCCCGAACTCTGCGAGTGTCTAGGTAAAGCTGTGTACAATCAAAACCTTACTTTCACAAGATTTCTAGTTCAAGAAATTCATTAAACGACCATTCTGGAATGATACGAGTTCCAGCTCGTGACGAAATCATGGTGTTGTTAAGAGCTGCATTGCGCGTAGTGTAGACTGCCATTCGTTTCACAGGAGCAGATATTACACCATAGAGATTAAATGCCCTGTGAAATGGCTAATTATTTTAATTCGCCCTTTCTACCGTAATATCAAAGGTTCAGCTTTAATGAAAGAACCGTGAAGAAATTAACGTCTGTAACCCCCAATAATACAAGGCATACTCTTATTGACTAAGTTCTGGCATCTGCGCTGAAATCTCTTTGAACATATTTATAAAATTCTTCAAGCCATATATCTTCAGCCAGTGTAAAAACTGAAACGACGACATAGGACAATGCCCTATTTGCCTATCGCTCTCGTTACACGTGAAAATTAATTCAGCTATGTAGAGATAACACAGTAAAAACTCTTGGTGCGCTTTTTCGCACTGCTATCCCTATTGAGCTTGATGAAATGAGAAAGCAAGCGATTGCAAAACTAGTTTTATTAACGCTCTATTAGTAATGAGATTGGGCTTACCACAGAACTTGAGTGGCCAGCACTACTGAAAAAACCAGTACTGGACGCTTAATTTATCCCTTTCTGCGTAAGTTCACCACGAAAAATAGCTGGGTCAGTTGGTACGTTTCTTAACAAAATAGTGCGCGCGGTAACGAGACCCAGACAAGGAGACACAGGCACAGCGCCGACTAGCAGCAGCTGAATAAGTTGTATTGCTTGCAGGCAGTAAATACTCGAAAGATGGACTAAGCACAAACAAAAGCAAGAAGGCTCCGGTCGTCGTAACTTATTCCGGTGGTCAGTTTCTTTTTTCGTCAATATCAGTGACACCATACTTACGCATGTTGATCGGTTCTTATTTATGATACGCGCTTCATATACCTCGCACATAAGCTGCCGATTATATTTTTAGAATACTGCATCGTCTGAATTGTGGAATGCATCCGCATTTTGACATGTGTCCGGCTAGCTTGCTACCTTATATTGCGTCGAAGTTGCTGGCATCTTCCATTAATCGAAAGTTGATGCAACAACCTGGTTGTCCAACATGAGATGCGCCGCAAGCTAGATGAATATTATAGACTACTCCAGTGTTACAGGATGGGAATTTTTTCCCGTGCTTCATCTTGAAGCAGTTTTGTTTTTGAAGTGCTTTTGTTGACCCTTTTGCACAGTGTAGATAATTTATTGGGCACGTCATATACTAGGTTTAAGCCAGCTCTCCCGATCACTTTCTTTAATATGTGGCTGACACTGTGCACGTATGTCATGTTAGCCAACTTCTTCTCTTCCTTCTGGGTTCTGATAGAGTTCGATCGGAATATTTGAATATTTTGAAGCCAAGGCTGCAGATGAGGTCATCAGGAAAACCAGCTTCAAGTACACGCGTTAGCTGGGACTCGGAGCTTTCCTGCTGGCGGTGAAAACACGATCTAATAGAGCTTTCCTCAATGTGCCTGTAACCACAGCTCTCTTCACAAGCTTCGTGTGCGTAGGCGAATATGGTAACAGGCCTTTTTTCTAATTGTGGGTCATAACACCACCACAAATTGGTCTCTCCGAGGAGCAGCCGTAGATCTGAAGCTATCCGTTCACTGGTGTTTCTTTCGCAAGCTCAAACGCCACCAAACCTTAAGACAAACTCCTAAAGATTTCGCTAACGACACTATCAAGCTGGCCTTGACCAGACAGCTTGTGCATTTTTAGGAAATTGTCAATAAACCGTAAGGTCGTTACTGTGTCAGTATCACGGGAAGCTTTTAATTGGCGATCGCGGGGAATCGGTGCAACGCAGGAACCAATAAACATATTCCTTGCGTTTCGACGTACTGATCATCCATAAGCTTTCCAACAGAGCGCAGATAGGGAAACAACTCCATTAATCTATCCGCATTTCTCCTGTTTTTTCTTTTGGAAACACACTGCTCACATAAATCAATGCCCTCTGTTACTGCCTAAAATTAGGTAGAAGGTAGCAACGTTCAGTACAGATCTTTGTTGTTTATTGAAAATACGCTAACTGCTTCTGGATAGCTGTTCAGGAGGAATGCAGACACATCTTCTGGCTTTTTTATCAAAAAAGGGTCTTCCACGGTGAGCAAGGAAAGTGATTCCTGCAGGTACCGCCCTAAGCGTGGCTGCCATGATCCTTTTTCAGAGACAATTGTTCTGAAAGGCCACTTATCCTTGTGCGTTTTTGCAGTAAAGAAGACAGTCAAGCATGTTCTCTCACTCTGCTTCACAGTTAATCTTAGCTTGGTCAGGTTATTGGCTTTTTTGTGCTTTATTCTCCGCTGTTTGGGGCTTGACCTTCTTTCTCAGCTTGCGGCAGATACTTGTTTTTTTACAATGGCTCCGTTCGCCTTTTGCCTTTTGCCAGATAGTAGCCGATGGTCTGATGACAACTGCTTTTTTGTCAGACAGCAGAAAGCTCAGATCTGCCACTTACAAGGAATTGGCTATCTTGTCCAGGCGGGGAAAGGCTCTTTTCTTCGATGTTCTCCTTAAAATGACAACTGCTTCGCTAACGCAACTACCCCTTTCTTCTTCCTCTGCTTTCCCAGCACTGCTACTCACAAATAAGAGTAGCTGAAACTTGTCTAGACGTGGTTTGTGCCCTAATTCAAGGACTTTGCTTGCTTAGGCAAGTACGTAGGTATCAGCGAGGACATGGAGCGTCTGCTTCGTAAATTTACGGGCCCAATTGTTTTGAAAATGAGGATGTCAGGTTCTGCCACGTGGAATCAGAGAGTGGTGCGACCGTCCGCAGGGCTTCTTGCAGCCTTCTGTCCCCTATTCCTGGCGAGCTCTCCCGAAAACAGGTGATATTCAAATTTTAAGGCAGTCCTTGAAAAACTCAACTTCGTGCCAGGACTCAGAACGATAAAGCGGCACAGTCTAATTTCATGCTTTCTTGAAGGAGGCAGCAGTCCGCCTAACCATGCTACATCAAGCGGAATTTAACGATGTTTGATTGAATCTGTGTATAACCGAGCTTTACATGTGGCTGCAACGACGAGATAAGCGCAAGCAGATAAATCTAGAAGGAACCACATAAAAAAGTAATTAGATGTAGCAGAAATGAAATCATCACGGAAAGTAGTCCGGTCAGTTGGTACAATCAGATCGTTGCATCAGCAGCGTCGTTGGTGCAACGACCTGACGATTCGGTCGTTGACTTAACACTCCAATGATAGAACATGCCGACAACGTGAACACAGGATACTGTAGCAAACTAGCCGGACACGTGTCAAAATGAGAATGCATTCCAGAATTTGGACAATTCAAGATGCTGAACAATTATAATCGGCCGCTTATGAATGAGATATATGAAGCATATATCACACATAAGAATCGATGAACATGCGTAAGCATGCCACCACTGGCATTGACGAAACAAGAAATTTACTACCTCGATAAATAACGACGACCGGAGCGACAGAATGATGTTTTCATTCCCTCTTCCTTTTCTTTATTTTCAGCCCATCTTTCAAGTATTTACTGCCTGCAAGCAATAAATTTTTTTCAGTTACTAGTCAACGCTCTGTCTGTGTCTTCTTGTCTGTGTCTCGTCACCACGCGCACTGTTTTGCTGTGTAATATAAATGCCATAAGTCAATTGCCTGTACAATTCACTGCAATGTCACTCTTTTTTTCCTCTCTCTGTTTCGCTTGCCAGAAGCACTGAGAACTTAAGCCTTCCGAGACTTCAATATTATCCTTTAATCTTCCAATGCCGGTTGCAGCAGCGCCAACGCGAAGCAAAGCTGAAACCGAGAAAGGAAGGACCGTAC
>JAJIZL010020746.1:214010-225593 GCA_023969395.1 Amblyomma maculatum | reverse complement strand
TCGACTCTGTGTATCCTTGGTCTATTCGCTCTCCTAACACATATATATTCTCATAGCTTTCAGAGGCAGCTCATTTGATTGTGGGGCTCCTTCACATATACGGTATAGTATGGGTTATGACTTAACACAGTACAAACTTCTGCCTCAACTATGAAAATTATGTGAAAGCTGTTTAGCTTTGATTCGAAACCGTATGCCTTGGTTTGGGTGAGCTCTAATGAGAAATCGTCCCCCCATACATCGATAAAGCTCACTTACCGAGTATCATCTGCAATCAGGATTCGGCAAGTAAAAGGGGTAGTGTATGACGAGGGAGTAGCTTTCAGAGGGCGCTAATCTCGTCCCGGGTCTGCTGAACGTGAGAAAATCTGTGCAGCCCTCTTTCTGGCATGTCTGGCCAGGTTTATAATAGTTTCGTCCGAAACCATGGCCTAATGCTGCATAGCCCATGAATGCAGCTTCTGCGTCCCCAAGATGACGGACCTGTTTTGAGTGTTATCGTATGAATGTAAAAGGCGGCGTTATTTTCACTTTCAACCTTTGCAGAACAACACCGCTACATGTGGTTTCCTCGGCTGTACAAAAAAAAAAAAACTCTTTACTCAAGTTATGGTATAATTTAAGGATATAACGTAAGAGCCATTAGCGCTAAACAACTGTTTTTGAAACGAGCTAGCGCAATCTATAATTTTCATAACATCGCCGTCGCGTGCGCTGTCTTTCAGTTTGATGTGAGGTATACAAAGAAAAAAAAACACCTTTTCCTATTTTTTAGCAATAAACTTAGAGATAATGTTACCTCCACATCATGCGGTTTTGCTAAGGGCTATTGTGTTATTCTTGTGGATTTTCTATATAAGAATGAAACAATAGGTCTGGATTGACTCACTATCCGCAGTCATTAAAGCCCATACCAGATTTGACCATGCAATTGCCGGCGATGCTTCAACAAGACAATCTGGGAAGTAGAACTGCGTGCATTATATGCTCCTGCATAATATTACTGCCACACAGTGGTTCAGGCAAAGTTGGTTGGTGGAACCGAGCCGCGTTGATGTGCTAGGTTACTACATTAACACTTCATTTACAACACAGGTAGACACAGCGTAGCCTTACATATTGTCACGCAGCTGTTTGAGCTCGTAACTAGAAGACTTATTGGGGGGTTAATCCAGAATGCACCAGAGAGCAGATCCAGAGATTATCGATATAGACGGTCAGCATCAAAACTTCTGTAGCACACGCAACAATATATTTGATGAAAGCCTTGTGGTCCGTGTGCTCACTGTCTTTTGTAGTGAAGGTCTTGCAATTCACCAAAACCTCAGTTTCAATGCTACTTCTCATTACTACTGTGTTCATATTCGCGCTGATAAGCAACCATATATAGGTCACAACTGTGACTTACTGCACCACTTGGTCTGAGCAGGATTTCGTGCACCACACCAGTCTGCGACACATCCGCGTTACCTTGAATTAGTAAGCAGAGGCACAGCGGTTTTAAAGGCGCTAATGCGCTGTATTCTCTCACATTCATTTTGCACCTAAACCACACAAAAACGAAACAAAACTAGAATACATGGCTCAGGTTTTACTGGTAATTTGTAGAGATGAAGATTTGTTTCTGTCGAGCGAAAATGTATATGTTATGCATAGAGCTATTCTGACGTTTAATTGCAGGCTTCTATCATTTAGCTTTCACACATACAATGCGCCCTTCGAGATACTATAATTTTGATCTACATACAACTTCTTTTGTTTAATAATGCAGCTATTTTGTTTTCTGCTCCCCACTAACTCCCGCCAAGCCAGCTGCACTAGAATTTAATGAAAGAGGTTCGGAGAACACATGTAGAAGAGTAGGTGAGCACTATTTCAATATTCAGAAAAATGCCACCCGAGCTGTACTCCTCTGTCAAAAACTAATGTAAGCAGCAACATGGCACCATTGGCATTGGTTGCGAGCACACACTCTTCAGGCGCCTTTACCTGGAGTATTCTGTCCCGTATATGGACATAAAAAAGTTTTAAGAGGCTTCGAAATTTTCCTCAGTGAACCTCAATGCGGGGAGTTGGGGTAGCTATTTGCTAGTGCAACAAATATTTTGCACCAGACGGAGCTTCAGTGGAAACAAAAACCTTTCATTTTAACCCTATCTACTTGATATGATTTAAACAAAAAGATGTGAACAAACGGAAAGGACAACCAATAGTTATGTTAAAATGGCACCAAACTTTTTCGTCCTGAACCAGCTCGTGGTTTACTACTCTCGCTAGAGTCATCTTAATACGCTAAATGTCAACGTAAACAAAACGAAGCTCCGTTTTTTTTTTTTTCATTCAAAAGGTAATGTAATAAGCATGGCCCGGGCAATATGATTTAGTTCTAAACCCGTTAAAGTTGTGAGTACCTTTAAAACACTTATAGTGCATTTCATGAGCAATACACATTGGTATGCACATATAAATCATGCCACATTAAAAGCTTCCAGTGTCGTTGGTCTCCTTTGCCATGTTGGTCATGCCCTTCCGGCTCTAGTAGAACTGCGCCTACTTAAGTCTCTCTTCATGTCGTGCCTACACTATTCTCACCTGATATTGGGAACATCCACGTCAATTAGCCTTCAGATGGTGCAACGTCTGCAAAGAAAACAAAAAGAGTTCTGAGTGGTATCTGATCAACCTTGGGTTGTCCCTCGAAACAGCCCTTGCACATTGCTGATGAAATACGCATTTTTGATCAGTACGACTTACGCCTCGCCCAACGCTACAAGTCAGAAGGGTTTAGAACTAAGGCGGAGCAACGTGAATATATTGCACAAATGTACTCGCTGAGTCCGACTTCCTTGTTTATTATAAATAACTCCAGAAAATAACTACGGATGTCAGATTTTGTGTTATGAGCTTCCGTAATTAACAGACTAGATGGCAGCGGCTTTCAAATAGGCGTAAATACTAAGGAACATTTAAGGAGCGTCCAAAAAGTTTATTTTGTCTCTTCTGCTTGTTACACAATTACAGTGCCTTGTTCCAAGCGATTTTATTTATTTGTGCTATATATTCCTAGGCTAGCATAGGTCCTGCGGGTCATACTGACATGTGTAATATATTTCAGTTTTTAGCTACCATTCTATTACCCGCCCTGCTAATTTTCTTTGCTCTATGCGAAAGTTTCTTCTGTTTTGTTTCTTTGAGTTTGTGTGAACGGCTTTGTGCCATTTTTGTTGTTACAGCTGGTTGGTTGTACTTATTTATGCGATCTTTTGGTCAGTAATCTCATCTAGTTATATATTCTGTATTATTCGAGCCGCTGCTATTGTGGCTCTAAGCACGGGGCCAGAAGCTCGTCAAACTCGTTGGAGCTTTTTCTTCTGGTGTCCTGTCATTAAATTTCAAGCAACATAAGTGCTTATTTTATTTTTAAGTGTTTCACATGCATGCATCAATATAAAATAAAAAACTGTAAAATAACGTAGCAAATAAATGAAAAACACCGTCGCGGAATGGCCTCTGTACGTAAGTGTGCTGACAAGGCACCACGCGATGGGAAACACTGATGAATAAGGAAACAAACATTAGAGGGGTGCTCATCTTGAGGTGATCTTACCCTATTTTTTCGGGGACCACTTTTTGTTTGTCGTTCTTTATTTAAAATCTCATTCATAACATGATATGCATAGTGCAGCAACTTGAGAATGCCCGCCGCTTAGCTTACCCAAAGCGCAATTTGAAATTGGATGGCCTAATCTTACTGGGCGTGCACAGGTCAAAGAGCCTAGAATGAAAACTCAGCTATCAGCGCGTGCTTTTTTGTTAAGTGAGAAACCAGCTCAAAGGACACGTTCACAAAGAAAAGGAGCACACACGGGGATGCTGGAACCCCAGCTCCGTTAGCCATGCCCTAACTGCCCAACAAGCAACCCTTCTTCAACACTATGCGTTGCTTTGTCATCGCTTCTTCGGACATAAAAATTTTGAATGAGCGAAACCATGCGCCAAGCGGCAGAAGCACTTTCTTCCTTGCGCATAGCCTTAATAAAACGGTGGTGGAAGGAATACCGGGCGGGCGCTCAATTTCTTGCGCCTCTTCTGCCATACTTTCCTCCCTCCAGTCCTAGCTATATTACCCAATCATTGTATTTTTTCCTGAAAATTCAAAGAAGGTAACAAACGTGTTTTATTGCTTGTGACGCCAACATCTTACATATTTCACGAAAATGACTACATTGCATTCAAAGCATTCAAATATACCGTAGGGAGATGAGCAAAACGTTTACAATCTGCGTAATCCTTTTGTAGAGCGCTCGGAGTGCGCTAATTTATTGGTAAGAAACAAATTCAACAGCATCATATGGCTCTCCTGCAAAATATTTAGGTGCATCTGGTTTATATGTGCATGATGTTATAATTCCACGCAAGTGTTGCGTTTATAATTGTGCGGAAGCGACGAGGTATAGCTATGGTTGGTAGCCGGTGAGCTTCTGGAGTTCTCCACATAATACTTACGCAGACTCTACATCATAACCTGAGGTGAGAGAGCAAGCGCCTCGTTGACGAAGAAAAGCGTATCGTGAATATTAATCGAATAACATATTGCTGCGCTCAAGTTGACGAATATGAGGACGCAGTCGAAAAGGACAAGGAGGAAGAATGTGTGTGTCTTTAGCTCGTGCATTGCTGCTTTGGGCGTACGCTCTGTCCTTGTAACAGTACGTTAAGGTGGGATGTCAAGAACGTTACAATTAAGTGCAGGTACTGTGTAACCCGGCGAATTGCGCCAAAAACAGGACTTCGCCAAGATACACCTTCGCACTACACTCTTCAAAGGGGCACAAAATCGCCACTCACGCTATGAAAATTTGCATTTCCCTCTCCAAGCCAATATTACTCTGCGTCCTAGCCCGTTTTGAAGCGCTAAAATTACACCATAAATGTTTGCAACTATGTGCACTGACGCTATTCTGGAAATACCGTTAACACACACGAATCTGGTCTTTGAGCGTAATAAGGGAAGGGAGATTTTTATGATCAGTGATCATTATTAGGCGATCTCAAATTCGTCGGCCGCGGCGCCTAGTTTCATGGAGTTTGCGATGGGCGTAACGCACTGTTACAATGACACACAGTCTCTGCACATGAGCCAGAGAGCATCTTCTCCTCATCTCTGTGTATATGACACATACTCGCAATGGAGGATTGGGCAGTGTTTAGTGCATGCGTAAGAATTGAATTTGGGATCCCAACTTTAACATTTTAACAACCCCTCAACAAACAAACAAACACACACACACACATACACACACACACACGCACACGCACACGCACACGCACACGCACGCACGCACGCACATAGACACATATTCTTCCTTGTCCTTTGCCACTGTGTCCTCATCTTCATCTTATCCGTAACAATGTTCTTTGTATGAAGTTTCGACACAGTAAATCAACAAGGGTCAGCAGTGCGGTCTGAATTGGTTTCCCTTGACGGTCGCGAATGCTATCTTTTCGCCCAGTTTTTTCAAGCGTCTTCTCTAGACTCAGGTGTAATAACTCATTAATGCAAGCAAGCCTGCTCTTAAAAGCCGGTTTTCTCTTGCTTCGCACAGTAAACCGATCAGGACTGCTAATCAGGATAATAAACTTAGCACCGGCATTCTTGCGTCACGTGAGTGTATGCTCTATTTCAACAAATGGATAGCAATCTCAGCACTCTGTTTCGAACAACGATAGGCTATGGTAGAGCTTTAATGAACTCATAACTATTAGAAAAAAGAAAATTTAGGAGGAACTTTATCATGGGTATGCCCATGATGCGTTAAATTAGATGCGTCTCGAAAACACAGCATTTTCGATACAGGTTGGCTTCCTTTTGATGGACGTGCAGTGGAAAGGCTGTTATCTTTAGCAACCCGAAATCGAAAGTTGGACTTGTAGAGGCAGACTCACATTTAAAGAATGCAGCCTTTGAAAGCTTGTTATAAATTCCAAAATAAAGTACCTGTCCGAGCTTCCAGCTTCAGGCCACGGTAATCCAGAACTGTACCAACGTTGTGAGGAAAATGATTTACTCTGAACCAGAGTATTCCTCATGGTAGAAGAAAAAAGCGCAGGAGACGGGACAAGGAAGTAGACACAATACGAGCGCTGACTAACAACTGAATGTATTCAAAACACGAGCGTATAAATACACTGAGCGACAGATGCGCAGGAAGGAAAAGAAAAAAAAAGCCACATCGTGAACACAAAAAAATGCCCATGCTCATCATTAAGAGTTAAGATAGGCCAGCTCGACAACAAAACAGAAGGTATGTTTGCGCATAAAGCCCCTTTACGATCGATGATAAGGGCTTCAAAGATTTCCCCGGTATATTTTTCAGAGTAACATTTGAGAATGACGCACTGTTCAAAAAGCGGAACCCAACTGAGACAAGATTTATTTCCTTCGATCATTATCAGTCACGAACTCGCCCAGCAGCGCACTTTGATGCAGGGTACTCCTACCACAGACGTCAACCAGGAGCAGTGCTCACATTCCCTGTGACTGCCTTGGGATTCCCCGAAAATCTTAATATCTCACCAAGATATCCCATGGCCTCCTCGTAGCTTCATACGTGATATCCTGTAAACTTGCACTACTTTTTACGGCCCCCTATTTTTTGCGATATCTATTGCTGAGCGTAAGGAGCTCCTTTCTATCTTGCATGTCGAGGATTCTGAGACATCTTGTTGTGAGGCTACCGAGGGGGTACTAAAAGATGCAGTTAGACACGTTGCTGCAAATGGTCTGAGAAGCGATGAGGGGAGAAAATTTGGTTTTTAAGCTTTTTCTGTGCAAGCGACCAACTTTTAAAGCTGCTAAAGAAAGTCAATGAACTCTTTTTTTTTAACATAAATGTCATTTAGCTGTGGAATATCAAAATGCACTTTTTATGAAAGTATTGATACAGACAGTGACAAATTTTAACACGTAGTAAATATTTTCTTCTTAAGTCTGTCCTATCCACAGAAAGAGCAATAAGACTTTACCATTGTAAACCCACTTGGGGTGTTTTAATACAATGTGAGGCAACTGTGAAATATTTCATGGTTGTTTTAGATCACGTTAATTGATTTTGTCTATACTTCCTTAATGCGCCGAAACTCTCTTTTTAAATGTTTTGTGAGGAAAACCAACTGGCACTTTTTTTTAAGTTGCGAAAAATAGAAGCCTGCCAAGTACAAATATTGAAGTTATTGTTAAGTGGATTGTGTATGAATAAATTACGCTAAACTTTTTACCACGAGGTGTCCTAAAAATATTAGAATATGGAATCCGGTGACACAATCTACCTGCCGCCAAGAAAGGTGGCATAGTGGTACATCAGAAATCTGGGCTATTTTTTGAAACAAAGGCAAGATTTCCGACGTAAGTACCTTCCGTGCCATCGTCCATCTCATGGTCTAACATGTGTGATTTTTTAGCAGTACAGAAGTAAATTTGGCTATGTAGCAAAGCGTAGGCACAATAAGACAAAAGGATAAACTGCTGACGATGATGTTCTGGGGTGCGAGACCTACAGTCAAAGGTCACCAGTTCGTAACTTTGTACACGACTCTCTTTTGATTGTCCCTTAGCCCATATATGAAAACGGTGGACATGTTTCTCCTTCCTTCATGCACGTGCAGCTCGACAAGAAGCATGGAGAGTGCAGCATTTTTCTCAATGCGAGAAAATGATACTGTCAAAGATTATTTACAGGGGTGACTCCACCTTTGCCTGAAGCAACAGAAAGATGGCCAGTTTCTTTCTCTTTCTAACACTTCCTTTTTCTCTCTTCGGGGCTGTCCGGCATTTATTCCTTCGTAAACGAAGCCCTCTGGGCTGTCAGTCAGAGGCCCGAGAGACACAATTCAGTATTTTGAAAGTGCAGATGTATTTAACACAATCCTAAACGAAATTGATCCTGTTGTTACTATGTTCGTAAATAGTTTCTAGTCAATCTTAAAAAGTATGATGTGGCATAGTTTTGCAACTGCTTCCTGCAGCACGTTTGGCGCCAGCAGTGTCGTTAGAATAAGGACCATTCAGCTGTCTCTTCCATTAAGGAAGTAGAGCTTAGCCTGAAGCGGCCGGCCCAGGTGAATATGGCAGCTGTAGGAACAATTGCAAACTCAGGGTTTACGTATGGCAGACCTAAGTTGCGCGCAAGCAAACGTCCTATGCTCCAACAAAGGATTCTTTCTGTTCAACGTTCCTCGATATTTCTTCTTAACTGCCTCTTTCAGCGGCACGAAGAGACTGGCGTAATTCGCTCCGTCTAGTCGTACTACAGCCGTGAGATATAAATTCCAACAAATTGTCTTCTTTGTGCTAGAAAATGGACGCCATGACGTTTTGGCAGATTTTTGGGTCCGGCGCTCCTTTGGTCGCAGAGACCGATTGTGTAGCCGTTCCGGTAATGATTTTTTTTTTTTCAGGATCATAACTGCGGAGTCAAGTTTTATTTTCAGTCACTAAGATGTCTAAAAGCTTTATGTGACGTTCAAATGGAGCGAGAGGGAGAAAGAAAGAGAGAAGTCTTTAATGAAAATCAGAGAATTTAGTATGAAGTAAGACTAACCGGCCAAGAAGACGCACACAGGAAAAATCGACTCAGAAAGAAAGAGGCTGACAATGCACCAACCAGCCCAACAACGTGTTTTACTGTTTTACAGAGAATTTAGATGCCGTGTAGACACAAAAAAGCAGCTCTGGCTACATGTGCTTGTGCCTTCTTCCTATAACAAAACATTAGGCACCCAAAACGTTTAAACCTTGCATTTGCCAATATTATTGAGAAAAATGAAATCATAACCCTGCCTGGAGATGTCGTTCATAGGAGCTATCTTTTTTTCTGGATATATGCCACTCCTGGAGGATCAGCTTGTGTACAACATCGCTTGCTGCCTGTCTGCTGAGACTGTGGAGCACCCATCGCAAGGCTGAACTTCAGTGCTAAAAAGAACGACACTTAAAGCCAGAAGCCCAGCTTTTCACGGTCTTGTGAATACGCTTCTTCCATATGTGTTTGTGACATCTGAAAACTATTTGATAGAACTTTCTGTACAAGCAAAAATGTAGGGCTCGTCGCTCAAAGGATGTGGAATTTGCCTGTGCCTGCTCCACGTCAGGTTCTACTCGAATGTAGAGATAAATATAAGAAAAAGAAACATCGGATGCTTGCACATGAAAATGCATCAACCGTTCATATGAGGTTAAATTCAAAATTTATTTCACTGAAAGAGGATTAAACCACAAAATTCTCTACGGCAAGCAAAAAACGACAACGCTGGCGGACGGCCTCCGATGATTGATGTTCGGTCATTGAGGCATTTAACGCTAACGCGTTACAAGAAAACTGTCCTCTGCTCAGTCGAGCAATAATATGAACGACGGGCTCAGTAGGCGAGAGCAACGCCTCCACATTGGTTATATCCGGCTGCATTCATACAAAACAAAATATGAAAAAAAACGTTTAGGCGCATTGGCTAATATTATTACCGGCAGCGAAAAAACTGATGGCGCTTCACTTGGTATGCATTTAAATGTCAGACTCCCAAAAAGGATGTGAGTGCATGCATGCAAAGGAGAAAGAGGGATTATGCAGAATTTTACTGTGAGTCAGTACTGCCCCTATATTCTCACTAATATGTTTGTCTACTTCGCAAAAGACGCTACATTCGTTGCTAAAAAATGCTGCGTCATTGTGCAAGCTTCTTACTGCAAATATAGTTGTACGAAGAATGTTTCTTTTTGCTCAAATTGCTGCCATTGGTTTTGCAAAATGTCTAAAATAAACTTGATCGTGTCGTTGATTTGCAAAATATTTAAAAACGTTGTAAAAAGGGTGGAACCAGCTGAAAAAAAAAACGACATTGTTTGTAGTCCAGTCCATAAAGCGGTAGTGATTAGACTAATATGGACAAGATAGTCAAAATAGCCGAAGAGTTCTATACAGATCTCTACAGTAGCCAAAGTAGTCAGGACCGTAATGAAATTGGCGGTAGGGAAAAACAGTCAGACGTTCCACCAGTGACGAAGGACGAGGTCAAGAAAGCACTAGAAACAATGAAAAGGGGGAAATCAGCTGGAGAGGATCAGATAACTACAGATTTGCTGAAGGACGGGGAGGATATCGTGCTAGAAAAACTGGCCATCCTGTATACGCAGTGTCTGGTGTCATCGACGGTACCGGAACCATGGAAGAATGCAAGCATTATCCTCATTCACAAGAAAGGGGACCCTAAGGACCTTAAAAATTACAGACCAATCAGCTTACTATCTGTTACGTATAAGGTATTTACTAAGGTAATCGCTAATAGAATCAGGACAACCTTAGACTGCAATCAACCAAAGGATCAAGCAGGGTTTCGGAAACGGTACTCTACTCTCGATCATATCCATACCATCAATCAGGTGATAGAAAAATGCTCGGAATATAACCAGCCCTTATACATAGCATTCATTGATTACGAAAAAGCATTTGACTCAGTTGAAACATCGGCGGTGATGCAGGCATTGCGAAATCAGGGGGTAGACGAGCCGTACGTGAAAATGCTGGAAGATATATATAGTGGCGGCACAGCAACCATAGTTCTGCATAAAGAAAGTAACAAAATTCCCATAAAGAAAGGTGTTAGGCAAGGAGACACAATCTCCCCAGTACTATTCACAGCTTGTTTAGAGGAAGTATTCAGAGACTTGGAATGGGAGCAGTTAGGGATAAGGGTAGATGGAGAATACCTCAATAATCTGCGATTTGCTGATGACATTGCCTTGCTAAGCAACTCGGGGGATGAACTGCAAATAATGATTGATGACCTAGACAGAAAAAGTAGAAAGGTAGGCTTGAAAATCAATATGCAGAAGACTAAGGTAATGTTCAACAGCCTCGGGAAGGAACAGCAGTTTACATTAGGTAGCGAAATACTGGAAGTAGTAGGCGAATATGTCTACTTAGGACAGGTAGTAACCGCAGATCCGGACCATGAAAAGGAAATAACAAGGAGAATAAGATTGGGATGGAGCGCATTTGGCAAGCACTCGCAGATTATGACTGGCAGCTTACCGGTATCGCTCAAGAGGAAAGTATACAACAGTTGCATCTTGCCTGTACTCGCCTATGGGGCTGAAACGTGGAGGCTCACCAAGAGAGTTCTACTTAAGTTGAGGACAACCCAGAGGGCTATGGAACGAAAAATGGTAGGGGTAACATTAAGAGATAAAAAGCGTGCAGAGTGGGTCAGAGAAATAACTGAAGTTACCGACATTCTAGTAGAAAATAAGAAGAAATGGGCATGGGCAGGACATGTAGTGTGAAGAGAGGATAACCGATGGTCGCTGAGGGTAACAAACTGGATTCCAAGGGAAGGAAAGAGTAGCAGGGGGCGGCAGAAAGTTAGGTGGGCGGATGAGATTAAGAAGTTCGCAGGGGTCAAGTGGATGCAGCTAGCACAGAACCGGGTTAAGTGGAGAAATATGGGAAAGGCCTTCGCCCTGCAGTGGGTATAATCAGGCTGATGATGATGATGATGATGATGATGATGATGATGATGATGATGATG
>JAJIZL010020746.1:151438-198025 GCA_023969395.1 Amblyomma maculatum | reverse complement strand
AGAAGAAGAAGAAGAAGAAGAAGAAGAAGAAGAAGAAGAAGAAGAAGGTAAAAGATAGCCTGAACTTCTGTAGTGACACCTACGATAAAGAAAAGACAATTAGCACTTCCATCAATGTGCTTCGGAAGAAAATAAATGTGTTAACAGTTCAGAATAGACACTTGAAAGCAGAAAATGAGTGGCTTGGAAAGAAAGTCGAGGTGCTCGAACAGTATCGGAGAGGTAATAACCTGGAAATTAAGGGTGTGTGTGAGGACCTTGACTTGAATACCGAAAGATCAATGAGCTTGTGGGTGAAGCGGTAACCAACGCTGGTATCGACGTTAGCCGTCGGGTGCCCACTGCCCGCGGTGATTAGATAGATAGCTGGAATTATTGAATGGAAAGGCCGAGGGGTTGGCCGGAAGGTATAAAATCTGGCCTGCTACTCTGCACTGGGAAGGGGAAGGAGAGAATAACGAGGGTCATGATGGGTGACGATGTGCGGGAGAAGACATATGAAAAAATATACAGGCACGGCAGTTTGCTTTACAAACGCGAATCAAGTCCGGTGGCACGCAAAAAACGGCAAAGAGCCCGCACTCTCTGAACACCATTCCCCTTGTCCTGCCAAGCATCCAGCAGTAGTTCCTCCTACAGAAGCTTCTTGTCCAAACGCTTTAATCGAAACGTCTAGCACATTTCTTTCGCGCGCATACACTGGGCACAACTATAATATATGATCCACATGCTTGGCGATTCCACAAGTTGAACATTCCAGAGAGTCCACCTGTCCAATTAAGTACAAGTACCTGTGCGTGAAAGCCACGTTTAAAAGCAGTTTATGTAACAAGCATTCATAATGGTGCGGAATTTCACGTGGAACATAAAATGTCAATGTTCGATCTAGCCTTCTTAGACGAACGCGTCGGGAGTCTGGCAAGGAGTCTGGCGGAGAGGATAAACACATCACTGTACGGTTCATATCGCGAATCAAGCCTAACGTGCTCCCTGCAAGTGAAAAAAGAAGCAGCTGTCATTAGAGATTGTGGCGTTCCCGGGCACAAGCACTACTAGTATTTATGTGAAGGAACACGTCACACAACACAACAAGCAACGTCTTTGTGCTGGCCTTGCAAAAAAGAAAAGGCCGGATGGAAATACGCATGGGTAAGCTTTGGTAAAATTTTGATGGGTCGAAGCCATCTTAATTCAAACAAAAAATGCTATCGATCGCATCAAATAATCATAGACGTCACCACGTGGATCTGGGATTTTAACTTATCGAGTGTGGTGCTCAACTCGGCCTCTTTCAGTGCTGTATCATCGACAGCAATAGAAAGTATTTTTTGTTTACGCAAATGCATATCCTTACTGCACTTGAATATCTATAGCATGGGAACGAACAAGTTGGACTCGAGTTGTGGCTAAGCTACATGAAAGTCCAGTTTCTGGCATTTATGTTCGCAGAGACATGGCTAAGTGAAGATGCTCCCTCCCCTACATAACAGTATCAATTACAAACCAACGCATTTAGATCAAGTAGATGCGGTGGCCGGATTATTTATCTACAGTGCAAGTGTACAGTGCAATATCATATTGTTGATAAGTTCACAGTGATTAAAAGGAGTGTAGAGTGCCTGGCAGGGAAAACCAGTTCGTTTCTTATTGTTATGTACAGGCCATCGGCTTGATGCAAGTGGAATTGCTTAGAGCATTTAGAAAGTGCAATAATGTATGGTATTAGTACTAATAAACAATTCCTTCTCTTGGGAGATGTAAACATTGACGATTTGGTAGATGACTCTCCTGCACAAGACTTGAATATTTTAACCTCTTAAATTTGGGAAAATGCTATTACTAAGTCCACTCGAATTGCTTCCATAGATATATGTGTCGCAAACCTGAATGAATCTTCAAAGCAAGATGACTTCAAAGCAGGAGCATTATCCTGCGACACCAGCTACCCTCTACCTCTGATTCGTTCCCACAGAGCACATCATACACGCTAACTGTAAACACAACACTCTTGAATATAGAGTTTAATATGATGGCTCCCTAAAATATTTCCTTCCTTTGAACAGGCTCACTGAGAAAAAATGTGCCTATAGCGGATGCAAATTCTGCGTATGAGGTTTTTCTTGGTGTCTTTCTACCATCGTGCTACCATCGTGGATTTGCGCTAAAAGAGCATATGAAACTCAATGACAAATTTATGACGCCGTGGACTAACACCGCATTACTGAAACGCGTTCAGAAAAAAAAGTCAATATATTCCACAAATTTTCCCTGGGGTAGATGGCGATTTCTTGGAAAAATTTAAAATTAAAACAAAAAATTAAACACTGATATGATAAACCTCATACGCGCAGATTATGAAACAACGTTTTCTAGAATAATAGCAGATCCGGCAAATATTGGGAGGCTGGTTACCTACCTTACGGGCAGAAATGCATCATCGTTTAAGACCGATCAAATATTAATCTATGGCTAAATACTGGGCAAGGAGCTTGGAGATAAGTTTAATAGACATTTCAATAGTGTGGCGGTACTGCAGCAGTCTATTCAAAACGGTGGGCAATAGTGGCCTTCGAGCCAAGTAACTTTATTCATACTGGAAGTCATCACCGAAACTAAAATTAATAGCCTGATTAAAAAGCTAAAATGCAGTGCTGCGAGTGGGTATGATCATGATAAAGTTGAATCTGTAAAGCGGGCGTGATTAATAATCAGCTACCACAAGTACTACCCCAACGCATTATTCTCACGTTTTTTACGAGAATCTTCAAGGATGAACAAAACCGGCCAAAGTAATTCCAATCGCTAAATGAGACATAACTAATCATATTATGAATTACTGGCCAAAACCAGTGCTGCTAGAGTTTTCAAACATTTATAAACTGATAATATACAACCACATCTCAACATACCTAATGAAGTATCATATCAAATCATTTGAGAATGACGGCCTATGGGGCGAGTTCGTTCATGACTTGAAAACCCCTACCGCGCAAAGAAGACACAAGAAAGAAAAGGACACCACATATTGTGACGTTGATATGATATGAAAATCACTACCGCGCAAAGAAAAGGACACCACATGCGCATGTGGTGTCCTTTTCTTTGCGCGGTAGTGATTTTCATATCATATCAACGTCACAATATCGCTTTGAAAAAAATAACATAGCTCAGGATGCTTTACTACATGCGCTGAAGCAAATAATTTGAAATTTTGAATATCAGCTCTTTGCCTTAGCGATGCTTCGTAATCTGCAAAAAGCTTTCAGTTGTGTTGATCATGTAACCTTATCTACAAAATTAATCGCTATGTGATCAGATGCATCACATCGGATCTTATCAAGAGCTACTTACCCTCTTTGTCTTAGTTTGTTAAGGCTGATTACATATTCTTTCTGACATTAAACTAGGTCTGCTGCAAGAGCTCATACGAGGTCCATTACTTATTCTTTTATTTATAAATGACATTACTGATTTAAGACGCCCACAATAAACACGTTTGCAGACGACACTGCTCTATTGTGGCAGATAGGACACTAGGGGATATTGAACAGCATTTTTTTATTTAAACGAGCAAACCATATGGTCACAACAAAACAAATTTTTGTTGAATGCAGTAAAAGCGAAGTTCATGTTATTCCACTCAGCCCACTCAGTACACATGCAAAGAAAAAGATTCATTTATTATACCAAGGATAAAATATAAGCAAAGTAAATGTGAAAAGGTTTCTTGGGGTATGGTTTAGTGAAAACTTGTCTAGAGCTTCTCATGTAAATCACCCGCTGTTCGACCTTGCAAAGTCTGTCGGGTGTCTCAGAAAAATGGGTTCCCTGCTACCCCCTTTCTGATCAAAAGAATCACTCTATTGCTCCCTGTTGCATTCAGTACTTCTGTGCGGCATTCTAGTCCGGGGAGCGACGACAAAAAGGAAATATGACCGGCTACATTAAATACATAAAAGTGTCCTCCTGATTTTGTGAACCACACTGGCCCTATTAAGAAACTTTCCCCACATTCGATGTTTTATCCGCAAATAAAGCTTATTTATAAATACTGGCACAGCAGATGTGCAAAACAACTCCACACAGTTTACACGCCTGTCATGGCACAATATGATATTCGCAACCCCAAACGCAGAACTAAAGAAGTCAGAAGAAATTATGGAAAGCCAAGTCTCAAATACGATGTAATATAAAATTTAAATCGCTATGCTTCTATCTTAAACTTCTGCTGGACCATAAATACTTTCAAACGGGAATTGCGGGCAATGTTTTTCGCAAACTGTTTGAACTAACACTAATAAATTTCTGCCCTTTTATTATGCCGATGTGATTTTTTCCTGTGTGTTTGTGTGGCATGACTAAAGAATTCTTGTGATTCAAATGATAAAGGAACCGAACTTGGCCACTCCGCTGTTTAATGGTCGAGTGTACAGAGCTGTGCGGTATGAATGTATGCGTGTATTTCTATCGCGGCTTCTCTGCTCATACTTATTTGTGTTGTACCAGTGTTCTGATACATTGGACTAGGCTGCTCACTTTGTTAAGGGGGCAGATACTTCGTCAGGCAGTCATGTCTTTTATCTCTGCCACGAACAGGAAGGTGCTATTTCCTGCAAATGAAAAGCATACTTACTGAAATAAGAAGCAAGGGAGAGTAATACAGCAGACATTCGAAACTCTGGCAACTTGCACAGTAATTTAAAACAGCTCCGTCACGCTGCGCTACTTCGCGGAAGGCATAGGAAGCGCAGTGGGCGCCTCATTTCAATAAGAGCTAACAATGGTCTCAAAAAATCACACTAGCTATTGACGAGGCGTCCACGTCGCTCCCTTTGGAACGAGAATGATCTGACGCGCATTCATAAAGAACTAGACGTTGGTGTCATTTGCGAGAATAATGACTAGTTCCCTTATTCATGCGGAAACAGGAACACCTATGGTAGCTTTCTTTATTATATCGACGAGTAAACTTTTCGCGCATAGATTATCTCCAGTTCTAGATCAAGCTACGTAAATAAGCTCTTACTTTATTATTCGTGTAGAAAAATGGGAAGCCACTACTGCCTGTATGAGAGGTTTACAGCTCGGAGGAGGGTGCCCAGTGAAAGTAGCGAATAAGTGCTGCCGTCTGCCGTTAAAGGATGCAATCGTTTCATTTTTCCAGCAGGTGGCGGCACCTGTTCAATCCATATTCACAACTCGTTCGACCTGTTCCTTCCAGGGCGGGCCTTCTGGAAGACGCCTCTTCCTCTTCGCATAGCAGGACCCGCGACAACTGCTATCTAACGGACTACCATATAACGCAGAAATCTAGATGGTATAAACTAAATATCACCTTCAATTCTGCAGGAACCTGGTAAAAAGAATTTTTAAAGAAGATAATATATTTTTATTCCGGTGACTTGTTTCTGTGTCCGGGTGTGATAAATTCAATAATTTCCAGGGTTCCAGTGACAGTATGACTGAGTTATTCTCTATGTATTTATTTACATAAATGCTACCATCACCAGGCTCTTGATAAGTCGGCAGCAATAGTAAATATTGCCAGTCCTCAAGCGGCTTCCTCTCAACCTCTGGTCGCTCAAAGTAAGTCCCAGCGACATAGGTTAGCGCTAAGATGTATTTATATTGTCCAGACTAGATCTTCAAGCTGGTTGTTAATAAATAAGCATTTGCGTTAGCGCTCATTCTCAGTCCTTTATCTCTATTCGTCTTTTTAATGTCTCCTACTGGATTGCGATTCGTCCGCGTTTCCAACTTCCTGCTTCTACAGTTCATGCCAGCTTCTCTAGAATTTTTTACCCCCCCCCCCCCCTACCCTCCTGGCCAAAATGCTACGAATAACTTCAGAGGGTAGAAGTAGTGTGGCGGAGATTACAGCTATACCCTCATGATTATCTAAATCAAAGATAGTGACAGCCGATTAGATGGGGAGGGAAGAGGATAGGGGTGGACTGACAGGATTGGCGTTGTTTATGGGGTTTAACGTCCCAAAGCGACTCAGGCTACGAGATGCCGTAGTGGAGGGCTCCGGAAATTTCGACCCCTAGTGTCGAGGAGTAATATTAGCCTTTGAATAGGGGACGATGAACTGAAACTCAGAGGGCATTATTATTAAAGTGCAGGCGTTCAGATGCGTATATTCACATTATGAAACCTGGCATGTAGAAGGCATATAATGTCTAATCGTGAAGGGATTATAATGTCAGAAGAAAATTAAAGAGCACCGCAGAATCCGCATTGGTGTAATGCGACAGTACGGATGCTTGTGTTGGTTGCTTCTATTTGCTTAATTCACTTCTTGTTTACGCATTTTAGTATTTGATACATTCAAACTGCGCGCCAATCCCTCCCTATGCCCTTTTTAGGCTCTACTTCAGGTTGCGTGACGTCACATCCTTGATGTCACCTTCATTGACTGATTTAATTAACTATTTTGGTTTTTATACATTCGAATGTGGCGCCAAGCCATGGGCTAATGAGACCATTTTCGCCTTTACTTTTGCATTTTGCCTCTAATTAACTACCTAGTTAACTTGTTGGCCTAATTATTTTGACACATTACGTCACCCTCTATCGATTGACACCCCTCATTAACCCCTACCACTTCGCAATTACTCGCAACTGCTGCGGACAAATTTACATTTTTGTCTGTAATTAAATACCTAATTAACTTATAAGCCTGATGTTTTCGGACACAACATTACGTCACCCTTTATCGATTAATATCACTCATTAACCTTACCACTTCTCAATTACTCACAACTGCTGCGGACTCGATTTTGCTGACGCGGTCTGCGGACGGGGCCTGCGGACGCGATTTGCGGGGGGGGGGGGGGGGGGGACGCGGGTCTGCGGACGCTGTCTGCGGGCGCAGTCTGCGGACGCGGTCTGCGGACGCGGTCTGCGGACGCGGTCTGCGGGTGCTGTCTGCGGACGCGGTCTGCGGACAGAAATCAATGAACATAGCATTCCTCACAGTACAACTTTTGTTTGGCTTTTCCGCAATATAAGACTTTACGTGGCAGTGCACGCTTTACAGGCAAATACCGCCTGATTTGGGATTTGTAGCCGCTGTGAAAGCATAAGATGAAAGTATTTCAAATTTCGTCTCCAAGAATAATTATGCAGCCATCACTCTTCATTGTGACACTCAGATACTAAGGCTCTTAACGACGAAGGGACGAACAGTTTTTACACAAAGCGCAATTTGCAGGCAGCCTCACTGACTGCATACAACGGTGAACGGTGGTTACCGGTAAGGCAAGAAAAAAGCATGGACGGGCCAAAAAAGAGCTATTGTGCCTCGCATGAACAAAATATCTGGTTAGATTCTCTGTATGAATGTACACAGAGTTACATTCGTGTGCGTTCTACGTTTTCTTGATAAACCATTGAGAGGGGTGCAAGGCTTTATACGAACGCAATATCATTTATACAATATATTATTCCCTCGTGGTTCCTAGCAGTATAGCAATGTTTTCGCTCCTATATGCGATAACGGCCAATATGAATGCTCGAGAACGCGCTTTCATGCTGTCTTCCCTCGTTACGTGGAAGGAATGAAGTTTGCTACCAAGCGTGAAGAACAAGGCACTTGCCGTTCAAACTGCCGCAATAAAAAATATCATCCACTGCTTGAACCCTCCCTCCCCGTGTTATTCGTCGACTGAAAAAGGGCCGGTCTTTTTCCAACTGACTGCACCAGAGATCAGAGTAGGATATCTTGGTTCGAAAGGATATTTGTTGCTCCTCGTTGGTCGACCCAGCTCGCAGAGAGTTATTTTCCTCACCTTTCTTCGGGTATCATGTGCTAGTCCACGTCGTTGCTTTCGCATTAAAAAGTAAAGAGAGGACACTAACCATGCGTGAACTTAGTCAGGTTCGCATAATAAACTGCGGAGAAGCTAACTTTTCAATGCAGTTGCTTGCACAAAGACTTATCATACTCTGTCAGTGCATTCCGATGTAAATTATAAGTTATCATTTGCATGCCTTTTTATTGGAAACAAGTAGGTCTTAACGGTTTTCGGCGTGCCGCTTCCAACTTCAATGTAGACTTATTGTTTAGACCCACAAGTATGTTCGAAAGATGGAACAATTACGTGTGTCACAGAAATTGCAAAATCACCTTCCACAGGACAAAATGTGGAACAACGCGCTGCACTCGATATAATCCAAGGACGTGTTATCCAAAACCAGTTTTGTCTTAAAAGATCCCCCAAAATAAATAACGTTCCGGCTGCTGCACCAAGACTTATGTCTGGCGTCATATAGCAACGCTTCTGCTAACATTATGCCGCGTTTTGAAGAAGCTGTTTCATGGCAAGGGCATTTCGATTCTTGCATTATATGAAGTTTCATGAGTAAAACATTTCGCTACGTTATGTGATTACGCCAGAAAAATTGAATACAACGCGAGCTTAATGGCTTTTTATGCTCCTTTCATGAGATATGAGGGGCGTGTTATAGCGGAGAAAGCTTCATGGCTACTTTGCCCCTTCCAAACATGTCTCCCTTTACTCTCCGTCTGCTCGGAAGAAAATTATATTTATTTATTTATATCAAAGGATCCCAGACACTCGACGTCAGTTTGAAGCTTATCACTGTTGGGGCAACTCTACTCGAAGCAAGTGCTCCGCCACAGTCAATATTTGCAACAAGACTGCGCAAACCGCAGGGGAGCATTTGGTTCGCTTATCCTTGAACCTTCTCTGTACACTTCTATTGAACACTCTGCAGAAAGAATGACGCATGATCTCGATAGAAAAGAAATTTGTTCCAACGCCCCGCCACGAAACCGATAAACTTTAAATTCAATCGCAAACAGCAGTCACGAGTAGGCTTGCCGCTTAGAAAGACGGAGTAGTTGGAATATTGAAAAGATTAATTTACCCAGTGCGAATGCTCGTGGCACCATAAACTCGATTCCTTGTGACGTAATTTCCCGTAGCCCGCCGGTGATAGGAATCAATGTATCTTAGCCTTTCTGTTTTTGCTTATATGTGCCAAAGCATTCTCAGAAAGCGTCGCGACATTGACATTGACGGCAGCTGAAGGCTCTTGAGAACAGCATGATGAAAATGAAATTTCTGATGGTACCATGTGGAAGGGCTTTTCTTTCAAGGGACGACAAATATAGCAACTTCAAGGACGTCATAGAAAACCTATGTCGTGTGTGCCCGACGATGCGAAGCAGATGTTTCAACGTTTACTTTGCGTGTACTTTATTAAGTGGAATGTGGCTGGGTCGACCTCTAAAATCACCTTGCGGTGCGGACTCTTAACTGGTGAATTTTCATTGTTACTCATAAACAAAAGACACAGCAAAGGCAATAAGAAAGAATACCCATAAAAAACCTGCACTTGGGAGAAAGTATCGAAGAACTTCCCTACATCTCTTAATCGCTAATCGTTTGTGTCTTTATATGAGCGACGCTCTCGGGAACCTGTTCTTGGATCCACGCATCATTGTCGTAGTAGATGAAACACGCCATATGCCAACCGCGGCAGGCAGTAAAAGAGAGAAATACCGCATTTCTCGGCTAGCAGATGATAGAGTGGATATGTATATCGCTTTCCCGCATTTAGATTCGAGGAAAGGGGCCGAGAGGTTTTAAAAGAAACTGGCTACTTTGTGCAAGAATATTGGGTTCAGGTTATAACACACCCCCCCCCCCCCCCCCCCCTCATCAAACCGTTAAGCATGTTTTGAACGCATGGCCGAGGAGTAGCATGTCTGACTCGCGATTTGAGGGTCCCAGTAGGTTCAATTTCTATCAGCCTGCGATACGAAAGGTCAAGCCGCAATACACAGCGCCTCCCAATTAGGCTACGTTATGCAGCCGTTCGACCAGTGGCTGGCCATGTCATCTGCGAAGAAACTCGCCGTTCGACCGGTGGCTGGCCATGTCATCTGAGAACACAAGCGCCCTTTTTTTTATAAACACCATGTTAGTGTCTAATGACAGAAGCAGGCTGTGTACGCTCGAAGATACCGTTCAATACTTTCTCAGTTTCTGCTGTTCACAGTATGCACAAACATTCCTTTGTAATCATCCAGAATTCCACATCCTCATCATTTCCCATACATATTGTCTTGCAACACAAGAAAAACGCTTTAGGAAAGTGGCGCTGGTCAGCACTTTCATGGTTAGACATGTAACATTATTATCCTCGAAGGTGCAAGACTGGGCCGCCGCAGAAAAGAATAGACATTTAGTTTAGCTGTTATGTGACGTGATATGGCTTTGTTGTGATTATATTGACTTCACCCATTCCTCTCTTACTCACCACATTTATATCCACTCACCGCCTACCCCCAGTGCAGGGTAGCAAACCAGTTTCTTTTACCGGTTAACAAACCTCCCTGCCTTTCCTCATCTTCTTTTCTTTAGTTTAGTTCTACCGCTAATCTCCACCGTCTATCGCTACCGCGCGACGTCAGCCATGCAACTCGCTGATTCGCACCTGCGAACCAAATCCGCCGGCATTTGAGATGAACATAACGCCATCTGTCGTCATAACGGTCATCTGCGTATGCGTACTGACGCTCGTGTGGTAGCAGTAGACTGTGAAGGCCAGCGATAGCGCTATACTAAATGCATCTAAAGAGAACATGCGGTAGTCCTAACTTTGTTTCTCATCGGTGAGAGATGATTTTTTTTACTTTGGTAGACAATTAAATGGTGTGCGATGGCGTTACATATAATGCGGTATGGTTAAATATGCTATGACGTGGATAGAGTCGATGATATGAAGGACAGGCATCTATCAGATGTATTCATACGCCTTTTGTCTGTTCCTCCTTGTTTCATGTGGTTGAATCAAAATCTCACTAATAAAAAAGTATGTTCCGGAGGTATGATATGGTGTGGCATGATACCATGTGGTGCGGTGTTGGTGCGGTATGGATGACATGACATGATATGCCGTGGTATGGTGCATGTGGTGTAACGTGCCAAAGGGATATCGGCTAAGTTATACGCCATAGTTTCGACCATCTCGATATCTTAAACGCAAACTTATGTTGCGCATGACACAGTCCGTTGTGTTTCGTTTCCCTCAAACAGCCGCCGCAACCAGGACTAAACCGACATTCTCTGACTCGGCAGTTGAGCGCCACCATAAATTCGATCTCTTGAGGGCCTTACCATGCACCGACATTAGATATACGACAAGGGCGCGTTGCATTGCGTTTCCATCGAGACGCAGCCACTGCGGCCGCGATCACACCTGCTTCCTCAGGCTCAGCAATGGAGCACCCTACTGGGCCATCGTGGAGGGCTCAACCAATAAATGATCGCGCAATCAATTCGCTCATCACAACGCAGCACTACAGCACAGCACAACGAATACGGACGAGTGCTAACATTACCCGTCTACAATGCGAGAGAAAGTGTCCATGTGCTATTGCTTTAAGACTAATTTCAGCTCAGATAGAAGTTGCTAGAGATGACGTCCAGGACCGAGCGCAAAATACAGGCTTTTCAGTACGCGGTATACTATGCTGCAACGATGGCGTAGCGGTCTCATGCAGCGAGTAGGGAGGCTCACCCACTCTTTCTGCTTATGTAATCGCTTCCATGTTGAAGCCAGAACGCGGATAATGCAAAAAAGTAGGTAAGCATGAGCGCCTGTAATTTATCCTGTAATTTGTAGGTTGGTCTCAGTGCTTTCGCGTTTTTCGGACACCATATTGGGTAAAAATAAGATCATTCGGAAGAATGCTTTGCCCTTTCGTTCATGCGCACAAAAGATTACAATCGATAATAACTTTGATATATCTGATAAGTATGTACCAAATCAAATTTGTCTGTGATTACAACGGGAACTGCGTTCACAGTTCCGCTTATTTAGTTTCGTCTGAAACGCGCCGCCGCAATCAAAATGCGGACAGTGGAAAAAGCGGACAGCCTTACTTAATGCCCGCAAAGCTAACTTCTGTCACACTTGCTATTATTTTCAAGGCCTAGTCCCTTTGCTATGCGCACTAATTTTTGAAGCGCGAGAACTGAGCACAGAAAAGCAAGCCCGACACGATATAAGGCCCCTGGGCCACGTCGCTTCTGGGCACTCGACTACTGTGCCCAAGGACGCGGGATCGAATCCCGGCCTCACTGGCTGCTTTTTGATGAAGGCGAAAAGCAAGGCTCCCGTGTGCTGTGCGATGTCAGTACACGTAAAAGAACCCTAGGTGGTCGAAATTTCCGGAGTCCTCCACTGCGGCGTCTCTCATAGTCTTCAATACAGCGAAGCGCTCACAATCACAAAGGACGAGGAGGGAACAGGACAATAGCGCCTGTTCACAGGACCGTCCTTTGTGATTTTGAGCGCTTCTCTGTATTGACGATGAACCAACACGCCCAAACATTTTTCCTTCTCATAGTCTTAGTCGCTTTGGGACGTTAAACCACAAAGCCAAATCAAACCACGTCGCTTCTCATTGCGCGTGCTCTTGTTTGAGGCTTTAAAGATGAACTCCATTCACCGAGAGGAGTTTCTCTCCGTGTAAGCTATTTCTTATCATACTATCACGCTAATGTGTAAGATTCTCAACCTGAGTGCGTGCCCGAGCAAACTTCGTGGTAGTAGAGTGTCGCCGATTGTAACCTGCTTGTGGATTATCGGGAACGAGTGCGGCTTTTATCTAGAGCGCTCACCATCCGTGTTAACGTGCTTTCAAAGGCGAACAAATTGAATAGTTTTAACCCATCGCAATTCCCCAGGATACACCCTTTCTTTCCAGCGCTGTCCTTCGAAGTCTACTTATATCTTCCGTTACTTATCCGGAAAGGGACAACATTTGGCGCCTAATTTAAATTAATTCTTTCGAATCTATTCTGCTGTAACATAATCCATTTTACTCCAATTTTAATTAACAGCAGTCTACAAGGGTTCACCTTAACTCCCCAAAATGCACAGTACGGCGCCTTAACTCAACTTAATTGCACCACACTCTAGCCATCCACCGCTTAATTCAAAGCAATTTAATTCAACTACAACGCATTTCACCCGAACCATCTTTCATACACCGCAGTCTACTGTTATTCAGCTCAATCCGCCTTACTCGACCGCACCCTTATTGCTGTGTGATCTGTCCTTAATTCAATAGAATGGACCATAGTTGCCCCAAATCTACAGTTATTCACCTGTAACTAAATTAAGCCATCTTTTTGGGTTCGCTACACACCGCACACATTAATTATTTAGTTAATGTAACGAAATGATTGTCCTAATAATATCATGCCGGTTTTCGGGAACACTCCTTCGATCGACGCGGAGAGCCGAGTTTCGCTGCTTGGGAGGGATATATAACCTTAAAACATCCACTGTAAATTATTCAGTTTACTCTCCCGAAGCGAATCGTGTGCTATGAGGGAGAACCTAATGAAGCGATTGCCCTACTACACTCCATGTCCTATCGAAAATTAGCTAGCACTGGCACTTACTGACCAAGCACTAAGCAGCTGTTAAATCAGCGCATAAAATTGGAAAAAGTTGAGTTCTTTACGTTGCTACAAATCAAAAGAAACAAGATTGACTGGTGATATTTTTGCCATGAAGACACATTTTCGCGATTATGGAGGTGCTGCACCCGGAAGTTTCTCGAGCTCACCACTAATGAACAGTGCTGAAAAGTAATGCCTGCGATCGCGCACGCACTCTTGCGGCGTGGGCGGGATCGTACATTTGAAGAATGGCGAAGGCTGTTCGTTCTCAGTATTCAAGAATACCCGCCCTGGTTAGTAAGGCGCTATATATTAGGCATTTAGAGATATCTATTTCGGCTTGCTCCCGATTTATCACGAACGTATGCGGGTCACCACGAACCGCCCGCTTAAGGCTCCACTTACATTTATGTGGGGTGGGGTCAGATTGTAATTTAACGGATTAGTGTGCTCGGTTTCGTCAAAATCAGAACTTTGGATTGTGCAAGAGCAACATAACCCAACCACAGTTGTGAGAAAACGATCGCAGGCGCGAAGAAGTTCGCGGGGGTCAAGTGGATGCAGCTAGCACAGAACCGGGTTAAGTGGAGAAATATGGGACAGGCCTTCGCCCTGCAGTGGATATAGGCAGACTGATGATGATGATGATGATGATGATGATGGTGATTATTATTATTATTATTATTATTATTATTATTATTATTATTATTATTATTATTATTATTATTATTATTATTATTATGATGATGATGTGCCATTCCCCTTTGCTGCCTTCGCTCAAGACAACTTAGTATCTGCTACATGCTTCATTTCTTTTCTACACGCTTCATTTCATTTCGCTTCATTTTCTTTTTCTTTTTTGTCAATGCGAGCACCCTTACTGACGAAAATATATTCTAGAAGCAATAGCACTAAATATTGGATTTAGACTCGATCGAAAAAAGACCTCAACATATCATGCACACAAGTTGAATTGTTCATTATTTATTTATTTATTTATTTATTTATTTATTTATTTATTTATTTATTTATTTATTTATTTATTTATTTATTTATTTATTTTACTAGCACTGCCAACTTTATGCAAGGTCTTGGACAGGAGTGGGTGGTCGTGACCATACAGAATGTGTACATATGACAAGCAAGTGCACATCAAGTTAACAGATTAATCTTTTCACATTCATTGCATATTTGAGAAACGTATTTACGATAAGGCCGATTTCATCGTCTCAGTAGAGAAATCGAGCAATGTCTTCAATTTCATTGGTAGTAATACGTGAGCACCACTCATCTGTGTGTCAGAGGAGATCGAGACAATAACCCGACGGCGATTGCGACGTTTCTGCGCCCTTAGATTTATCAACTTTAATAGAACGAACATGTAAGCTATAGCTGTAACATCTTTTTGTTGGAGTATTGCACGTGCTTCATAGCCCCATTTTGTCATCGTCATTCTGTGCTCCTTACGTCTAGGAAGCTGCAGGGGTGACGTGCTGTCCGCGTTTTGCTGTGTGCTACGCGGTTATACAATTCAGATTTTAGCATTGGTATGTTATCGCAGTCCGATATAACAAACCAGCGTCCGCAGACGCTTCATGTATGTTTGACAACGGTGCTCAGATGCGTTTGCAATCATGCCTTTAATGCCTGTTGCCACAGTGAAGGTTATTGGCGTCCGGGATCATTGCTTTGCTGAAGCCGGCAAGCACATTGAGCCTGTCCCGACCCTAGCATGCATGCAACCTTGAAAAAATAAATTCTGTATTTCAATGCAACACAGTTTCACTCATTTGTACACTTTTTTAAATCACTTCAGCCATGTGATTGATATTTATGCGCTTGCAAAATTAGCATGAAAACCCCATTTATTGAGGGAGGTGTCTGCAGACATATGCCACAGTATGCGCTTTCATGACGCGCTCCAAAAGACAAGGCCTAAGAAGACGAAGCCAGCACGATGTATGATGAGGCGATTGAGGATCCTGTAACATTTCTGTAAACAATTTGTCACTCAGACTTCCTATCAAGTAAAGTTGGCTCAACAATTACGTGCTGATATTTGCCACCTTATCCGAGCATCGTTCGGCCTACGTCGTTGTTGGTCTTGTATTTCGCCGAAAATTTTAAGAAAAAGCCAAATTCCTTCACATGTACGTCACTCTGGCGTCATGGGTGTTTGTGACGTCACGTAACGTCAAATGATGTGACGTCATTTCCTTCACATTTCGCAAGGGGAGCCACAAAACTGGATCCTCACTCACTCAGCACTCAAGCGACTATGGGATCTTCGCTATCCCGTGATTTTTATACCGTCCAATAACTATTCTCAGCCACCGCAAACGTGCCGAAAGCTTGGTTTCGCATGTCGGCGGCCAACGCTTTGTGGTGCTTGCGTCAGTCCAAACCACGCTGTCGATAATTTGCGTTAAGCTAGAAGGCGGCTGTAAAATAAATTTCCTGGCTCAAAATCAGGTCAGTGTCTTAAAAAATCTAACACGACCGAAAAAGCTATGGAAATTTCGTCCCTTACCAGACGAGTTTCTTTTCTATTTTTTTTTTGTCGCCGAGTTGTTCTCGCACTTCACGTGCTATATGCGGCTCATGTACAATTTGGCTTGGCGAACAGAATGTCCACACCTTTCGAGGCAGCGAATTTTAAGAGGCCCACTGGCGATGACCGACGAGGGAAGGTTTGTCTGCTTTCTGCCGCTGAAAAATCGTGTTCGGGGTTGCGAAAAACCCGATTCGCTGTGCTTGCATAAGGGAATACATTTACTGTTCTCGTCGGCTATCTTTGGCGCCCGAAAAGATCCGTACACTGTGCCTGACTGCGGTTCAAACCCCGTTATTGACGTTGTTTTGTTTTGTTGGTACAGTTTAAAGAATTGTAGACTGTGTAGTTCTCCGAAGCTCCATATTGCACTTGATTAAATTTCTTTTCATTTTTGCAGCGGTTCCTTTAAAAATGGCTGATAGAAGAAATGCACTTTCTACAGTATTCATCATAAGAATGGAACTCAGATCCAACGGAAGCCGAACGTGGAACTAATACTATTCTTTTTCCAAATGCAACTGCCTCGATTTCTCTGCAAGATAAATAGTTCTCCCAGTTTTCAATATTTGATAAGATTTTGAACACCATGCAAACGGGAGAATTCAGGAAAGAGTGATGTTCGTATCAGCCCGTCGATCTTAAGCTCGACTCTTGCACAACAGCTCCATTTCGCCTGAACGTAATGTTTTGTCGGGGTGGCAGCCGTATCCAAAGAAAGATGCCTGCAAACCGCTCTGGTAACAAGTGTAGGAACGCGTAACAAATCAAACATTGTTGACTGAACTGATATTTAACGGGTGGAATGTCTGTATGTGCGCTGCGGCCAAGAAAAAAGTCGCACTTTGCCACAGTGGCAACTATCCACGTGTCTCTTCAAATACCAAACGTTTCTAGAGACCATCAGCAAGTAGTAAAGGGGCTTTGAAGCCCAAAACGGTTTGGTACAGAATAATAGAGGTCGCGCTTGAAAAGCATAACTAAGTGAATCTAGAACTATGCAGGTGATTATAAACACGCAGCGAAAACTGATAGGACACGAATGAAGTATTCACAGTTCTTTAAACGCAGCCACAAGTTCATGCTTAGTCCACATAGGGAAGGAGAGGTTCGAAATTTCAAAAGATTCGTGCATCAAATTCGGCAATGTGATTTCAACATGTAAAAGTTTTCAAGCTGCTTTCTTGCAGTGGCAAACAAGGGTCGAAGTGAGGGAATGTAGGGCCAGAATTTTGTAAATTATTCACTGTGCCAGGGGTTTCATTTGTCGGTTTCATTTCATTTTTACAAATCGTGTTGGGGTTCTTCAATGAAGCTCATATGCAACAACGTGATTACCTTTTTGGAGCAGTCAGTGGTGGTAGGGTAATTTTATCCTATCCTTATGTGCGGTAAATCGTTGCCCGCTTTATTTTTTTCGTGACAACTACCCCCCCCCCCTTCCTCCCTAATTTATTGAGCGGGTTTGCATATTGATTGTGTTCTATAACTTCGCTGACTGCCCTCTTTATGGTGATTTACGCATGATGTCTATTTTTCTACGCGTTTTCTTGGAGTCCAGTTTTCAACAAAGCTCCTCTTTTCTTCGCCTCGAAAACGCTTACCCAAATGCTCAATTTCGATAGGTTTATTTCCTTCTATTTAACGCCTGATATGCTTTGGATTGTCAAGATATCATGTCCTTACGCTCGTGCGAAATGACCACCATTTAAACCATGGAGGAAGGAAAGAACTTAGGAGAGGCTCTGACGTCCCTTTTTTCACTGCAGTAACCGGACGCTGCAATGTTTCTCCTCCTCCTTTACCCTCCGTATTCTCTTTCTCCGCGACGCTCACGTACCTGGGCCCCTAGCAACGCTGTTGCTAGTGGTCCGAGTTTTCATAGCAACGGCATAGCAATGGCCCGACTTGGCTAACCCTAAATTTTGACGTCACTTCCGCCACACTTTCTCCATTGCATTTTGAATGGCAAGGGCCTCTCCTTAGTTGTTTCCTTCCTCCATGATTTAAACATTTGTGACCAACGCTACTGATATAGCAAATAGAGGACAGCAGGTTTCTGGCATTTTTGTCTTTATCTAATAGTAAAGTTCCGTGGACAACTACTTTGAAATCGGCAGCAGGGAGCCGGAATTAGTTTCTCCAATTTGTGGTCTGGGTTTAGTTAATTTCGTGTACTAAACTACATGTTTCAAAAACGTTGACGAATATGAGCGCAAAGAGCAGATTCGAAAAGTCCGAAAGCGCCGCCATCTCTCGTCCTTTAAAAACCCGAACACATCAGCTGCTTTCTTCTTCCCCCATGAGGTGGCATCGCTATACCGGCAGCACAGGGAGAACGACCAATGTGAAGTGCTGTTCGCGTGAATAAAATGTGATGTGCTCTTTAAGCCTGTCGCAACGTCGAATCATTGGTAATTACTAACTCTCCAGGTGATAAACAATTTGTTCCCGCATATTTTCGCAGGCGATGCAAATGGTAACATGGCGGCGCACTGTTAGCCTAAAGCCACACGTATAATATAATCAATATGTTGTTAACTGGTGATTTCTTAGCAGCAGTCCATGTGGCAAGGAACCTTAATATGGTATAATATTATTGTTATCTAAGTTGAGGAAGGATGGATGCTACACGGGAGCGTTTTTTTACTAGAATATTGCACACAATGTTGTAAGGGCAGTCACACAGGTGAGTCTAAAATTAATCACTCTCAAACTCAAAGTGAACATTTCTCTAATACTATGTGTGTTCTGAATGAGTTCTACGACTTCGAAATTTAGCTAATAAGTATATTTTTTTACTGTAAACATTACATACGCACTCAAAGTAAACTTTAAAATGCGTAATGTAAAGATTATTGAAATTGTTCCTTGAAAATGCCTTTGCACTGCTCAGGCAATTATACCATAAAACAAAATCACAGTTATATGGCTTGCCGATACATTTCAAAAGGAATTTGCTTTAGAGATCTTTATCAGCAAGCGGTACATAGCACTAAATCTCTTAGATTTTGCGGGCCACCGATTTTTGCGGAGCCACATAATTTCTTAAAAATAAGACTTGTTTGTTCACTCATATCAATTATGAGAGCTTTCCATAACGGCTGTAAGCGCATGTCTTCACTGCATACGTTCGAAGGTGTGGGAGTTTAATGCCAGAATCATCGTGTATTACAGGATTTATGTATTGTCTTCATTGCTGGTCATTACTAAGCGCTAGTTAAAGTGTGCACAATTATTAATGACAGGCCTTCTAAATGTTTCTTTTATCAATTCTTATAAAGTTCTTCACTTTTGTTGAGTGCTTAACCAAGGTTTAGGCATGGTTCCGCCAAAGTTGAGTGATGCGTTCCAGGTTGCGAAACCAAGTCGACGCGGGAGACACTGGTGATTTCAACTTCGCAGATCGTCAGTATCTTTTGCAGATGCTAGTTTTTGTAAGGAAAGATCTCCTCGCATTTGACAAGACCCCAAAGTTAACACGTTCAAAGGTAGACTCAAAATAAAACCATGTTTTTTATTACGAGCACAAATTCATATCTAGACTCTATTTGAGACTGCTTATTTTGTTTCGTCATGGAAACTCAGATTTTTAACAATTCGATATGGTTTGATGAGTGTTCCCGTTACCTTATTCCAAATTTGACAACTTTGCCGGAAAAGGCACCTGGGTTACCACCGTTTAGAAATGAGTGCTGGCGTATCATAGCCTCTCGAAAACGCGCACAAAATTTGTGTCCGTGTACTTTTATTCGCACATTTATCCCTTTGGCCTCTTGCACGTACACCGTTCGCTTCATCCTTACCAAATCATAAACGTTTGGAAGGGTCTGAACACCACCGTAGAACCTCAGTGAACCATCAAAAAGTTTTTAAAGTTAAGAACTAATTTTTGGTTGAGAGGGCTGAATAATTGAGCGTAGGGGCGGAACAAAATTAAACGCACGTAATAATGGTCCTTCGCTTAAACCTGCCTACATTAAATTGCAGACAGCGGTACAGGCACGCACATTCACATGCCTGCAACTCGAGGGAATGAATTGATAGGCATAGATCTGGAAACGCTTCCTCGACGTATGAAAGATATGTGCATTTATTTATGTTGCTGCCATCTAGAATCATAAAGCCTGCTACACATTTCGTATTTATATACAGATTGCTTGTAGTGTAACTCAGGCCTGTATACTAACAATTTCAGCGCTTACGTGTGCCTAAACCAGGCCAAATTTCTTATTCACATTACATGGCCCACTAGCTTGTAGTACGGATGTCAACAACACAATTGAAGATCAAGCTTTACTTCGATGTGCAAATCTCCAAATAAAGGTTCTTATTTCTAGCAACCCCGCATATCCGATAATTGTTCTTCATCCTTATTCAGAAGCTTTGCTGCAAACTTCACTTGAAATATACAATGTCTAATGTTTTTGAAGATATCACCTCACGCGTATTATTTGATTCAACAGCATTATTTTAGATGCAGGATCTTTTCAGGCTTTCAGAATCTACTGGTGTGCGAAAATATTACGCAGCACGCATCGTCGTTTGAAATCCAACACATCCTGTAGAGAAGACCTCACGGTTTTTTGAAGTCACATGCGAGCGTAGTAGCGACATGTGCTGACATATACATGTGTATAAAGCACTTCAATAACTCTCGCTAGGTGCGCTATGGTAGCCTACCACTCTATTTACGGTCAAAAGTGTGGAACGAGATCGTAGCGCAGAGCAAGGACAGGTCACAAGAAGAAACGAACACGAGTGCTGATTTCCAACAAATTTTATTTCACACATGCAGCACATTTATACGCCAAAGATATGAAATCACTTATGTTAACAGTATCTTTGCCTAAGAAACGAGACTTCCTTATCACATCAAAAAATGGAAGGAGTGCTAACACATGTCTCTCCGGAAGCATTTATCTTTCCTGCTTCAATTATTACTCGCGTGTTCATGCTAATACTTCTTGATAGCACGGCAGTTTACTCAAAAATGGCTTACACGTTCTCAGTTTACATAAAAGAACGCGGTCAGCAAGCGTACTCCCTTTCCCCTTCTTAACGTTACGTTCGTGTTCCATTAATCGCGCATTTAAGCACCTCCCTGTCTGTCCGATACTTGCACGACTCGTCATCAGAAGCCCTATGTGATTTGCATTAAAGGTGCCGTGTATAAGATATCTTTATCAGGCAGGGGCCATTACATCGAATAGACAGAGAGGTGCCTAAATGAGCGATTAATGGAGCACGCATGTAACGTCAAGAAGGGAAAAGGAAGTACGCTTGTTGACCATGTTCTTTCATGCAATCCAGGATCGTGCAAGCCATATTTTGAGCAAACTGCCGTGCTAGCAAGAAGTAGTAGCATGAACACGCGAGTAATAATTGAAGCAGAGAAGATTAATGCTTCTGGAGAGGCATGTATTAGCACTTCTTCCATTTTTTGATGTGATAAGGAACTCTCGTTTCTTAGGCAAATATACTGTTAGCAGAAGTGAATTAGTATGTGTGGCGTATAAATGTGCTGCATGTGTGAAATAAAATTTGTTGGAAGTAAGCGCTCGTGTTGTTCGTTTCTTCTTGTGTCCTTTCTTGCTCTGCGCTACAATCTCGCTATGCTCTATTTACGTCTACTAGGATGCGGTTATAAAGTTTCGACAAAGTACTGAAGCCCTTGAGAATAAACGAGAACAATTTGTTTAAAATGATGCAAGTTAGCACTGACTCCTTACAAATTTTCTCGTCGTTGCCGTGTCGCAAATATTATTTCTAGGTTGAAGGGGCCTTTTCTGCTATGAGGAAGAGCGTGTTTTATAGTAATATAGCCGCTAAAATATAATGTACCTGAACTGCGTTTATATAGTTCCGCTTTAAATGAAGGCACGCCAAATAAAGCAGTAATACTGAAGACCCCACGAGCATGCCCCTGGCAGCCAGAGTTAGCTAGTGGCAAGGCCTAGAAGACTGGTCGGCGTTCTGTCACGTGCCGTTGCGTGAAAGAATGCCGCGGGTGCGATGTCACGTGACCATCTGTAATGCCCAATCAGGCAGGAACTCTGAACTTGCGCAGCGCTTCAGAGATGAAGGCGAACCCACCGGGACATAAAAATCCGATTGACCACGCTACTCCTGGCCTATGCAGGCACATTATTATATTTTCCCTGAAGCGGGTATCTTATCTCTCAGGTGATCTTTTACATAATCTCGGTGCTTAAGACAGTGCTCTATAGAGCATGTGTGAAATAACAGAGGCCCAAAATAGGTGATAAGGAATAAGGCAGTATCAAAAGGCATGCAGATTTACAAAACTCTAAACGAAGCCGCAGTAGGAAGCTATCAATGCTGTCGCGTTACACTCCTAAAAGATGACCTTCGGTGTCCCCAGAAATATTTATTTTGACTCAGTAGAGAGGTGCTTGCAATATTTGAGAAAAATAATTTTGCTAATTGAACATTTGTCAGTGCTCTTTGTTCGCGCCTAGGGGAACAAAACAAACGAGGTTTTACAGTCCATGCCGCTACGTTGGCTAAGATTTCGTCATAACAGTCTCGCCTGCGTCAGTCAGCTAGTCAGCAACTAGCACGCAAGCAACTTTTGCTGTACATTTTTTTTACTTGAGCAGCTCTCTGCTTAAGGTGTTACTTCTTATTGGCACGGTTGAGGATGCCCAAGTCGCATCATTTTTCTAATGAGTCGACTACAAATAGTGCAGCTAAAATCGAGAATAATTGGAATGGAATAGCGAAGGACCCAAATCAATTACGAAATAATACAATATTGTGCACTTGCACATATACTCTTTCAAAGTGGAATAGCGCCAGTTCTCCTGTACATTGCTAGAAGTGAAACTATGGTTGTTAGCTGCAAAATACGCAACAGTGGTCTTAACAATGGAGGGGGGGAGGGGGGAGATATAACAAAATATTGCGCAAATTTATTCCGGTTAAACCTATAGCTATCCGAGTGTATACGCTCTGTTAAACATGGCTTCATGGTCATAGTGGGGTTTCTTCTCTATGCGAGCTTCTTGCTTTGTTGGGTTTTGCCTCTATAGACGACCACGATTTCTTTTGGCTGCTGCTTCTCGGTGAGCTGTATAGGCTGGATGAGCACACTCAGTCTCATGCTTGTGCGGAAGCATTTAAGCATTGGAATGGAACGCAGCTCATTGAGGGCAAGACGGAACAATCAAGCTCAGGCGAAGTAGTTTTTAAACCCCCCGCTTAGTGACGTGATATTCCAGTGGCGATTAGCCTTGTCCACGATCGGGACGACCGCTGGGTAATCCTGGCTAGTGGCAGGAAAGAGGAAGAGGAAGAAATGGGCAGTGGTGAGGGTAGGAGCACTCGCGCTAATCCCGCACCAGCGGTTCACGGTCAATCGCGCAAGTGAATGAATTTGGAGTTTGAAGACGAAGGTTAAGGTTACACTCTAAAATCACTATGTATAGTGATTTTATGAACTTTATGCTGAACGTATGAAAAACGTGACATTTTCTAGTAACGACGGCAGCGAATTCATTATCATATCTCAGTAAAGGACTGGGACGCGAGCTAAGTACCAATGACCATGGAAAAAATGCAGGATTGGTGAACTTGACTCAGATTTGCCATGTGATCCCAACTTGTAGACCTTGTGTAATCATTAAACCCCACCGCACAACAGAATGAGATTGTTCTAGGTTTTGCAACAGTAGTGGAAGAAAACTGCGTCAGAAAACAAAAAAGCAGTGAAAACATCACAATGCATTCATTGAATACTAATATTGAGTATGCTGTCCGATTCTTTCGCCGAATCAAAAACGAGGATGGTCGAATGAATTCTTATTCGAAAATTTCTAACAATATCACTGCGGTAATTAAGCCCAGGCCCTGGCTTTCGAAAGCGTTAGCAAGTATAGGAGTAAAGTACTGCGCACATGCAGGCTTATGTGTCAGGTATCAACTACTGATTAACGTCACCCCATGCGCTGCCATGCGGCTACATATAAAAGCCATACTGCCTTTCACAAACTTCGTAGTTCACGAAAAAATTGTTTTGGTCCTGATTTATAAACCGAAAGCACTACCTGTTCGCAGCAGTGACTCTACCGATTGGCGAAAAATGGGCGGCTGGTGGTTGTAGGCTCGACCAAGGTTCACAATCAGTTAAAGAAATCACATAGGAATCCTTTCGCCGTCGGAAAGCGCGCAAGAAGCCGCGGACTAACCTTCGAGATAACCTTTCCTTATCCATAATCTACACTAATGCTCGCAGTTTCCTTCCAAAGCGCGAGGCCTTGTCGAAGCTCTTTTTATCTTCCGGCAGCAACGTATTAATCCTAACGGAAACATGGCTAACAAGCGACATCAGTGATAATGAAGTTTTAGATGACTTACCCAATTTTACTGTGTACCGTAAAGATCGTCAAGGCACACGTGGAGGAGGTGTGCTTATTGCCATTAACAACCAAATAGCATGTTCCGTTGTTAAAATTACTTCAGATCTGGAAATATTATGGTTAAAATGCAACGCTCCACCGCAAACCGTTCTGCTTGGCGTGTGCTACAGGGCCCCTAACAGCAATCCCGGTTTTGCACCTAAACTAAACGATGTTCTGGTCCAAATTACTACGAGACACCCCAATGCTCAACTGCTTCTCTTTGGAGACTTTAACTTCCCGAGTATAAATTGGCAAAACGTAGGTCCATTAACAGCTGGTAACTCTGAAGCAAGAAACTTTGTAGATGTTTGCTTAAATTTCAACTTCAGGCAAATGGTGCTTGAACCGACTCGGGTTACCCAAGGATCTTCAAACATCCTGGATTTAATACTAACCAACAGCCCTGAAAGCTTATCCTCGATTACTTACTTGCGTGAAATCAGGGATCATAGAGTTATTCATTCCACGTTCAAATTCTCGCCCGCATCCCGCCAAACGTTCAAGAAAACCATCCGCCTGTACGACAAAGGAAACTACCAAGCAATCAACAACGAACTAGAAGCTTTTCTGCCCTGTTTTCAATCCACGTTTCATCTCCGGTCTCTTACTGATAACTGGTCACTTTTCAAAAACAAGATAAACGAACTAACAAACAAATTTATTCCCTGTATCAGCTTTCGCGCAAACCGCCAGAAGCCGTGGTTCTCACACAATCTGAAAAGATTAGAAAGAAGAAAAAAACGACTTTATAGTACAGCAAAAGGGAACTCAAGTGCTGAAGCATGGGAACGGTACCACGCAGCTGAGGACTCTTATTATGCTGCAGTTTGCTCCGCCAAACGTGCTTTTTTTTCACAATGACCTACCAAATATCCTAAAAAACAACCCCAGGAGGTTTTGGGAAATAATAAACCCGCAAGCAACGTGCCCCACCGCTCTTACAAGTGCCGCGGGCGAGGAAGCCACTGATGACGAATGTGCTGACATATTTAACCGTGCGTATGTTTCCGTCTTCACAGATGAAACTGATTCCTCATTGCCTACCCCGCCTAGCGTATCATTACCAGCAATGTCACCCATCGAAATTACTGTGCAAGGCATCATAAACCATATTGACAGAATTAAACTTTCATCAGCCGCAGGAGTGGACGAAATAAACTATAAAGTGCTTAAAAACACGAAACACACCTCAGCCATTTATCTTTCATTGTTGTTTTCTCAATCGCTTTCAACAGGAACCCTACCGGCCGACTGGAAGGTGGGGAGGGTCATTCCGGCCTACAAGTCAGGTACAAAGGACTCTCCACTAAATTATCGCCCCATCTCCTTAACAAGCGTACCTTGTAAAATCATGGAACATGTCATATATTCTCATGTAATAAATTTTCTAGATTGCCACAACTTCCTTCATCCAGCTCAACATGGGTTTCGCAAGGGTCTCTCCTGCGAAACCCAATTGGCAATTTTCACTTTTGACTTGCATAGTAACCTTGACCGCAACCTGCAGACCGATGCATTATTCTTAGATTTCGCAAAGGCATTTGACAAGGTACCACACCAACGCCTATTACTAAAGCTTGCCCTTTTAAATTTAAACCCCAATGTTCTAGAGTGGATTAAAGAATTCCTTGCTAACCGATCTCAGTTCGTTTCTATTAACAATCACAGCTCAGGCACCCTGCCTGTAACATCCGGCGTTCCGCAGGGATCTGTGCTCGGCCCGCTTTTGTTCTTAATTTACATTAATGATTTGGCACTACAAGTATCATGTAATATTCGCATTTTCGTCGATGACTGTGTAATTTATCGTACCGTTACTAACATTTGTGATCAAATGGCCCTTCAGAATGACCTTACCTGTGTCCATGAATGGTGTAACAACTGGTTAATGACGCTAAACGCCAAAAAATGCAAACTCGTCTCATTCCAACGTCATCACAACCCCCTTATGTTTTCCTATACAGTTGCTAATTCACCCATAGAAAGCATTCAATCCTTCAAGTACCTCGGTGTAACCCTGTCTAGCGATCTTTCTTGGCGAACACACATCACCACAATCATATCCTCTGCCAACAGATCTCTAGGTTTCCTAAAACGTCATCTTCGTCATGCACCGCAGCACGTCAAACTTCTGGCTTATAAAACACTTATCAGACCTAAACTTGAGTACGCTAGTCCCATCTGGAACCCTCACCAAACGTACCTAACAAATGCACTTGAATCAGTCCAAAACCGCGCCATCCGCTTCGTTCATTCTGCATATTCGTATACCATCAGCGATTCATCTCTGAAGAATATTTCCGGTCTCGAAAGCCTCGAAGCTCGCCGCCGCATAGCGAGCCTTTGTTTACTCCATAAGTTGTACCACAGCACTCTGAATCAAACACCTTACATTACTCATCCGACCCGCATATCTCACCGCACTGCACATCCGTTTCAGATTGCCCGGCCCCTATCTCGTACTGCAACTTTTTCAGGTTCCTTTTTCCCCCGCACTGCTGTGGACTGGAATGCCCTCCCCACCAACGTCGCCACTATCATGTGCCCATCTTCTTTTTTACATGCTATAACTACTTTTATCGTAAGGCAATGACATGTATTTATTATTGTTGTACATATTAACCCACCCCTTATGTAATACCCCCGGGAGGGGGCCTTTAAGGTGAATAAAGTGAAGTGAAGTGAAGTAGGCTTTAATGAGTATTACATCTTTATTACAAACTCTACGCCACCCGGGAGATTCCAACGAACAGTGTGCCAATACATGCTTCCTATAGGTTTAAAAAAAAAATCCTTCCTATCCTATGTGAGGGCGTAGGTACTTGATGTTATACATAGGGCATGGAGGTCCGTATAGAAGGCGGGAAAGAACGCGGAAAAAATGTGTCACAAAGCACACTGCATTCCAGATATCCGGCACAGCAAACGAGTTCGAAGAACGAAGGATTGGAAAGATAAGAAGAGCTTTTATTGAATATTTGCTCGATCTGGTTGGATCCAGAGTCCTATTGAAAAAAAAAAAAAACGTTTCAGGTGTCGCCAGGAGGAATGCTTGCGAAAGTCTTTTTCAAGGTGTGCGCACCTCTTCCACCGAAATCCCGTACGACACTCCGCTGCTTTCGAACGAGATAAACGCTAAGAGAAACATACCCGCGATAAGCCACGTTATCATGAAGCGAAGCCCTTGAGAACATGAGATCATTGTGATGGATTGCGCGTTACACAAGATGCCCCCGTACAGGTGGGCGCGCATCTTAGTCAGCGATCGTGGCTTCATCAAACAACCGACCGAAACGATTACTTTATATACGGTACTCTAGACCATGCTATGCTCTACCGAGGAACATCTAAATGATATGGAAAAAAGTCGCGTCATTCGAGTCAGCTCATGAAAAGTGCAATTACTCCAGGGAGACGTAGACGCTGCATTGCACGTGTGCGCATTTCCTTCAAGCAGGCTCCAGCTTCATTTCGCTCCGGTGCTTTAACAAATTATTGAAACTGCTTCTCCCTGCCGTGCTGGTGCAGTCGTTAGGGCGTTAGACTGCTTTACGCAAGGATGCGGGTTTGAATTCTAATCGCGACAGCCGCTTTTTAATAGAGACGAAAAGCAAAGCACTCGTGTGCTGTGCGATGTCAGTGCACCTTTAATAATACCAAGGGGTCGAAATTTTCGGAGCCCTTCACTGCGGCGTCTTTCATAGCTTAAGTCACTTTAGGATGTGAATCCCCTTAAAGCCACAATAAACTAGCCGAACCAGGTTGCATGACATTCAAGACTAGCCGCGGTTGCACGTGAAGGCTGAGCACTCTGTGCATCTGGATTGTCTCAGTACTGTGCTGATCTGCTTGGGTTAGTGTTACCCTCACCATTTGATAAGAATACCTTTTGCACGACAAGTATACTTTAAAAAAAAAAAACAATATGTCAGTGGATATGCGTATCGGCTCTCTAATGTTGCGAACGCTTATTTTTTGTTTTTTTTTTTGAGGTTCTGAAAACAATTTTATCAACTGTGAATTCCTAAAACCTCGGGCTATGGTGTAAAAAATTAGCCCTGCTAACGACTGTCGATGAAGAAGCGGTATCAGCATGGGGTTGAGGTCGACGTTGCCGCAAGCTACTGTTGAGTTAGCCATGCAAATTCTGCCGGAATTCGCTCCATCGTAGTGGCCCTTAAATGATAAAAAAGGACCATAATCCACATACATCACACCTCACTGATCTACACACCACGCACACACTCACGCACAAAAATCAATAGCCACCCAGTGCACTGTGCATTTCATGGCGCCACCTGTGTTGCTTAGTCCTAACCTAGCTCCCATCTCTTTTGTTTATTATGCAGATCCAGAACCACTAAGTGTTCTGTAGAATTATTTAATGACTTAACTTTTTTTTGGATTCCTATGCGCTTCCATCAAAGTTTTCCATACACGATCTTTGAAAAGTGCTCTGCCACGCCGCAAAGTCAAAGCATATCCTTTTACTTTGCTCTGCCGCGGGAATTGGCTCGTAAAAAATGGCATATCTGTACAGCTGATAAAATTGTTTGATGGAATAGCAGAAAAAACTATCGTATTCGCCTCTTCGTTTCAACACAATGCTGCTTGTCCGCTATTTTAAGACCTGACCTTCGAGTGCCTGCTACGGGCACCGGTCTCCGGACCAGCCGTTATCTCAAATCTCGAACCTTCGATGACTGCATCCATGTTTATCTCTTTCGACGCCATTTGCCAGGTTTTACTTGCAGATTCATCGTCTGCGCGCCACATCTTTGGCAAGTAAAGCTAAGCGTCAGTACCTCCCAGTAGTTCAGAACACGGTATTTTCGGGAGCACGAATAGGTCATGCAGAAAGCTTCTGGGCATGGCACGGCTTCAAACAAAGCTTAAAATGGCTTTAAAGTGAAAGCATCAGGTGACTGTCTCCGGAGGGGAGAGGGAGGAGGTGGAAGGCAACCCTGCAAAGGCAAGGTTCTCACTATTACAAAAATGACACGGATCCTCACAAGAAACCTTTGTTCACTATGCAAAATCGGCCTCAATTCCTTGCTGTTCAAAAGTAACCTCCAGGTGTGACAATGCAATCCAGTGTAGATGCGTTTGTAAATTTAATGAGAATTATTTTTTTTCTGGTTGAAAACGTCTAATTTTTACTCTGAATGAATCCCATTTAACTTTTGTTTATTTACCATCTCACAAGTGAAACGTCTGGTGCCTTTTGCACACATCTTTTATTCGTACTCCTTTCTTAGAAACTTTGGCGTGTGCCGTTCTTTTCTTCATTTGCGGCAGCGACATTAGAGTCAGTTGCATTCGGCTTCAAAACACACCTTCGCCAGTGGGCGTGTTGACACAGTCAAAATGGGGCACTTGTGCTCCTATTTGTTGAACACGTTAGTAGTTATTCGAAGCTCTCATGCCAAACCTTGAAATCTGAAGATTTGTTTTTGTGCTGCTTTCATGCACAAAAACGATGACGAAACGATTTCTTGCTATGTTTTTGTCTGTGTCCGGCGACACTAAGTACAACGCAGGCCTTCCTTCGATAATGAACATGTCTACTCCGTACAAGAAGTATTACAGGCAACGAAGGTTTGAATGCCCGTTCGACTACAATTGAAATTGTGGAAAACAAAATGTCCACAAAGATAACTGGTGTTGTTACGCGAAGCTGTTGTTCACGTCGAAAAGGACACATGCACCCTTCGTTACCCCCTTGACCAGGCAAAAGATCGCTCTAGGGCGAGACAGTGTTCTGTTTTATGGCCTACCGGATGAGGCTTAGGAAAGAACCTAGCAGTCGAAAGAAAACAAATCTTAGTCCTTGGGAACAATCTTGGTATAGCTTTCGCAACGAACGATACCTCAAAGGCACACAGAATTCTGACAACACTAAGGGAAAAACACGACAACTGATGGTTAATTTCGCAGCGCATAAAACAAAAGAAGTAATTTTGGTAAGCACGGACAAGCCAAAGAAACCGATTTATCCCTGGGCGAAGACTTCTGCGCAGGAACGCCTACAAACAGAAATAAACTGAGAAATGTAGCTTAAACACATGCAACTAGAAAAATTATTCTTGGCGGAAAATGTTACGGGCATGACACAGCAAATGAGAGAGTATATGACATCAGACCGGCTAGAAGTAAACGGCCCAGAAGCGGAAGCAGAACTGAAAGTCAACCTGCGAGAGTCTTTATTTATATAAGTGCGGTCTCCCTGGCATCGTGCAGGATGATGGGGCTCGGGCAGGAAGGATATGGTGACTATATAATGTAAGAAAGCCTCAACTCATCCTATACTGAAACCGGAAACGGGAGAAACTTGCGAGACAAAAGGCTCGTAATTAAAGATATTAGCGATAGGATGAAAAGCATAGGCTTTCAGAATATTGCTGCTATATAGACATTTGACTTTAATTGAAGGCCACGACCTCAGTGTTCCCATAAACGTCACAGATATACAATTAGAAATTTCTAAGCACTAACAGTTGATAAAGCAGTCCTACAAAAAATGTGGCTAACTTGTCTAGAAAAGAAATATCTTATTAACATCCGTTAATACATGCAGGCATCTGGCCAACTCAACAGAATATTATTTGTTTATTTAGATGTTATTTGTTTGTTTATTTAGTTATTTTTTGTTCTGTTCCTCAAAGATCCACGAAGGACATTACACGGTGGGTGGGCTTACAAAATAATATTTATGCAAATGCATATGACCTTCGATGGCAGATTTCATGCGAAATGGATGAATGACGGCTTCCACTTCAGATGGAAGGTCATTCCTGTCGTTTGCCGCTTGATGAAAAAAGACTTCGATTCAATTCAATTCAATATTCATTTTCCAGCTCACACTGGGAGGCTTTCAGGGCTAAAAGCTGCTTTGTGGAGTTTGACTTGGGTATTAAAACCTTCACTTGGTTTTACAAAAGCGACAAAACATTGGAAACGAATACGTCACAAAAACAAGATCAGAACAAAACACCATTAATTCACACTGAATCACGTATGAGGTCCTAAATTTGCAGGCATACAGAAAAAAATAATAACTAGAAGGCAGGTGTAATACAATACAACACATAACTGAAAGGCAGATCATTTGCAGCACTGTTAATAATAAAAGCTAGTCAGATTTTTAACATTGCATAACCTGTTCTGACAACACGTAATAAATTGAACGATGTGATACTTTGTCTGACGTCACATTCCAAACAGCAGGAAATTATATGACACAGTAAGAAAAACCTTACATATTTACAAAATACTGCTGCAACTGTTTCATTGTGCGGAGTTCTGTGTCTTGATGATTATTAAGAATGGTAGAAAGAGTGTAGTGTAGTGTGCGTAGCTTGTAGCTAGTACTAAAATGAGACAGGAACCATCGGTTTGTGTTACGTGTGCGTGCATCGTTGACGCCATCTGCAAGGGAACCGGTAGGCATTAAGAAATCTTTTATGGCTGTGCAAGTCGAATGAAAAGTTGATAGAATGTGATATGTATGTTGCTGTTCAATCTTGATATGTTACATTGCGAGATTGCTCAAAGTAGACTGCGTTATGGTGGGAGTTACGGGATATTTCATGAGCGTGTAATGGGGGTAAATCGTGGCTGAAGGTGTGATAAGATCTATGATAAAGGGAAAGAAGGCCGATTTTTGCGATGACAGGCAAGTGTAGAAAGATAGAGGTGAGATTGTAGTGCAGACACGCTAGTGGGAAAAGAGTGGTCAGTACAAATGAATCTTTCAGCACGGTTCTGGACAGATTCAAGCGTGGTGATATGGTTAGCAACGAAGATAACATGCGCATCCCATGCAAAATCAAATTTTATACGGATAAAAGTAAGCCAGACGTTTTATGCAACGATGGGCTAATGAACGATTTCACATTAAATATTCTAGAAATTGATTCCCTGAATTAGTCATCATTATCAGCTGGACTAAGCCCACTGTGAGCGAAGGCTTCTCCCATTATCCTCCAACTTGACATGGTCCTGTGCTAACTGCATCCACTTGAACCCTGCGAACTTCTTATACACATCCCGGCACATAATTTTCTACCGCCCCCTGCTACGCTTTTCTTCCATTAGAATTCAACTGGTTCCTCTTAGAGACCATCGGTTATCTTCCCTTCGGACTACATGTCCTGGCTCTGCCCATTTCCTCTTAATTTCGACTAGACTGTCAGTAACTTCAGTTATTTCTTTTACCCACTCTGCAAGCACTCCTACCACTTGGCGTTACACCTACCACTTCCTGTTCCGAGTCCTCTGCATTGTTATCAAGTTAAGAAAAAACCCTTTTCGTTAACCAGCACGTTTCAGTCCCCTAGGTAACTACCGATAGGATGCATCTCTTATACACTTTCCTCTCGAGGGATACCAGTAAGCTACTAGTCATAATGTGTGAGTATCTTCGATATGCGCTCTATTCCAATCTTATTCTCCAAGTTATTACCTTTTCGTGGTCCGGATCTAGGTTGCCACTTCCAGTTCTTCACTACCTATTTTGAACTGCTATTAATTCCCAAACTGGTCAACATTACATTGGTTTTCTGCATAATAATCTACGTTTCTTCTCCTGTCTGATCATTAATCATTACCTAATTGGTCATCTGTTTTAGTTAACAAGACAATTTCATTTGCAATTCGCCGATTACTGAGATATTCTTATACGAATATGATACCTAACTGCGTCCATTACATGCCTTTGACTACCCTCTACTGTAAACGAACTGTAAATAACACTGAGGAGATCGTGTTTCCTTGCCTAACGCATTTCATAACTGGAATCTTATCACTCTCTTTATGCAGAACTATGGTTTCTGTGCAGCTACTATAGATATCTTACAGTACCTTCACATATGGCTCATCAACGCCCTGATCTCGCAATGCCTGCATGACTGCTGGGGTTTCAACCGAGTCAAATGCCTTCTCGTAGTCAGTGAATGCTATATATGGGGACTGGTTATATTTCGAGCCCTTTTATACCACATGGTTGATAGTGTGATTTTGATCCCAAATCCCAAATCCCATTTCCCAAATCCTGCTTGATCATTTGGTTGAATAAAGTCTAATGTTGTACTGATCCTATTAGCGCTTACCTTAGTAAATACCTCGTACGTAATGAATAGTGAGCTGATTGGTCTATGTTTCAAGTCCTCAGCGTCTCCTTTCTTATGAATTAAAATAATATTAGCGTTCTTCCATGATTACGGCACTTTCTATCTCATCAGGCATTGCGTATACAGATCGGGCAGTTTTACTAGCACGATATCCCCTCCGCCTTCAACAAATCTGTAGTTACCTGATTCTCCTCAGCTGCTTCTCCCATTTCCATAGCTTCTAAGGTTTTCTTAATCTCGTCCTTCGTTACTGGTGGAACGTTTGATTGCTCTTCACTACAGCCAATCTCATTTTTGTCCTGACTACTTTGGCTACTGCAGAAGACCGTATAGAACTTCTCGGCTACTTTGATTAGCTTGTCCATATTAGCAATGGCACTGCCTGGCTTGTCTCTCAGTTCACGCATCTGATTTTTTTCCTATGCCTAATTTTCTCTTTAGCGCTTTCAGGCGGTGGCCTTTCCTTAGAGCATACTCAATTTTCTTCGTGTTATACTTCCTTATGTCAGCCGCCTAGCACTTATTAATTAGCTTTGATATCTGAAATATTAACATGATCTATGTGACAGTACCAGGTTAACTATTTACTTAAGTGGATACCAAGGCATTTGTAGGCGTCAACTGATAATATATGAATAGAGGCGATTGTGAAGTATTATCTTGGTGGTTACGCCGGCGATGGAAAGAAAGAAGAGAAGGTTTAGTAATATTTACTTACATAAGCCAAGTTCTACACCATTTCCGGACGCGGACAAGACCTTCTTGAAGGACGTTGATGTCAGTCGAATTGTTTATTGGGAGGTAGATAACACAATCATATGCAAATAGTCGAACATCAGAGCTAATGGTAAAGGGCCAACAATTTATACAGATGAGAAATAGAATAGGTCCTAGAACGATGCCCTGCGGAATGCCACACAAGACAGGAGACAGGGGTGACTAGTGTGAACTAAGATGAACCAATTGACAGCGATCAGTTAGGAATGTTCGAATGCAATTCAGAATCGAGGAACGGAGGTTTAGGCGTGATAGTTTAAAAGGAGGCGTGTATGAAGGACTTGATCAAATGCTTTCTCGAAGTTAAGGAATATGAAATCTGTGAGAATATAGAACCTGTGTGAATGCGTGTATACCATGAATGACTGTGCCAATCCGCCAGTCACGTGGTAATATCATATTGTGACATATAGGCCCTGCATCGCTGGAGTTAAAAGAAGAAAACGATCAGAAGGAGTGACACAGAAGACGACAAAGTGGCACCAACGTTCAGTGCTAGAAAAAGGTTAACGCTGCTGTGATTCTGTGCTTTGTGTACTGCGTCATCCTGGACTAACCTCCGTGCACTAACCTTGCCACGTAACATCTTGGTGGAGGTGATCAAAGATCCCCGTGTGCACACATAAATCCCTTTAAGCAGCCGAAAGCTGGATTTGCGCAGCGGCCGCCACCTACCTTGGATCACAACGTCAACAACGGCCACTATGACCTCTGAGGCAGCTCCTACCACCGCAACAACATCGGCGCAACCACTCGTACTCACAAAAATCCGCCACCCTCCCATCTTCAATGGCGAAGACAAGACAGATGTTGACGACTGGCTGGATGAATACGAGCGATGCAGCCGGAACAATCATTGGGACGCGACCATTATGCTGGCCAACCTGATATTCTATTTGGCGGGAACCGCTCGCACATGGTTTCAAAATCACGAGCACGAGCTGGTGACCTGGGAAATTTGCAAGCAAAAGCTTCACGACTTGTTCGGAAAGCCCATTGGACGGGCTCTCGCAGCCAAAACCGAACTTTCGTCTCTCGCCCAATCCACCACGGAGTCCTACCTGGCCTACATTCAAGACGTGCTCGCGTTGTGTCGCAAGGCGAACAGCTCCATGCTGGAAAGTGAAAAGGTTGGGCACATCGTCAAGGGCATCGCAGATGACGCGTTCAACATCCTCTTTTGCATGGATTGCTCTATCGTCGAGTCGGTGCTTCAAGATTGCCGAAGATTCGAACAGGCTAAATAACGACTCCTGGTACATCGCTTTGAGCGCCTTCCGAACACGGCAGCCACATCATCCTGCGATGATCTGGCTCCTCTGCAACAGCCTTCTCAGTCCGCAACAATGACTCGGATCGTCAGGCGAGAACTCGAGGCATTAGCTTCTGCACCATTCCCCTCTTCAGTGCCTGACACCGTGGCCATGATACAGGCTGTTGTCCGACAGGAACTTGCCAACGTCGGTTTTTCCTCCAACCCCGTACCGCCCTCGTCACCATCGCATCCTGTTCCTGTAGTGGCTGCTGCAACCACTAGCCAAGCTCCCCCACGTCGCTACATGAATCGCAATCCTGCAGAGTGGCGCACCTCAGATGACAGGCCAATTTGTTTTATTTGCTGTCGAGCCGGCCACACTTCCCGTTATTGCTGCAGTCGCACCTTCCCCACACCTCGTTCCTATTACAACACTGACCATCGGTACCACTACGAACCTCGACGCTTCCCTGCCCAACCTGGACAGCTCCGCCGCGCATATGATGGACCTGGACAATTCCCTGCTCACCCAGATGAACCTCAAACCGAAGCCGTCTCAAGTGTCCGTCACTCTAGTCGATCTCCATCTCCACGGTCTCGTCAATCTCGTTCACCGCTACCTCGTCGCAACTCCTCCCCATCATACGCCAGCGCCCACTCGGGAAACTAGCGAGTGCAGCGCCCGGGAGTGACGCTGCATTACCGACCCGGACTGTCAACTCGGAACTGACCCTCGCATCCAGACGTAACCTCATTGACATTTTTGTGGACGGAGTCTCAGTTTCTGCCCTTATTGACACTGGCGCCCAAATTTCCGTCCTCAGTTCCTCGCTCCATCAACGCCTCAACAAAGTCCTCACACCCGCTTCCTCATCTACCGTTCGTGTTGCTGATGGCAATACAGCTACTGTGATCGGTATGTGTACTGTGAGAATTACCATTGCCAACCGCCATATCCCTGTCCTATTTACAGTCCTGACCAGTTGCCCTCACGACGTTATATTAGGACTCGACTTTTAAACCGCACATTCCGCGCTCATTGACTGTTCTTCTGGACTGCTTCATTTTGACCTGCCACTCTGTCCTGACAAACAGGCCTCTGATACCTCAACGCTCCGTCTCCGCTCCTCTACATTTACTCGTCCGCCACCAGAAACTGCAGTGTATGTGCTCATGTCGCCTTTCCCCTCCGTTCCTGATGGCGACTACGTTGTTTGCCCCATAATCGACGTGACACTGCAGCGTAGAATCACTCTCTCTCATAACATCGTGCACGTAGAAAATAACAACGCTTATATTCCAGTCTTGAACTTCGGCCTTTTTGTGCACGTTCTTCCTGAGGGCATTACTCTCGCCGAACTGACCCCACTGTCTGACGTCGCAGTTGCCGCTCTTTTGCCTGACCCTACTGCTAAAGTGTCGACACGACCTGCACCGTCCCCATCTCTGGAGGCCCGCATATCAGCAATGGTTACATCTAATTTGCGCCCTGACCGTGCTACAGCACTTACGAGTCTTCTGAATTCGTACAGCGATATTTTCGATTTTGGTGACCGCCCCTTAGGACAAACGTCCCTCGTTACACATCGTATCGACACCGGAGACACCCGTCAAATTCACAGAAGACCTTATCGAGTCGCCATTTCTGAACGACGCGTCATACAAGATGAAGTGAACAAGAAGTTAGCAAAAACATTATAGAGCCTTCGAGCAGTCCCTGGGCGTCGCCTGTCGTGCTTGTTAAAAAGAGGGACAATACCTGGAGATTCTGCGTTGATTACCGACACCTCAACAAAATTACAAAGAAAGACGTTTACCCGGTCCCCAGGATAGATGATTCCCTCGACTGCTTACACAGTGCCAGCTATTTCTCTTCTATTGATCTTCGGTCCGGTTATTGGCAGATCGCAGTCGACGAACGGGACCGAGAGAAGACCGCCTTCGTCACTCCCGATGGCCTGTATCAATTCAAGGTGATGCCTTTCGGCCTGTGTAATGCGCCCGCAACATTCGAGCGCATGATGGACTCTCTCCTGTGCGGCTTGAAATGGACGACGTGCTTGTGTTATCTCGATGACGTCATTGTATTTTCTTCTACATTCGAGAGCCATCTCCATCGCCTTGATGCCATTCTTGGCGTCTTCCGAAGAGCTGGCCTTCAGCTGAACTCGAAGAAATGTAGCTTCGGCCGACGTGAACTCAAGGTGCTCGGTCACGTGGTCGACGCCCGTGGCGTTCAACCCGATCCAGACAAAATGCGTGCTGTAAGTGCATTTCCTACACCCCGTTGTACCAGTGACGTGCGTAGTTTTATTGGGCTTTGCTCCTATTTTCGACGGTTTGTACCTAACATTGCGGAGACGGCTCGTCCACTCACCAATCTTTTGAAGGACGACGCTCCGTTTTGCTGGGACCAAAAACAATCCCAAGCCTTTTCTGCGCTCATTGCAGCCCTCACCAACCCGCCCGTCCTGGCACACTTCAATCCTTCGGCACCAACGGAGGTACGCACCGACGCCAGTGGTCACGGTATTGGTGCCATACTCGCCGAGCAGCTGATGGGTCGCACTCGTGCCATTGCTTATGCCAGTCGCCTCCTTTCTGCGGCTGAACGAAATTACTCGATCACAGAACGTGAGTGCTTAGCCCTCGTATGGGCCATTACAAAGTTTCGCCCTTACTTGTTTGGCCGCCCGTTCTCCGTCATCACCGACCACCATGCCTTATGCTGGCTTTCTACGCTGAAGGACCCTACTGGTCGCCTAGGTCGTTGGGCCCTCCGCCTTCAGGAATACACTTTTTCTGTCGTCCACAAGTCTGGCCGGCTGCACGCTGACGCCGATTGCCTGTCCCGCAACCCGGTAGATCCCCCACCTGCGAGCGAGTGCGACGATGATACATATGTATTGGCCATCTCTGACCTTTCAAACATTCCCATAGAGCAGCGCTTATATCCAAAGCTTTGCAGCATAATCAATCGCCTCAGCACTGAACACCTTGATGCTACCCTTGCTCTGTGCTCAACAACGGCACCTTATACCGACGGAATATGCGACCAGATGGTGCCGATCTTCTGCTCGTAGTCCCCGAACACCTGCGTACCACCGTTCTTCAACAGCTGCACGACGCACCCACAGCGGGTCATCTTGGCGTATCTCGCACGTACGATAGCGTCCGCCGCCGCTTCTTTTGGCCAGGTCTCTATCGCTCTGTCCGTCGTTACGTGGATTGTTGTGACCGGTGTCAGCGACGGAAGAAGCCCTCGGTTATGCCAGCTGGATCCCTGCAGCCGATCGACATCCCAGTAGACCCGTTTCCCCGAGTTGGTCTTGACCTTCTCGGGCCTTTCCCACTTTCTGCGTCGGGGAATAAATGGATTGCAGTGGCCACGGATTATACTACGCGCTACGCTGTCACCCGAGCGATACCCACCAGCTGTGCAACTGATGTGGCTGCGTTTCTTCTCCATGACGTCATCCTGCTCCATGGTGCTCCATGCCAGCTGCTCACTGACCATGGCCGTTGCTTTCTAGCTCGAGTAGTGGATGAAATTCTTCGATACTGCTCCATTAAGCACTATTTTACCACTGCTTATCATCCACAAACGAACGGCCTCACCGAACGCCTCAACCGCACGCTCACGGACATGCTCTCTATGATGTCTCGGATGATCACCGTGACTGGGATATTAATTTTCCGTTTGTAACGTTCGCGTACAATTCCTCTAGTCACGACGCAATGGGCTACTCATCGTTTTATCTTCTGTACGGCCGCGACCCTCCCCTTCCTTTTGACAGCGTATTGCCTCCCACCGCTAACGCCAGTTGCTACGTTCGTGACGCCATCTCCCGAGCTGACGCAGCCCGTGTTATTGCTCTCCGACGACTGGCCTCCTGCCAAAATTCTCAAAAACGGCGCCATGATTCTCGCCACCGGGATGTCCACTACTCTCCGGGCTCTCTCGTCTTGCTCTGGACTCCCGCTCGTAAAGTTGGGCTGTGCGAGAAGCTTTTGTTATGCTACGCGGGACCCTACCGTGTTTCACGGCCAGTCACTCCTGTGACATACGAAGTCGCCCCTGTACATCCGCCGCGACAGTCCTCTATGCCACGCACCGAGATTGTTCATGTCGCCAGAATGAAGACCTACTACCCTTCCAGTAGTTCGTCCTAGTGCGCACCGGGACTGTGCTTTTCGTGGGGGGGGGGGGGGGGGTAATGTGACATATATGCCCTGCATCGCTGGACGTAAAAGAAGAAAACGATCAGAAGGAGTGACACAGAAGACTACAAAGTGGCAGCAACGTTCAGTGCTAGAAAAAGGTTCACGCTGCTGTGATTCTGTGCTTTGTGTACTGCGTCATCCTGGACTAACCTTCGTGCACTAACCTTGCCACGTAACAATATAGAAAGCAACTGGTGAAAAATTAGGGATAACATTATACTACAATGATTTTTGCTGTTCTTTAAGGTTTCAACGTTGGTGTCATACTTACCTGCTGATCGAGAATTCTTCAGTGCGTCTATGATTTTAGCAATTCAGCATGGTTGAAAGTTAAATATTTCCATATGCGAAATGGGAAACGTAAGGGGTTTTAGGAAGGTTCTCAAGGGTGTGAATACGGAGGAAAATGTGTCATTTAGATAATCTAGAACGTCGAATTTGGAAAAGAAAACGCCTGAATTATCAGTGAGGGAAGACATGTTTGAAGTAGGGGACTTATCGTTATTCAAAGGCGCTTCAGTTATCCTTTAGAATTTTAGGCAAGGTGGAAGACAAGTAGTTATTCTTAGTTCGGGTACCTCAGAATCATAGTAACTGCAGTGCGATATTTATTCCCGAACTGCGCTGTGCCGATTGTTTTAGCCGCACGAAATAATCGTTACTTTTTATTGACATGTCTTCTTCGTGTTTTGTTATACCATGGTGAGCCACGCCATTCACTTATGGTAATAGTTGGAACAATATATGGCAATTAGGCGTTTCATTTCGGACTTGAAAAGTATCCTGTTTTCCTCAAAGAAGCGGAGTGAAAAGCCAGACGTGAACTTGTCGAGAAAAGCAGCGAGATTCCGGTTGAAGCTTGCGTAATGACCTTTATCATAGAGAGTAAAAATTTTCTTATATTTTTTGCTATATTGTATATAACAATGCAAGGTATCATGAATGGCCAAATATTCGCTAAAGCCTTCTAGATAAGTGATGGTTGAGAAACTATCTGCTGGTGACGTCACCACAAGGTCCAGGATATTAGCACAATGGTCAGTGACTCGAGAGGGACGGTCAGTTACTTGGTCTAGCCCGAAAGTAAGGCAGGTGTGAACAAATTCGCTGACAGGGTTAATTTTTGAAGGTGTGGAAGCAAGAGCAGACCATATGATAAACGCGAAGTTGAAGTAAGCCGAAAATTAAAATTGCAGCATTGGGATTGAGGGGGGTTATTCTGCTCAAGGCGCCATGAAACCAACAATTGAATGAAGAGTTATAATTTGGGGGATGATAACAGATAGTGATCATAACATGTGGGTAGGATGCATCACTGGAAAGCCAGATCATTTCCAATGGTCTTGCAATGTGCACTGGAGAACAACCTAATAAATGAACAGTAGCAATGCGTTTACCCGAAAACTAAGCTTCCGGGCGCCGGTGGATGATCCCCACAAACCTCCTTTATACACCCCCATCAAATCTCTTGACTACACTACAATTGTTCACTACTATGGTCGTTGCCGTGCCACGTATCCGCCACCACATCACACGCTTTCTCATATCGACAGCACGTACTGGCGACAACTCCAGACACATTCGTTCCCATCTCCTCAATTTGCCCACATCTTTCACCCCACGAACTTCCCATCATACTGCACCACATACGCCACCCCATCCACCCTCTACCATTACGTATGGGAATGCCCACATCCCATCTGCGTTCCTTCCGTCAAATATCCCACCCGCTCTTCCTGGGAGGCTGCCCGTCTAGCCGCGCAACCTGCAGATCAGTTGCAGCTGTTCGAGCGGGCTAAGCTAGAAGTAACAGACAAAGCGCTCCTGAACTAAGAGGTCCTCCTGGGAGTGTTTACATTTTTTTTTATTTAAATAAAGTTTTTTCCTCCTTCTTCTTTCTTGCAAATTATATAAACTCGGTATAACTTCCGCGTGCGTTTACTCTGTAAAAATCAGAAGCGAGAGTAATATCTCAATGTCGTTAATTGCAGGTGCAAGCGACGTTTCAGTTATTAAGACTGTATTAGCGGTGCATGATTCAATCAGGTTACATATTGCATCGCGCTTTGGGATTATACTACGGATGTTTGTGCACAAGAATGATAACTGGAAGTACATGAGGCTGTTTTACAGCGCGATTCTTAAGGGGTTGCTCGCGTTTGAACTCAATGACGTTATTACTGTTGGGTTCGAATACCTATGACTTGTTCCCGGAGATTAGCCGGTCGTGTCGTAGCTTAAAGGGGATGGATGGCTTGGATGGCTTTCAGTAAGTCGGATGCAGATGGCTCAGTAAATGGCCCTGCGTTAGATTTAATAACGGCTGCCATCAGAAGTAAGTCGATTATGACACAACATTTATAAACAATACTGCATGCACAATGTGGACCCTGTGCAGTATTGGACGTGGACCCTCGGCACGTCAGAATCTCTGATGACCTCTAACTATATGTTAATCTGGTCGGTAAAAAAGGTGAAATACTTGCAATTTAAAGACCGATGCGTTTGAAGCCTGCTCTCTGTAAAGCACCTACTAAGATCATTGTGGACATAATCAGAGTAACCTCAGAATTCAATCAACCGTAAGTCTGTAAATGCAGCCGTTTACAAAAGCTAAGAATTGAGCTTGTTGAAACATCATTATTTTCGGGAAGCGGGCTTATTATGTAGATGAGGTCAAAGTTAAAAAATGCAAAAGCGAAAACCGAAGTACAATGTACCAATAGAGGTGTTATTCCATTTTCGTGCAAAACGAGAACACGTGACGTTACTTTGATGATAAAAAGAAACAGGTAACAAGAAAAATATGGCAGTGCACTGTTCTGAAAGAGAAACAGAAAAAAAAAATAGTTTTGTGAAGCTCAACAAGAAATTTTCAGTGCGACCTATCCATCCTCGTAAATTGATGCACACGTCTGGATGATACTGATAACGTTTTCTCGCACCTAAGCACAGCTATTTCCACCTTGGTGAAGGCATTCGATGGAGTACTTAATCACATTTTATGCCTGAGCCACCCGGAAAGCTTTTATGACCTCATATCTTTTTCTGCCATTTGTTCTTACCAGAATTTCGGCTCTTTGAAACAAACACTTACGCTTCTGTTCGACGCAATCAGCCTGCAGTGACTGAGTTAAGAGCTCTTGTGCTCTCTGACCTAGCGGAAAAGCCACTGCTAGCGTCCAGGAAATTCCGGCGCGCCTGACCAATGATTACACGCATCTCGGCCTGAGGAAGAGAGGACACTTGTACTGTGAAGGTTTCTTGGTGGTCTGTAACATACAGACGCGCTTCGGCAAAGGAGGCAGTGTTGCAGCGAGTGTTACAGTGATTCGTCAAGGGGTACTGCTAGGCGCCCGGGGTCAACCCTCTGCTCGGCAAGCCCACTGATTTGCGAGTGTGCTCAGCAGAGCTCGTCTACGGGATGGCCACAGCGTGACTCTCCAGACGTCGATCTGCGACAGTGCAAGGTGAGCAATTTGTTGTGTATTTGACCTCTCTCGTGCATTGTTAATTGATATGAAGTCTCTGTGATGTTGAAAGTCTATTTATGTCGCATGCTTTGTATTGCCCTTTTTGTGAGCTTTGTCTCTCTGTTTTACGTATTAGTGTGACTTCCTCTATATTGCCTTTCCATGCATAAAGTTTGCTTTTCCTGTTAACTCTCATTCCGTTCCTTTTTTTGCCTTAAACCGGCGAAAGCGGGGCTCCAAACGGCCACCCCCTTCTGTCACTACAGGTAGCTGAGTTCCGGCTGAGCTTGCCACGAAAGCCGAGGGCGAATCCTTTGAGGTCGGTACAGCGCCTCCTCCCCCCTCAACACACACTCTAAGGTGTGCGGGAGTGTTCGCACCAATAGTGGCGCATCACTAATAAATTGTAATTATTAACGGGTGACAGCCGGATTCCAAGAAAAGGCAAAGATATTTCGGAAGGCGAGGCCAGAAATTTCGTGCCGATAAGCCATACACAGCTGGCAGTAGGTTAATTCATGGGCGATGAAAAACCCTTGCCATTGCACACAAAGTTCTATATACGACCTTGACAATGCGAATATATTATGTACAAGATTACGCACTGCTTTAGAGCCACGACATGAAGGGGAATCTACACAAAATTGCGTCTGTCTTGAGCAACGCAGGTTCACTTGCATTTCAGAATACATTTATTTACATTCTATCGTCATTTTGTTGCAAGCAAAAAAGCAATCCACGATTGAATATAATTCGTCTGTTGTGTGCTGTTTAGTACATAAACGCAAGAGCCCAAATGACGTCGTCACTGCGGCCATCGGTTGTTTACCCAAAAAAGAGAAGCCGAAACCCGACCGATGCAAGGTCCACGGCGGCAAAGTACTTCCCGATAACTGTACGCTACATGAAACGTTTTGATTGCTCCTTTTCTTCTGTAGTTAACGCAACAGATAAGATGACGCAGTCGATATCGCGTGTGGCCCAGCTGTAAGCGAACATTGCGGCGGCCAGTGGCCTGTTGGGAGTCGGAGCAATGAATTCGCTCTGCCACGTCGTGCTCGTCAGCGCGCTTGTATTCATAACGGCGACAGTGGACATCTGTGATGCTCTGCCTGCTGCCAAAGTAACTGAAAGCGCACCGACCTCTAGTGGCGCTCCGCTGGGTAACAATTTGCTGATTCATGGTAATCTCTTTTGTTTTTCAAAATGTATGCAAAGTGCTCCATTTCTTGGCTTTCCTGGCCCCCCTTTTCATCCGCTTCCCAGATCGTTATCGAGGTGGCACTGGTGGCCGTGATAGCGATAACTTTGATAGAACAACAACCTTAGCAAACCAGTGACTGAAAGTTGAATTACTCCTTCTAATAGCTGGAATTGTTTTCACAATGCGCTCATCTGCCATTAACAAGTCTTTCTTCTGGCTTTCACTAATGCAGTCTCAATGGCTGTCAAAAAAATGGCAATTGGTGCTTGAAGTCTAAACAACACTCGCCGCCCTTTATATCATACGAGTGCTTTTCTCTGAGGCCTTGTAATTACTGCCGGTACTTACTTATTTAAAATGCCTTGACATCAGACCGCTCACCGACGTACGTAATCCTTTAAGAAGCACTTCACCTGCCCCGCTGCCATTCAGTCCCTTCATTCTCCAAACCCTATTCCTCCAACGTGGTGGGCTTAGCCTATGTGATCCAGGCCTAAGAAATATATTCGGCGCTTAATGTGGCATTCACATAGCATTAATATGGGGATTCACGCCAGCGCTTCGCTAGAAAGGAGATCTCAGAAAGTATACGCCCAAAAAATACTGATTGTGTGATTTCCTTAACTGCTGTATTGTTAGAGAGTAGTAATATAGCCCCTTGTCTCAGGCCGAAAGCTGCACCTGACCACGTCTATCCCTGAAAGTGTGATACACATCACTAAATAGATTTCAAAGGCTTCAAGCTCTAAATACCTTAAATTCATTTTATCAGCACAGCGCATTGCACCCGTTGGCTGGAGGCAAGGGTAGGTTTGCGACCGCGGATTCGGGAGAGACGCATTGTGTTAAGTGAAGAGGGTCCCGCGTCTGTTTCGATCGACGAGGTTGTTCGTTTTTTATACTTTTGCTATGGTTTCATTTTGAGGCTTCCCTGTTCGTCCCAGCATACCCCCCTTAACGTAGAAGTGACAGATTTCACGCTGCAAAGCAAGATGGAGCCACTGGTGTCATCGCTGTGGCAGCGGTTGATATCGTCGCGCCTGTGCAGAACATCAGACTGCTCACCGACGAACACACTGTACCGTCACGCATGCGTAGAACACAAGAACTTGGTGACGAATGTTATAGAAGGCTTCATTCGTTTCGCCAGGAGAGATGCAACCACGCTGCATAAAAAGGAAAAACGATTTTAATAGTTCAAACCTATATTGAGTATTTTCGACACTGTTTTTTTGGGGGGGGCGGGGAGGGGCGCTTCATGGTTTCGCACCCATCTGCTATTCTGCACAAGTATAACAGCGGTAGCTGTAAAACTTTAGGGCTATTTGTCAAGTAGTTTGATGAAAGAGATGGGCTAAGACAGTTCATTCCCTTGCTCGAAATGCATTTGAGTAAACGGGTCGTGTCAGCTCAATGTCTACGGTTGTCTGATTTTGTGTGTCAAGATTCTTGGCTGCCTCATTGGATTGGCGGTGGTTTTGCAGTAATGGCGGCGTTAATGATACAGAAAACTAAACCGCTCTCTCTAATATATCAATATTACGAAAAGGGTTCGAGGTTAACTCAGAGCCATGGATGAGAATATGATAAGTTTAAGGCTAGAATACAGGAAGAGTGCAGAGTTGGACAGGGAAGCTACGCCGCTCGCTGACATTCTAATTGAAATCAGGAAGAAATGGACATGGGCAGGGGATGTAACGCCGAGTCAAGATAATCCATGGTCGCTGAGGCTAACAGACTGCATTCCAAAAGAATTCAGGCAAGCACGGGAGGTTTGCGCTGATCAAGTAGGTGCAGCTTGCACAAGACCAGGTTGATGGTATTGCGGAGACCTTCGCCCTGCTGTTTGTGTAGTCGTGCTACCGATGATGATAATAGTTTTCATGAAATCGTGTGAGAAAAATACTCCCTGAAACAAACGAAAGGAAGTTTAAAACTGGATTCATCTTGATTTTTCTAGCGGCAAAGCTTAAATATCGAGATGTAGGCTTTTTAGGTGCTTAAATGTGTTGGTGTAAAATTTTACGCTTTACGAGACTAGATTTTTAAAAATTTTCACTTCTACTTAACCGTCGGAAAGAGAAGCTTGCTCCTATAT
>JAJIZL010020746.1:125370-151038 GCA_023969395.1 Amblyomma maculatum | reverse complement strand
TATAGGAGCAAGAATTAAGTGCTGACAATATGTTTATTACTGCTTATAGCGCTCATAGAAAAGAAATTTGGTTGTTAGTGGCTATATATTTCTATTTCCGGTCACTGCCCTGTCGCAAAAACAAAACTACAGAAAAATTTCTTTTATCATGACAGAACTTCTGTGCTGTTTTTGACACTCAACCTTCTTTGGCAATAGACGTTTTTGTGGTATCATCAGAATTTTTTGTAGTTACAAAAAAAAGTACTTCACAACTACAGAATACATTAATGTACAGAATACATTATTACTGTATCAACGTAGCGTGTAAAATATGCTATAAGTGGTTTATTTTTTCTATAACTGTCTCCTACCATACCACGGCGGAAACTTGCAGCATTTGGCTGCGAAACTAGTAGATTGGCACTGCGTTTCTTAAAGTGTATCAATTGAGTTCAGGTCTCAAGTTGGTTCTATCAGAAGGAGCTACGAAGAGACCTGGCATACTTTCGAGTCGACCCTTGTTTTCTCGCTAGCACTACGTAGAAGTGTAATATGCTAATTAAACTTTTATTGCCAAGAACTAACCAAGCCAGAATGTACAAAAAATAAATCAGTGTTCCTTTTGACTGATTAAATGCTGATTCATACTTGCGAGTCGCGAAGGGCGTGCGACTGCGACCGGCTGCCGCAAGCGACCAGGGCGCCGCTCAGATCGACAAATGTCACACTTGCAAATGCGAATCCCGGGTCGCTTACCCGCATTTATCTCGTTCAGAAAGAGGCTTGCCTAGCTGACTTCCGTTTACAGCAGCTAAGCCGGCGAGTGGTTACCGGTCTGAGGCCAGCAGTCGCAAAGCTGGAAAATCTAGCAGTGCTCGAACGGCCCCCGTCTGCCGCTTTTCGACCAATGAAATCGTTCGCAACAGTGCGCTTTTGACTAAAACAATCGCACAACCACTGCGAGTCGCAAGCTAATGTTTAGGTGCGTCATTAGAAAGAAACTAATTACGGAAGAAATAGTTAAGCGAGCAGCAAAGAGCATTTCCGCTTTGCTTACCTGCGATGCGGCGCTCACTGGAAAATTCGATCGGACGGCGCGGCCGCAACAGATGGCGCAAGCCGCTGCCCGATTCAACATTCATTCATCGTTTTCGAAGCTTTGGGGTTTAAACGCTATCGCGTTGAACTCTTAATGCGAAGCTTAAGCGTCCTCCCATTTTTTTTCTTCTGATTTTTATAGTGGTGCAATTTTCCTGTTCGGTGCCTAGAACCTAGTTTAACCGCATGCCCTTGAGACCTAAAGCTTAAGGCGTACTTTTTAAAACAGTACTAACAGTCCTGCTCCCAGCTATTAAATTGATATACACTATTTACAGGGCAGCGTGGCAACGCGTTTCGTTTTTGCAACGTTGTATTTTGCTAACCATTCCAGGTGCCTGCGATCCAAAGTGCGAACAGACACCGTACAAGGAGTGCAAATTACAAGGTGGAAAGGCGCGGTGCGTTTGTAAGCAGGGCCTGGAGCAAAATGAACAAGGATCTTGCGAAATTAGTAAGTGAACGTCTCATATCATCTCTTCATTCGTTCGCTAAAAAATCGCAGATGCATTATATTCACGTTGGCCAATTACCTGTGATATTCCATTACTTCGCACTAGCTGCGAGACAGAATCCTGGCCGGAACCGCATTACTTTCTGCGTCTAATGCAAGAACGTCCGCCTGCTGTGCGATGTCAGTGCAGTTGGTTTACACCGATGTGTAGCTTTTCATTACGGTGCTTCTCATAGGTCATATGCGATCTCAGGAGCCTAAACCTCGTTAGTCATGCCCTTCCAAAACCGGCACGCCTGCATAAAGCATTTATGACTAAGGATAGATTTATACCTCGAAACGTAAGGCACATTGCTTGCCAGGCACCTAAAAAAGGTACAGTTGAAGCTCACTGCAAACTTTTATTCCATAAATTGTGTCACACAACGAAACAACAGTGCCTCAAGCATGCGCAATCATCCCATTGGTGGAGAGTAACTGTTATGAAATGAATTGTGAGGAATACTAGGTAGTGTTTGGACGATTTAGAGGTAATGGTAGACGTGGCAGAAGCTTTGGCAGATGGCTGGTCAACATGCTCCCACCTGGACCTATACGTTTTCTTTGAGCTTACCCGCGCGTTTTATCTGTTCGGTTGATTTCACGGTCTGATACGCTTCCAGTCCTCCCTTTTTATTTTTTTTTTTTTTTGTATGGACACCATACTCGGCATTCTTCGTAGTTTTGCACGTTTAAGCCTCATTGTGTTCAGCCGCTTATGCCTTTCGTGCTCGCCTGACTGCTCAGAGTCCACTCCTAGCGTTGCTGTTTCGCGTACTGTTCCTGTCGACCGCTTTCAATGGCCTTCGCGACGCGTTCAGACGCCTTGGCCACTTTCTCAGATCCCTATACAGGTACATAAAGTTATCAGAGACTGTGTAGTCAAGCCTTCCTGATTATTTTGTTTCACTTGGCTACTTTTGCACCTTCTTTTAAACTAACATTCATTGATTATTGATTCATTGATTTAAGCTAACAATTTATTGATGGTGTGTTTATTTTCAATATGTACGTTTATTTCTAATTGTATTGTATGTTTTAATTTGCAGCTGTAGAAAGATGACATCCTGATTAATTTCGCTTTTTTTCTTGCTTTGTAGTTGTGCCATTTCTTTAATATTCATGTTGTATTATCTGCTTTCAGCCTAACAATACTGCTATTTTGTAAATTTTGTTTCTGTAGCCACCCTGTAACGGCCTATGGCCAACAGTATGAATAAATAAAAGAAATAAATGAATAATGCTTTTCGGCTATTCACAAACCCATTATCGATTCTTTGTTAAAGCGGGATACTACGACAAAACATAACGTCGAAACGTTGTCGGTACGTCGCCAACAACCTGCAAGCTTATTTCACTTCTCAAGCGAGCAAATAACTCATCTTATATATCAGTACCTGTAGCATAACGGCCGCAGAAGAACCACGACCATATGGGGAAGAAACACACGACATAGGGACGAAGGATGCCTTCCTCTTTATGTCATCTTGTCGCTAAGCTACAGTTATACTCATAGAGTGCGGCAAACCAGACGAAAGGCTGGTTTTAGTGATTGTCTGAATACAACTTGCTGTCTGAATTATGGATTATTATTGGTTGAATTTCGGGTTTGTATATTCATAGAAAATAGCACAGAGTTCTGCCGAGTTTCGCAATTGATATCTTGACACGGATAATAGTTATACCCAGCGCTGGAGATTTCTACTTAAAAAAATACCTCGAACAAGTTAGAGAAAGCAGGAAATCTAACAACATTAGAACATCTCGGGCACGTCGTTTCATAGTGATTTTAAAAAATTAAGCGGAACACAAACTTTATGAAAGCGACACAAACGTTTTCATGATGTCTCTATTGGGCTTAACTATTTAGAAACCGAACAATGAAGCATGAAAAGCAGCAGTGATGAAATAGCCTGAATGTTTAAAGCGCTTCTTTTCTTGTGCTGTACCATTCTCTGCTGTTTGCTTTTTTCTTATCTTCGTTATGCCCAATAGCACTCATGTTTTGCCACATGCAGCTTTCTGGTACAGCGTTAAGTGGGAGGCAGCTGCGCGATATTGCAATAAACTGCCCACGTGTTACGAAAATAGTCTAAGCTTGCGATGCACGACAGAACTGTGCGGTTATGATGTTCCTTGTGGTCGCACTGAGTAGTTAGAACTGCCATTGAAACCAATGGGTGCCTTAAGCCGGAAGCTCTGGCAAGTTGGTACAACACTTCAATGAAAAGTAAATTAGAGCAGAACCAAGGGCGAAAGGTGGAAAACGAACCAGCGCTTTTTATGTCCTTTTCCACCTGTCGTCTTGTGTTCTGATCTGGTTCACCTTTTTTTTTTTTTTTTTGTTGCAATGGAGGCGCTTTTCGAAACAGTTGTTAGACAGATATGGGATATGATGAAACACCTTGGTGAAAGTGCTGATGGGGATGGTCAAAGCTTTCGACGTCTAGCACCGTTTCGCTTATGAAGTATGTTATGTGGTCACAAGGATAAGTAAAACTACTGTAGGGAATCAGTGGGGTGCATTAAAAAATAGCAAACATTATTCTTTAGAGATTATTCAATATTTCTACTTATATGCTTCTAGACGCGTGTTGATTTTACCATTTCTCACTCCAACAAAAGTGACAAACTTGAAATTGAATTTTGAGCTTTCAGTTGTTTTTTTATTACTCAAGCTTGCAATAAGAAATATTATAAAAATCCATGTAAATTATTTTCCGTAAGGAACCGGAATAGGCTCCTGCTCTTATTGTTGTCGGTGAGCCTTTTGGAGAAGTCCTCTTTCCTTGTTGCGGTTAGTTCCACTTCCTGCAGAATCTTTATGCTTAATGTCCTTGTCCCTGCACAAGTCCACAGCAGGTGCGAACATCCACTTCTGCAGCTGATGTGCAATACTTCGGGCATGGGGTGGGTCCGATGTCTTCTTCAGATTACTATCGGCATGTTACCGACGGGGCAAGGGCCGCCCCAGCTCTTATCCTTCTAAGGGAAACTTTCTCCAATCTCGTTAAGTACGAAGCGAGCTTTCAGTTGCTTTTTGCTTTCTTTTTGCTCGTCTCTGACTGTTGCCAAAGCCAAACGTTTTGCTTCTCTACTTATACATCGGGTCGAATTAGGAGAAGAAATATTACAGGCAACTACCGCGCTCTACTCACGAATGCGCCAACAAGAGAGGCTATGTTCTTTACTTTCTTAGCGGGTCTAGCTAATAAGCGTTAGCGGCCGTTATAATCACAAAGACCAAATTCGCCCTAATACCCAGCACTGATTGTCACCGCGAGGGCATGTGAATCAGATATCTAAAATATTTTTAGAAATTATCGGCTCAATTGCGACGACTTAGCAAAGCAAATTCTTGAACCCCCTTCAGTAACCACTTAACAAGATGAGATATCACGGACTGGCAACTTTCACGCCTTAACTGCGTCGAAACAAATTCGCCGCTGCCAGGAATAAACCCGTGCCCCCTATATCAGAGAACTGGTGACTCAGATTTCCCACACAGTCTTGCCCTTTCTTGAATGAAGTGAAAGTAGTGCCACGGCGGCCATCGCCAAAAATTACAGCGCCCAACAGCAATAGCGACTTATATTTGTTCCTCAGTCAACTATTCGATTCAAAACAACTGATTACCGTCTTTTAGTAGGCATCTTAAAGCTTGTAGTAGTGGCCCTATGTATTGGCCGCACAGCGGGCAACGGTATAGGGAAGACAAGGGCCTCGCTTCGAGCCCCGAACGAGAGTTGTCTACCCTCGCTCTCTCCAGAAGGAGGGGCGAGGTGCAGTGACCATTGCATTCTACGAGCACATTTCTTGTTAGGCCGACCGTAAATGGAGGCAAATCTGGTGCTTTCTCTGGTGTCGTCCATTTCGAATCAGCTAGAATTAGACAACTGCGCATTTAATAAAATGTAATGATGCCAGGCATAATCATTTATGCCACACGTCTGTGAAGGAGTTTACTGTAATAAGCGTTCTCCAAAACTTACAATAGCAGCTTTGGCACCTACACGTCTCTACCTGCGCTTCTTCGGTGAGAAAATATTACGGGGTTTGAGGGCAATCACGGCGCAAAACAGGCAGAGAAAACTGGTCGAGACTTTTGAACACGCGCTTCCGGTGTTACGCTAGCAGTCACGACAGAAGACGCGATGCGAAAAAATGTGGCCTACTCAGTCGAGATCTGCCGCCGCAGCTTATCTCTGCAATCATCAGCAACGTATAACTCTGTCGCGGACGTTACAAAAGGCGTGGAAAAGTGGGGGTGACAGCATCCTAATTGCTGAAAAGTCTGGCGCAGATAGCCATTGACTATAAGCCGTGCCATCTCCTTTTTTTTTTTTCGGCTATTCGGGGGCTTTAATTTTGGTTTCATACAAAAAAGGGCTGGGCTAAAGCTACCTCCCTTGATTCACCTAGATCGAACTTTCTTTAAGAGAGCCGACAACTTAAGTATTGCACCATGATCATTTTGCAATGTTTGCAGATTGTTGTTTCTTGTCGAGTAATATTTAGGTAGGAGAAACAAAAAAGAACACTTGCTGGCGTTTTTAACGCCAATTATAATAACATGAATTCAGGTCGGAAAAACGCTTGAATATATTTAGTTTCTGATTCATTCCAGCATGGACAGCCTGAGCCGAGCAAGTGCTCAGCACTCTGTCTCCATAGTATTAAACATACGAATTATGTTCTTCTGTGACACTTCACTGCATTGCACGCCTTCCGATTGGACCACGTTGGACGGTGCCAAGTTTTAAACTGACACAATAAACTTCCGCACGGTTCCGGGATAGTTAGCAGTGCGGTAACAGAACCAAGATGGATCAGAGCGAAAAGTATCCTGACGGTAAGCAGAGCAGTCTTGCAAGCTCGCAGCCAAGTGTAGTGTGCAAAGAATGAGCTCCTATCAATTTTTGTCGCCAGCTTGCGAGATTCGAACATCTGCATAAGCCTTCGCTAATTCTCGTAGCTTCTTTAGTGAGACGTAAGTTATATGTTCCAAAGTATAAAGTAAAGCACCACAACATGCCATTTATCGCTTTTCTCGCGGCAAAAAGAAAATTACAATATCATTTGACTTTCATTCACATCTTCTTTAATTTTGTTCGCCTACAGTGCGGAAGGTGAAAGTTACCATTAAAATCAAGAGATCGGGCTATAAGAAAAGATCTGCACAATACAGCATCGAACCATGCGACTCGGACGTCATGAAACAGGTGAGGTCCCGGCCATGTTGCTTCGTTCTCTCGCACTGCTGTCAAAAAACGGTTTACTTTCTTGTTCTTGCCCAGCTGTAGAACCGTCCTTCTCTATGCCACATATTACCAGTTTTTCCACACTTAAAAAAAAAAAACCCTCCCATGTTATACGCCCGACAGCCTAAGTAATGTCAATGCATTATTTTCTTTTTACACGCATGTATAAACGTTGCAAGAACTAGCACTCATTTCAATGTGTGTTCGTTCCACCTAGGTGCAGTTTGTTTTTATCTATTCTAAAGGAGCATGATATGAAATTACGGAACCCCAATATCGAATCATTTGTGGGTTCCGTAATGTCATATGAGTTCATTGGTTTCATTTTCTAAATAGAACAAGAGCAGCCATCTCGCATCTAAGATGTGCCGCCTCAGCTGTTCATTTTGGTTGCAATTACAACAAACAGCCACTAAAGTGTCCGACTGCGTAGAGCCTGCCTGCATTTGACGTCATCGTCTCGTTTATATTCAGCTTAAAGAGCAAGTTTCCAACATCGATGAAGCTACCATAAAGTGCACGTAAGTTACATATTCTTGTGGCTGAGCAATGCATTGCATTGTTGAGCAGATTCTTAATATAGAAATGTCGTTATAATGGCAGCGATTATTAGAAGAGACATTTTACTTTCAAAATTTGTGATAACGTAATAACTGCATAATAAAATTAAATGTGTTTGGTAAGAATTTGTATAGAATTTGTATTTGTATTTGCTAACGTTCATGGCCGACGCCAATTTTAATGTTCCAACTGCAAACGATGTTTTGGTTTATAAGATAATGTTGAGAAAAACGCTTTTTGAGTCATTCTGGTTTGTACACTGTGTGGCCGCGTCAAACCCTCGTATTCGTAGCCCTGAGCCAAAAGCCGCCAGTAACAGTCGCACTGACAAAAAAAAAAAAAAAAAAGACTGCCTCTTCAGCCAATTAATATACATATGCGCTATAGCATGCGTGGCTTATAGAGCAGCAACAGCTTCGTAATAGGCCTACACTTCCTTGCGCGACATGCAGCAATGCCACTTTCGGTGATGCTGTCCGGTAACATAACGAGAGTACCGTTAGAATTCAAGAAAGCTATACACTAGAATAGTTGTTTGTGCATAATAGCGTGGAGGTACGCTAACGAAAGGGGAGAATGGGGGCGAGGAATGACACACGACTCAAGAGAAAACTTACTACTAACCTTCCTTTTCGCCTTCACGCACATCAATGATGCTAAGAAAAAAAATGGGTAAACAAAATCAACAACGAGAAACAGCTTAGCAAGCATACGACAGGCATCATATCATCATTGGTTTCTGTTCAGATAAAAATAACTTTTCTCTCGCAATCAACGCAACAAAGTAGCGCTCACATAACCAGCTTCTTCCGCTATCGAAACCATTCAAAAGGCCTGCCATAACATTCATTTGACCTGTAGCCTAGTTACTTGATCGTAAAGAATCCATTTTCGCTTGAACAGGGGTTTACACTTATGCTTAGAGCACAACACTGTAAGGTTGCCAGTTTTTATCAGCGAAACTTTGTGTTTTAATATTGCCGCAACCTCTCATTCGCGCGCTTACCGATCTCGCAGTGTCAGACATCCGAAAAAGTTTGTGGCCGGACTTGAGTACGACAACACTCTGATGCGATGCGGTTTATATGGGTTAGACCCACACAGACCGCTATAGCCTTTTCATTACTTCGTAACATATTTATTGACCACTAGCATAGGGAACCGCCTGGCCTAGTAGGCTACTCATGTTAAAATTATAAAAGCAGTCAAACACACAAGGACAAAGAAAAGTCGCACGCAGAGCGCGCAGGAAGCAGGTCAACCATGTGAAATTGATCTTGGTTTCCACATTTTCCTCGAAGTTGTCGAGCAACGAACGTCCTTTTAAACGGCGTTTAAGCACCTCAGAAGCTTGTCTTCGCACAGTTCCCCATTGGAGCGGAACATCTGATTTTGTAATATCCATAAGAGAGACGTAGTGCATGAAGACATCTCCACAAAGCATCTGCAGAAAGAATATGGGGGACCCTCAAATTTTGCCATAAGAATGAAGGGGATAGTGCCATTAACACCGCCCTTATATTCTGCGGTTTGTTTCTTGCTTTTTACTTAAATAAATTTAGGGGCAAATTAAGGCTGTTTCTGTCATGGCTCTCGATGGACACTGCATCATATATCGTAAAAGTGAACGGACAACTCCTCATCTGCTAGCCTCCATTTGGCGGCCACGTTTTCAACACTTCCGACAAAACTCAACTGAACGAGCTGTAAAGCCTCTCGCGTAATATAGGCACATTTCAAGAAAAGAATGTGCATAGATTTATCGCCTGGAAATTGCATGATAGCAGCTGTTTTCTACAAGTCCTGACGCGCTTTATTCTTTCCAACCATGTGAGCTAAAAAAAGCAGCTCCTCGCAAGAAAAGGGTATGTTTACATGCGTCGCCTTCAATTATGAATGGCCAAATCTTATTAAGCTCCTTGGTAATCTTTCGTCCGGTGCCGGCGCTTCCTCAGTATCCTAGATGTTTTCAAGACTACGATGCACAACATCGCAGAAGCCCTGTATAATCCCATGCGCAGATAAACTTTAACGTACGAATACGAGCAGTAAGAGCCGAAAAAGCATGCGCTCTGTCCCGAAGAAGGAACTGCTCGAATAGGCTGGAGCGCTATTTTGAAAAGTGGTAGTTTTCATATGTGCTGATCTTTATTTATTTTCAGGAGCGATGAATTAACATTTGAAGTCTACGTCAACAACGATAATGAAGGTGCAGATTTGATCAAGGATTTATTTAAAAATTGCTCAAGGCAAGAAGAATGCCAGCTCGGAGCTGCAATATCAATTGATACAAATTCGACAAAAGGTACGTAACCAATTGTATCATTTTTATCTACGCTCTGAGAATGATTACTTGAAAGAAATTATTAAACTGTTATTACATTATTAAATTTTCGGTATCAGGGTATTGAGTCCAAGTAAAAGTAGATATATCCGGGAAAATTGTGCCCTAAAATGAATGTTATTCCCTAGCTGTGAATTTGTGACACTGGTTACGAGTAAATTTCTTTTCAGTGTTTCCCCTTTGACTGAAAACTCTAAGATTCTTACAAGGTCTAGGAGTGGAGCCGTAACTGTTTGCGAGATCGCTGGACTGTTATGGGAAGCAGAGTTCCGGGCTGTATAGGAGCAGCTTTACGCAAACCAAAGGAAGGAAAGCAAGAAAAATACGCAAATGACGCTGTTGCGAGAGGCCGTTGTGACATGTAACAAGCGCGTCTTAATGGCTAATTCGGGCCGCCTGCTAAGGCACTGCGGGTCTGGCTGCGCCCAGAGCCACGCTCAAAGCGTCCTACCTTTTTTTTTCTGTGAAATTCTGCTGCGAAGTGTTTGAATTTCAATTATTCAGGACTCAAAGTGGTCATTTTTATTGCTGATTTTGTAAAAAGCCTAATTAAAATAGTATATCTGCGTTTTAGTGCGTACCAAGTACTCCTTTGCTGGTGGGCTTGATTTGCGTATGCACCTCTATGCATACTCTTGTTAGCATCTCGGAGCCACCACCTAACCTCTAGTGAAGGATGTTTTGTAGACTAGTTTACTCATCAGTTCCTGTGGCTAAAGCGCTCGCGAACTTGCACCGAGTAGTAATGCTGTATACGTTTATGCAGTTGATGCTGCTGTATAAACGGTAGAAAAGGAAGATCCCTACACTCCAGTCAAAGTCGAATAAAAGAAACTTACGCCTTCTTCTTGACTGAGTGGAAGGAAGATACGTTTTTTTAAACTGCAGTGTCGCTGATGTGGGAAGGGGGGTTGACAGCGCGTAACATGTGTTGGAAGTGAACTATGGACTACGGCAGAGTGTCGCGATTCCGACTTTCCGAACTTGCGAATACCATATTCACGCGCTGAAGAGAAGGAGACATGGATCGGTTGATGTGTCCGGGGATGTTTTTTTTTATTAGCCAGTATTAAATTATATGTCGGCAAAGTCGATGCAATGTTCCGTGTCCTCACAACCTCCGCGATTGCACTTGGCTGTTGGCTAATATTTCGGACATCATTTAATGGTGGCCAAGCTTTTAAAGAAGCTTTTTTGTTTTGGCGCTGTAACCCTGCCGTTTCGTGATGATCCAATGTTCACCCCCCAAATCAAGTGATTCACGCGCTAGCTTAAAGAAACACCCTTTCTCAGATCGGTGGTAGTGAAGTTCGTAAGCGGGCCGCTTGCTCTCAAGCAGTCAATCCTGAAGAGCGTGCAGTGTCGGCACCAAGACGTCGGGTTCGCTATTTCGCAGCAGTGTAGGCAAAATACGCTTCAGTGGTATTACAATAAACATAATCGATAGTCATGCTCCTGCGATTTACTCTCTCTATTTTGTTTTCTTACAGACCATCTGAAGCAAGCGCGAACTGCGCCATACTAGAACTCAAGGAATGAAAAGTCTCCCAAGAAGCGTCGAATTAGCCAGGGCAAAAAAAAAAGCTGAATGAAATACAGACAACTTGCATGTGAACTTCCAACGTGTGCACACTGGATAGTTTTGAAGACGCCCTCATCGACACCGAGACCCAGCGTAAAAAGCAACGCTTTTCTTCGAAGAGGCAGTCTCACATTTAATTTCTGACTAAGCTTAGCACTGGTAATGCATGTTATTATAGGCAGAGAAGAAGTAATCGCCTCCGGCTAGCAAGACGCGGTTTTTATTGCTTATATATTTTCAAAGGTGTAAGTTAATAGTAAGTATTTACCTCAAAGAAATCGCTTTGCTATAGTTTTTAGGATCGATTTAACAAAGTAGTTTGAAGACTGCTTCGATACAATTCATAGCTTACCTGCTATGACCGAGGTTTCCAGTGACGCTGAGCACCTGAGGTTGATTATCTTAACACTTGCTCACATGTGCTTTCCGGTTACATGCTTTCGCAACAGCGTTTATGGCTCTCGTTTGCCGACATGACTCGTGAATCCATGCCCACGTAAAATGCAGCGTTCTACACGTTTATCAATTACGTTTTTGTTTTTTTTTTACTTTTTTCCTGTATTATCCCTGTCGTACTGATCGGCATAGAGCTCTAAGATATCACATTACAAGCTATAAATTCCCGCTTTAATCAAGCAGCACGAACATGCCTGCGTGGCTTAGACGCAGCATGTCTGATCGGGATCCAAAGGTCCTGGAAAGCTGGTTTACAAGCACCCTCCTATTTCAAAGGCAAAGCCGGAGATCGCAGCTCTTGCCAGCTTGCCATGGAATATAGTCTCATGACTTCTAGTTAACCTCACCAACAGTCAGTGCACGGCCATGTCAGTTGCCAACTATTACCTGCGAGAGACATTCCCGCAATTACTCGTTCACAACGACCACGCCGTCACTGGAATTTCTTAACGGACAATTTATTGCCCCGCCGGGTTGGTGCAGTGGTAACACGCCCGACTACTATGCCGGAGTTCCCGGGTTCGAACCCGACTTCGGCGGCTGCGTTTCGATGGAGGCAAAACGAAGTGGCGTCCATGTGCTGTGCGATGTCAGCGCACGTTAAAGATCCCCAGGGGGTAGAAATTACTCCGTAGCCCTCCACTACGGCCCCTCTTTCTCTCTTTCCACTTTCATTCCCACCCTCCTCCCTTCCCTTACGGCGCGGTTCGGGTGTCCACAGAGAAAGTGTGACAGTTACTGCGCCTTTCCCTTCCTGTGAACCAATTATATATACGGCCAATTTATTGCGATAGAAATTTGGGGAATGCTTCAGCTAACCCTAGGAGTAAATACATGGTAAAGGATCCCTACGGTCACCGGGTGTCTCCAAGCGCACCCTACCAGTGACACGCATTTGTTGCCTACAATGGCAATAGGCTATTCGAATGAATGACTTTGTGGCATACCTACATCTTCTCCCATCTATACACTTCTGTTCGACTGGTCTAAATCAACGAGTTGCTCCTACTAAGGCGAAAGCCTTTCTTGGCTCATGAGTGCCATCCGGAGGAATGTGTAAAACGATAAAGATCCACAGCCGATCCAAGAGTAGCAACATATGCCAAAATCGACTAACTTGGCTAACGTACATTGGGTAATCAATAGCTCAAACCCATACTCCAATCTAGAAAGGTAATAAATCAATCCAGAACTCCACAATCTAATCTATTAGCCACATAACAAGCCAAAATTGGCTAAATTGGCTAAAATGTCTAAACACTGGCTGATCAAGAGCTAAAATACTTGAGAAAATCCACAAAGTTCATAGCTCAATCCAGAAGTCCAGTATTCAATCCAGTAGCCGTATAACACGCCAAATATGAATACAATGGGCTACTAAAGTATAATAGAGTTGTAGTAATAAAATATAAGGAGAAGAATAAAATAAAGAACGGAAAGTAGAAAGAATAGAAACAAAAAATAAAAAATAATAAAATATGTAACATAAAAAGAAATAAAAAAAAGGGCTTCCACCTTACTGCACCTAAGCGGTCTTTAATGCCTCCTAGAATATTCAGGAAAGCATGTTGCCAGGCTAGTTTGTGTAGTAGGTTAAGAAAAAGATAGGGCATATGACGTTGATATCCATTCGTGTTATCGTGTCTTTTCTCATAGTTACTCGTGTATGCTTCTGCACTCATCATCGTCATAATCACCAAACAGACTACACCCACTGCAGGGCAAAGGCCTCTCCAATACATTTTAGATTGACTCGACCTTGTGCCAGGTGCAATCATTTGACCAGCGCAAACGTGCTAATCTCAACCGCTCAACTGTAACTTTCTCCAAACATGTTCGCCTTGCCTTCGCTTAGAATTTAGTTTGTCACCTTTCATAACACAGCTCTTTTAAGATTGACTTTTATTGAAGGCTGTAGGTTAATTTCGTCACGAATTCTTGTTTCTAATGTGAGGGCATGTAAATATATCTGAGGGTTTGTGCAGGGCTGCTCATTTGTGCATAAAAAACTTCCACACATGGTTTAACGTTAGCTAGAAATTAACCAAATCTATGCTACTAAAATCAGCCCTTCAGCAGGATTATACATTATCGCGATTGCTTCGCTCGCATCTTCAACCCCTTGGCCTCAGCAGCACCAAAAGACAAGTATCCATCGTTTTACACTGGATTAAGTTCAGATTAAGTTGTTAGCTCACGGTGATGACGCCGCTCTCCTTTGATAAGACAGAAAGGTACTTGAGGCTTTACAGTTGACTCAATTGCCTTGCGACGTTTCAGATGCGGTTCTTAAGCAGAAATCGAAAGGATTCTGGAAGGGTGATTGAGGTGCGAGACGAAGTCATTTTGTAGTCATGTCTATACTGTGGATGTACGGTGCACCTGAGGGTTTCTCTGCATCATATTCCAAATAGTGACTCCTATTGGAATTCAGAAGCCGGATCTAAAAAGCGCCCATCATAAGTTTGGATGAGTAAAGAACTCTCGGTGTCCACTCGAGCCCGAGTCCGCACCCTCTCTTTGTCGCAATGCTTGCCTGCGTCCTCCAATTTTAGCCTTGCGCTGCAAAAACGACTGCTACAATGCACAACATTCGCAGTCTTCGTTTGGAGTCATTATGCGAGCTTATAAGCACCGGGACAACTTCTTTTTACTCTTAGTGTCGCACAGAACACTCCTAGTTTACTTGTTCAAGCTCATACCTATTTCGCAACTCTCTTAAAAAACTGCCCTTTCTTATACATTTGCTCATTAGGTGCCCTAAGCGCTCATTTTACTTACCTATTCGTACCGACTAAACTGGCTCGTGAGAGTGTCTATGGTGGTACTTTCAGAACATTACGGACACGTTCAGCATGCTTACTGGGCATTTTTCTCTAAAGCCTCTGACTCAGGTTGTTACTAAGTCTGTTCTTTGTACCTTAGTGTCGGCAGCCTCATAAGGATTTCTTGATACTATCTTTTTAAACGTATTATATGAACGTGCATTCAAATATCTGAGAAAAACTTTTCTTTTAATTCCGAAAGCAATACTGCCCGCAGTTTGAACCGTCAGCGTGGCCAGGCGGTGACTACCATTGACCATTGACCTTTAGACGACCCCCGTAGACGACCCCAAGCTGGCAGGAGCTATCAACTTGGGTCCCTCGTTTCACATGGGACGGTTATGTCACAATCAGCCTGCCAGGACCCTGGCATTCACGTTACTCCTAGAGCCCAAAAAGGCACGTTCATACGGCTGGTTAAAGAGGGGCTTTATATGTGGGCTGGCAGGCGCTGCCAACTTGGGTCTCTCGTTTCACATGGGACGCTTATGTTAGAATCAGCCTACCAGAACCTTGGCATTTCGTTACCCCTCTCGGCTACTAAGGCACATTCATACGGCTTGGTTAAAGCGGGGTTTTATGTATGGGCTGGGGAACAAGAAGAAAAAGAATTAGAAGAATGCTCTGTCAGCCGCAACTATTGCTTTCGCTCAATATTCGGTTCAGCAGCGTTGAACTCCTCTAATTCTTTTTATCTGCAGACATTGACGCTACCTGTAAGGTCCCATAGGTTCACACTAAGAACGAATATTTACCATGGATGGTGAATTGTCACCTAGGCAATACGCCAGAGACAATTAATAATAATTTTGTTGGCATATTTAAGCGATGTTTTGCAGCGCATATTGCAACAAACGCTTATTCAATCATTAGAAATGGCTAAGATATTTCTGCCCACTTCATTCTCTCTAACTATAGCAAGACCGCGAGCATATCTTAAATGAAAACAAGCCTTAATCTACCATCTTCAGCTTTACGTCAGAAAATGTTTCGCATCTCTCTTTTCCATAAAGTTTTTCATCGCCCACATTTGAGTGGCGAATTGATCTCTCCGCCGCATCACCTGTAATCACAATGAGATCAGGCGTATAAAGTTGGTGCCTGATATTGCAGAACTAACTTTCTTTCAGTCGTTCTTACCTCGTACAACATCAGAGAGGAACGGCCTGCCTGGACCGACCGCAACGATTAAAGAGTGGCAGCTCTTTCAGAACGCCGTAGCTAACACTGTATGAGTGGACGCATCTGTAACTGTTTTATATTTCTAGCCAAATTCCTTTCTGTTTCTTGTGTTGCATCTTATTTACACCTGTGTTTCAAAAACGCCATAGCTAACATTGTATAAGTAGACATATCTCTAAACTTTTTTATTACCAGCCATATTCCTCTGTGTTTTTTTGTTTGCATTCATTTTATGTTTGTGACCACTCCCTTCTCTAATGTCATCCCTGAGGGTACACGCATATATAAATAAAAAGGACATTCATAGAACGCCATACGATATTAGATTTTTTTTTTCTATCGACAGAAGCTGTGTTGCCTTGTCATTTATTTGTGTCAATGAGACTACTTAATCTGTGAAAGTGGCCAATATGACAGTTTGTTGCCATTAAGCTGGAGCCCCACGATCATCACAATTACTGCTCCGAGATCAGCGTCATTAAATGAGCAGAGTATATGCTGTAGTGGGGATCACCTAACTGTCTGGTCCAGCCCAGCGCATATGTGTGCCTCCCAGCATGAATATTTGTTAGGGTGGTTCAAGTATGGTGATACGGTGGTTTTCTATAATATTCTATAGCGACGCATGGCTACCTTAGATGCGGCTACGTATCAGATTTTGTTTGACTGTATTCGGTTCCATTCAAGAAAGGTGCCTCGGTGGCGTAAGTGTATCGGGAACACTCGCTACACAAGGGTCAAGGGATCGATAAAACTTTATATTTTGATATTTTTTAAGAGGCTTTATTATTGGCAACGTCGTGACTATGTGACAAAGTCTCCTAACCGTTGTCAAAACAAATTTTTTTTTTTTTGCCGAACGGCGCATTGAAAGCTCCTGTGTTAAAAGCACATACAAAGAAAGCGTGCTGCTCTTTTTCACCAGTGACGCAAAGCCGTGCGTTTCCTTGAGAGCACATTGAAATATTAGAATGTATTGCAAACATAAAGCTATGCTTATTATGAATTCAATATATTTTTAATTGAGAGGTTTCAAAAATTTGAGCGGCATTACCTGTCGGACACCTTTCCTACACTGAAGGAGAAGTACTATATATAACGCAATAATACGCGTGTAACCTAATGATCCAGCCTCATGGTTCGGCTCCTGGTAAGGTAAAAATGGATTAGAAATTATGGCATCGAAAGGAACCTTCATTACCTCCTCAGCTGTTCGATAATGTCGCAATCAAGTAAGCACATTCTACGCAATAATTACTGTTCACACGGCTTGAAAATAGGATGCATTTATTAAACATTTCCTAGTAAATGTGTTAGTACAGATTCTTGGTGGCATGAATGAGGAGTAAAATAAGAGATGCACTACAGCGATTAATTCATTTTAAAAAATGTGTTTAAGACGAAGGGGGATTGAGAACCTCTTAGGGGTTCAGGGTGATATTTATTCTGCAAGCGCGTGCAATCACAGTCGAGTCCGCCGCAATGGTTACCGCTGACGTGACTGACCGAGTGCCATGAAAGTAGCGAGCTCGACGTCGTGCCCCGTGCATCAGTTTGCTTCGAGGTATAAAAGCAGAAAATGGCCCGGAAATCGTATTCTGCAGCGAACGTTGGACCCAATTACACAAGGAAATTTTATTTTGTTGTTCACTGATACGCTAAATAAGTCGTCATGGTCAGATGCTCAGCCCCTCAGCCTTGTCGCTTAGATCGCATTTCTTACTTAGCGTTATGAAACAATTATCGTCACGGGACTGTTACTCTTGAACAACTATACATGGATATCCTCGAACACTATAATCATATATCAGCCATCGGACACCTGCTTTCTGCACAAAAGTGAGTAGCCCAGTGCGATGAAAATGGCCTAGTGTTTTTGTGTTTACCACTGATAAGTGATATATCAGTAATGAGGACGAGCAAGAGCGGCCACGTTAGTGGCAACGGCTAGAACACACAAGCATAGAAGGCTTGTGCTGATCACTGCCTTGAAACACAGAATGTGGTTCAGCACAACGATTGCTTCGCATTGCACCAAGCACGCGTAAGCTGTTTTCCGCTCCATGTTTTTTTTTTTTGCTCAAATATTCCTTAGGTCTAAACTAACGCAGAATGCGCTAAATGAAGGTTTTATATTACAGCCCTAGCTTTACTTCGTGTGCATGAGTATTTCACGGTATCGAAAAAATGTCTGAAGACAGTGCCGAATTTCCCGATGTTGTCTGTTTATCAAGTCGAACACGAATTTTACATTATATCCTGAAGATATAATTTTTGATAGAGGCGTATCAGCAATAGTGACAGCTCTGTCGCAATTTACACCTACTTGCATTCAGGCAGAAGTAGTGGCGGTAATCGCAATAATCGCCATGACAGCGAATTCTCCTATCTAGGTAGTTTTACGAAAATGGCAAAATATGTTACCAAAGTATACACGGCGGCAACGGGCAATCTGATAGTTAATTAAACCATTCTTAACCAGAGATCACCTTTACCAGAAATATGGCTCTGTTAACCTTTTCGTATTGACGCGAAAGCAGCAGCGGAATGCCTTCCTGACGTTTCTCTAAGTCGGATCCCGCAGGCAGTGACAAACTTCTCTTGCCTTCATTTGTGCTCTAGCAAATAGCGGCAATTCCGAGAGCGAAATTTTCGCTGTCTGATAGGCTGCTAGATATTGTGTTCCTTAAGAATCGTTTAAGAATACCATATAGGTTATTTATTCTGATCGACACGAATTTAGAACGCTGCACTGAATGCCAGAATAGCACGTATGCACCTACATATTCATTAAATGCTTGATTGCGTCTTCAGCGTCAAATGTATACGTGGAATAAATTCTTGCCTGCAGAGTTATCTTCGATCTTCCCAACAACAGAAATAATTCTATCTAATCTAGTAACTGAAGCGGCACAATAAAGGAAAACTCGTCGTTTTACATAAAGTACATCTGGACTGTGTTGAAAATATTGCTGGGAATGATTCACAGTTGCAGAATCTTTTTTGTCGGAAATAAAGGATACTTTCCTGATATTTTATATTGGGATTAAACGATTACCTTAACGGAATCATGCTTTTGTTTTAATGATGGTCATTATATGGAAAAATGATGGTCATTATGCGCTGCTTCATTATATGGAATCGTTTCCACCCTGAACGCTCTAAAGAATGCCAATTAAATTTCTTAAGGAATAATATTGTTCAAATATTTGCAAACTTGTTCATAGGCAAGATGAACTGAGAGAATATTCTTCCCATCAAAAGTACAGCTTATGATCCTCCGTTTGACGGCCGAAAATTTATTTGGGCATGTGCAAGGGCTCACAGAATAGAAGCAGAGCTATCTCAGCTTCCTTGACCAAAATGAGCTCAGTTCTTGAAGCCATTGTATCACCCACGAAACCCTTTAACTAATTGAAATGCACCTTCTGAGCATGTTCCCGCATTTGACTTCGGAAAATAAATGGCTAACTGCCGCCACCGGCTACTTGTCGTGCTAAGCTGAAACTCTACCTTCGCCCAACTGCACCACTTAACACGTCGCTGAGTTATTCGTGAACAGTCATTCTCCGTCATGTACCTATGATACAAATATTGCATTCACAGCTGAACTCCTGCAGCACATCCTGCTTCACAGTCCTACAGCCGAACGTAGAACAACGTACCGTCTTTGCCAAAAGTAACCAGGCTGCGGGTTTCACTTCTAGGTCAGGTACTGGAGAATTCGTACCACTTCTGAAGCTTTAAATTTGTGCAAAGTAAAGGAGAGCTCTTGCCCTCACTTGTGACCCTCAGTTGCCCTCTTGCCCTCAGTTGTGATCCTCTGGGAAGCCATGTTGGTTTTAGAATACAAGTCAGAAGCAAAATATGCAGCCTGGTTACTTTTGGCAAAGACGGTACCTCCGTCAAACGAACGGCTTGATAGAACGCCTGAGCAGAAAACATGCCAACATGCATTTATGCACGTTCCACGTGTATCTTCGATCCAAAACGCAGGATGAGGACGCCTTATATGCGATATTGGCTTAGAATACTGGTCCTCGCATGTGTTCAAATTCAGCGGCAAATACAGATAATTATTTGTCTAAACCCCGCTGGTTTCATTCAATTATCTCCAATCATTACTCACTAATCCATCCGACAACAAATAATACTATAATTACCCCCAATCTATGTCATATACACTTCATACAAGAGGTCCATAATTTTTCCAGCATTTATTTTGACTCGAACTTGACGCGCCGAGTGATAATGATGCACTAGAACGCGAAGCCTCCCTCTACCTTGTCGAACATACATCAGGTCTTTAGTTCCGGTGGCTGCCGCATCGCATGACGGCGTCACTAAAGTTGTTTGCGTCGGAAGAAATTTGGCTCCACCCTGAAAACTCCTCCGCAATCCGGGGTACGACGACGGCTTTTCGGCGTGAGGAGAACAGTACGCTAAGCGTAAAAAAAGTTCTAGCTGTTTCAAGGTGCTTCGCTAGATGATTCTTCGTAGGACTCGGATATAGTTGGAGGCTCTTTTGGATTAACTGGAAACGCTTACCAGACTACGCTTACATAAGCAGCAGAAATTGCTCGCATGACCTTGCTATCGCTATGTTTGCTCCTCTCTTTCACCTTCCGGCGCAGGAGCGCCGATTATTCTTGATTTAAGCAATACAATCAAAACAAGGAAGTCTCCAAAATCAATTCCGAGAAAGCAGTCTAGGCTCATCACTTTCTTTTCTTTTGAGCATAATATAGATGTAAATGTCGGAAATATTTCATAAAGTTTTCATTATAAGTCTACTACAAGAATGATGCAATCATCAGCCGAATTCGCTTTGATATCAGCGGCAACCGCTATGACAGGCTTTTCGAAAGCTTCCTCTTACTCGCCATTGTGTTTAGTACTTTTGTGAATAGGGAGAAAGTCATCACGGTGATAGGATTCGAGAAGGCATTATACCATATGAGTAGAGTGTGCGCAATAATGGAGAAAATTGTTTCAAATCAAACACGTGGATGATAACACTCCCGAACGTCGATTTTTCTGGGTTAGACATAAAGCAGGAGTGCCAAGAGCAGGCAGCCATTTCATGCAATAGGGCGACGTATACGGAGGACGATAATGTGCGCCCAGATTGTGCTTCTAGCGGCTGAATTCTGCTGTTGCGGAACGGTCCAATTGCATCAGTTTTGGGGCAAGTAGTGCTATTTATTTTTATCAGTGTATTATATGCGGTGCAGCGAGATGATCTTAACGAATAGCACCTCGCCCGTCATATCCAGGCTCTACAGCGCGATAATGGATGCCTGGTGGGAAATTTTGCGGAACACATGATTATATAGCATCCATACCAATGTGACATGTACTGTGCGATGTTACTTCCCGTTAACAAACCGGAGACGTTAGGTATTCCCTGAGCTCTCCTTTATGGCGTCTCTAATAGCCGGAGTCGTTTATGGGGCGTTAAGAATTCATACCCAAAATCTCTCATATTTCCAGCGAGAGGCTGCAGGATTCGGTCACAATGCATCGGTGCATCATACACTGTCGTGCTCAGTTCTGAAGGAAGAGGCTTAAGTTTGAATACTCTTAACACCTTAGGAGAATGGATGTAAACAATTTAAGCCGTGCAATGAACAAGTGAAATAAAATATTCGATTGTCAGCATAATCATTAGGAATTCTAGCCGGAGGATATAAAGGGCTTCTGAAAATAAGCAACTAATGAAGTCTATCAGGTCATGTATTGATGGGTGGTAGAAATATAAGGTTGCGAATTGAAAACGGGAAGGCTATTTAGTAAATGTGACATGATGTTAACAAATGTGGCATTTGCGATCTAATTGCTGTTCTGTGTACATTGATATTCTTTTACATAACTATAATTTCTTCTTTCTATATTACAGCATAAAGCGCGTTGTCTGAATAGTATTCTTGCTTTCGTGTGCACTTATGTTTCAAAGAATATCCAAATATACATCCGGCACAAAAACCACTTTAACCCAAGGGCAGTTGGCTACAGTCGAGATCAGCTTTTTCATATAGAAAGACACTAAAGCGCCTGCTGTAGAGTTACTTGATTTTAATTATTCTTCATCTCTATAACTACTTCAAGATCAAACTGCAGCAAAATGCACAAAATTACTTCCTGCTCCATGCCATATTTATTGTGATAAGGATAAGGGTCGTCTTACACGGCCTTCCGATTATTTGCCTAATAGTGGAAAAGAGGTTGGCATGCATGCTTGCTTTCCCCAAGAGATTTGTAAAGACATGGCAAAGCCCAGTAAAAATCATCCCTCAAAATCCCTTTTCGTCTTAGGTCTCAGTGAATACCACTAAACTTGTAGGTAAAGTATGCAGCACCACATTTGACCTGCATTTCAACGAAAGTGTAAGACTGCATTATATCACGTAATTATAGATGACATGAACCCATTTAACCTCTTAATATAGTTAAAATGGCTCCACTAAAACGCCTTCTTTCCTTCTCTTTCTCCACAGCACGCCGAAAACACGAGGCCTGCAGCAAAATCAATCAGGATGTATGCGAAAAACTTGGCAAAAAATGCGTCAGTTACGACGGTATAGATGTGTGTGTAGGTAAGAACGCTAATATTTCATGCCTAAGGGGCCTCTCTTACTTTATGTCATCGAATATTACTACATTTCTTTCACATAATGTGAGATCGCTGAAATGAAGACGCGTACATGATAATTCCTTTACTATGCTTTGTAGTGTGGCATCTGTAAAGCGTGCGCTAGAAATTCGTAAATTCAAACGACTCATTCCAGTGTAACAAATATCGTCTGCCGGCATTTTATACGAGAGTTTAAGGCCCTTTTGGTTAATTCATAAATTTCGCGCTGAGAAATTCCTTTGCGTGCTGAAGAAATTCATAACTGAAAAACGTTTGTAGAGGACCGCGCATGTTACAAATGTGCCAGATAAAAGAGTGTACATTCTCCTGTACTGGCTACTTCCTTATTCAGAAGGCAGTGTAAACAGATGCAAAGGTGACCGAAAATACCAGGCGCGGGCTACTCGAGAAGCAAGACAGGAGACCTGCCATAGTGACTTCTTCATTGTACTTTCTTGCACTTCGAAGTGCTGTTCTTTTCTTTCACATGATGAAGTTTTGTTCTGTGGTCCTCTACGAATGGAGAACAGTGAATAAAGCATCAATTTGATTCACTGTGAATTCAAGTATGGTGTGTTCGTGCTTAATTTGGTCACTTCAGCAATACATGCGTCTAGAGTACACCAACACTTCGGTATTACAATTCCTCACTCGCAGCCTAACGAGAATAAAAAGTTTACAATCCCGCTATACGCAGCCGCAGAAGCAGCAGTCACTTATATAATAATCAAATTTCCAGTAATTGCCGCTAGGTCATGCTTCACACTAGTTTAATTCCCTTGTCGTGGCACACACTATTTTGTCCGCCACTGCGCTTAGCGACTAGCCAAGAAAGCGGTACATACCACTGTACGCATACACTAAAGGCTCGATACTTCTTGAACTACTTTTCCGTGTTTTTCTCACTTGCAACTAACCACCATCACCACCAATGTTCTCCCTGCCATCACCACCGACTGTTCTTTACTTCTCTTGTTATTCGAACAGAGCACATCCCAACATGGTGCTCCAAGGAAAAAGAGGCAGAGTGCAGAGCCTACCTCAAGGTGTGCGATGATTCATGCGGTATCGCCCAATGTTTAGGCAATGATATTTCGAGCTCTTTTGATTTTACACGCTTTTTTCCCTGACATTTTTCTCTGTATTTTTGGCTGACTTCTCACTGTAATATTGTATGCTAATTGCCTTCTGGCTTGTCCATTTTCGGGTTTAGTGCAAGTTTTATTTCATAACTCAAGGAGAGATGAGGAGGGTGCGGGCGGCTTTAAGAAGTGGAACAAAGTTCTCCCCTTCCTGACTGTTTTCCTCGCTTTTATCTCGTAAATTCTATGTTATTTATCAAGCATGCATTCTCTGGACAGACATCTGAAATAAAGGCATGAATTCCCAAACTGCGTACGGAAACACATGCACGACACCTCAGGCAAAGCTATGTCGGGTAGCGCATTTTTATTAGACTATCAATGGTTGTGTGTGTACCGCTGTTTCAATCCCTCCTGCACGTGAACTGCAGTGTGATCCAACCGCTAATTAGTAAAAGTACGAATTTATGAGCACGCGTCGCTCCAGCTTGCCTGCGCAAGCTAGAAAAGTGTTCATTCCGAAACTGCGCAAGGAAACTAATTCGCAAAACGTTCAGTCTTATATGACTCACTTCCTGCCTCTCGAAAGTCATGGAACCCATAGGGGAACATGGACGACTACAGACTACTGTCCCACAATGCGAGTGATTTCAGAGTAAAGCTTCACGCAAGAAATAATGTTGAATTTACCAAAACAAATTGTTGACCCCGGTTATAACAAAGGCACCAAGGAAATCCTGGTCTGCACCCTGCAAAGTCTATCAACAATGTCACACAAGGAAACGTTATGCTCGCGTTACAAGAACTGACAGTAGAACAGAAACATTTCCTTCCAAAAAAAAAAAAACATTTTTATCCAACAGAACAATTGACCTTAAGTTGGGATTCATCAAATGCCAAACATTTATTCACGAAAATGGGAACACGTACGCCTCAAGAGTCAGTTTTACCCCCTTTCCATTGCTATATTGTCACGGTGTGAAGTCTCTGATCAGTAGTCACCGCGGGACACAGGAGTTACAGAAGTCACAGTGCGGCAGGAAAACTAGCAGGCCCGCTTCAACAGAAGAACTTCAGTTTCTTCGCCTCGAGAAGATCAACGTCGGTTTCTTCGCCTCGAGGAGGCACACGCTCGCGATCAGCGCAAATGCAGCGTGTCATTGCCCCCCCCCCCCCCCGGGTACAAGAAGCATCGCCCCGATGCTGGAAGTGTGGGTAGAGATAAAAACAAACAAACAAAACAACCATTGTACGAAGGGCAGTTGCTCGCGCACAGAAAGAGTCAACACTATCGGTCGTAATACGGTTTCAGGCGGACCACGTGGACCACGTCCGGGAGCGTGGAGCGTCGGGACTTTTTAAATCCATCAGGAACAACCTCATAGTTTAGGTCCCCAACTTGGCTTACCACTTTGTACGGGCCAAAGTAACGACACAGCAGTTTCTCACTGAGACCTCGTCGACGTACAGGAAACCAAACCCAGACACGGTCTCCAGCTGTGTACCGGGCGTCACGGTGTCGGAGGTTGTATCGTTGGGCATCGCGGCGTTGCTTATTCTGAATTCGCAGCCTGGCCAGCTGACGGGCCTCTTCGGCGAGGTGCAGAAAGGTGTGAACATCTGGTTGTTGGTTTCCGTCGTCTAGATGTGGTAACATGGCATCAAGCATTGTGGTCACTTCACGGCCATGGACCAGACGGAAAGGTGTCATGTTCGTTGTTTCCTGGACCGCTGTATTGTATGCAAAGGTAACGTACGGGAGCACTTCATCCCACGTTTTGTGCTCTACGTCGACGTACATTGAGAGCATGTCAGCGAGTGTTTTGTTCAAGCGTTCGGTCAAGCCGTTCGTTTGAGGATGGTAAGGTGTCGCCTTCCTGTGTTCAGTATGACTGTGAATTAAAATCTGCTGCAGCAATTCGGCTGTAAATGCGGCTCCTCTGTCAGTAATCAAAATCTCCGGTGCGCCATGGCGCAGGACAACGCAATTGATGAAGAACTTTGCAACCTCTAAGGCAGTACCGTAGGGTAGAGCGGAGGTTTCTGCGTATCGTGAGCCCGCGGCCTCAAATCCCAACACGTGGTGTTGGCTTTGAACGGTACTAGAACATAAAGAAAATTCACATAATTGGCTGTTGCCGCGCAAGGCGGACTTATTGTTGTCCGAT